>CM031593.1:25951-163065 GCA_018467065.1 Ephestia elutella | reverse complement strand
TCTGACTGCCGTGCCGCTGTGTCGACCGTCGTCGGCAAAGGAACTCATTATCTGACTGCCGTGCCGCTGTATCGACCGTCGTCAGCAAGGAACCCATTATCTGACTGCCGTGCCCCGCTGTGTCGACCGTCGTCGGCAAGGAACCCATTATCTGACTGCCGTGCCGCTGTGTCGACCGTCGTCGGCAAGGAACCCATTATCTGACTGCCGTGCCCGCTGTGTCGACCGTCGTCGGCAAGGAACCCGCATTATCTGACTGCCGTGCCGCTGTCGACCGTCGTCGGCCCGAGAACCCATTATCTGACTGCGTACACTGTGTCGACCGTCGTCGGCAAGGAACCCATTATCTGACTGCCGTGCCGCCTGTGTCGACCGTCGTCGGCAAGGGCCATTATCTGACTGCCGTGCGCTGTGTCGACCGTCGTCGGCAAGGAACCCATTATCTGACTGCCGTGCCGCGTGTGTCGACCGTCGTCGGCAAGGAACCCATTATCTGACTGCCGTACCGCTGTCGACGTCGTCGGCAAGGAACACATTATCTGACTGCCGTACCCGCTGTGTCGACCGTCATTGACAGAACCCATTATCTGACTGCCGTGCCCGCTGTGTCGACCGTCGTCGGCAAAGAACCCATTATCTGACTGCCCGTGCCACTTACGCTGTCGACCGTCGTCGGCGCAAGGAACCCATTATCTGACTGCCGTGCCGCTTTGTCGACCGTCGTCGGCAAGGAACCCATTATCTGACTGCCGTACGCCGCGCTGTGTCGACCGTCACTGTCGGCAAAGGAACCGCATTATCTGACTGCCGTGCCGCTGTGTCGACCGTCGTCGGCAAGGAACCCATTATCTGACTGCCGTGCCCACTGTGTCGACTACGTCGTCGGCAAAGGAACCCATTATCTGACTGCCGTGCCACTGTGTCGACCGTCGATAGCAAAGATTATCCTCCAGCTGCCAAAATGCCGCCCTCTGTCGACGCATCATCGGCAAGGAACCCATTATCTGACTGCCGTGCCGCTGTGTCGACCGTCGTCGGCAAGGAACCCATTATCTGACTGCCGTGCCCGCTGTGTCGACCGTCGTCGGCAAGGAACCCATTATCTGACTGCCGTGTTGCGCTGTGTCGACCGTCGTCGGCAAGGGAGCATTATCGGCTTCTTATTGCCGCCTGTGTCGGCCGTCGTCGGCAAGGAACCCATTATCTGACTGCCTGGTGCCACACCAATAATGTGTCGTCGGCAAGGAACCGCATTATCTGACTGCCGTGCCGCTGTGTCGGTGACCGTCGTCGGCAAGGGGCCACATTATCTGACTGCCGTGCCGCTGTGTGACCGTCGTCGGCAAAGACCCATTATCTGACTGCACCGTGCCGCCTGTTGTGTGAAGCGTCAGTAACCAAGGAACAATATCTGGCTGCCGTACGCTGTGCTCGACCGTCGTCGGCAAGGAACCACATTATCTGACTGCCGTGCCGCTAACTGTGAAGCCGTCGTCGGCAAAGAATTATTATCTGACTGCCGTACCGCGCCTGTGTCGACCGTCATCGCCGGGGCCATTATCTGGCTACCGCGCACTGTATGACTGTCGTCGGCAAGACATTATCTGACTGCCGTGCCGCTGTCGACCGTCGTCGGCAAAAAGACCAGCTATCGACTGCCGGTACTGTGTCGACGTCGTTAGCAAAAGGAACCTTATCGGCTGCTGCCGTCACCATATAATAAACCGGTAAATAAGACGTATCGTGCCGTGCCGCTGTGTCGACCGTCGTCGGCGAGGGCTCATTATCTGGCTTTATGTGCCTTTATTGTCGACCGTCGTCGGCAAGGAACATTATCTGACTGCCGTGCCGTGTCTTCGACGTCGTCGGCAAAGGAACCATTATCTGACTGCCGTGCCGTATGTCGACGATAATGGCAAGGAACCCATTATCTGACTGCCGTGCGCTGTAGCCGACTGCGTCGTCGGCAAAGAACCGATATCTGACTGCCGTACCCGCTGTGTCTGACCGTCGTCGGCAAAGAACCCATTATCTGCTACTGCCGTGCCACGCTGTGTCGACCGTCGTCGGCAAGGACATTATCTGACACCTGACCGCCGCTGTGGCTCGACGTCATCGGCAAAGACCCATTATCTGACTGCCGTGCCCGCTGTGTCGACGCGTCGTCGGCAAGAACCCGATATCAGCTGCGTGCTGGCAGCCGACCGTCGTCGGCAAAGAACCCATTATCTGACTGCCGTGCCGCTGTGTCGACCGTCGTCGGCAAGGAACCCATTATCTGACTGCCGTGCCGCTGTGTCGACCGTCGTCGGCAAGGAACTCATTATCTGACTGCCGTGCCCGCTGTGTCGACCGTCGTCGGCAAGGAACCCATTGATATCTGGCGACTGCCGTGCCCGCTGCTGTCGACCGTCGTCGGCAAAGGAACCCATTATCTGACTGCCGTGCCCGCTGTGTCGACCGTCGTCGGCAAGAGAACTCATTATCTGACTGCCGTGCCACGCTGTGTCGACCGTCGTCGGCAAGGAACCCATTATCTGACTGCCGTGCCCGCTGTGTCAATGAGCGTCGTCGTCGGCAAGGAACCCCATTATCTGACTGCCGTGCCCGCTGTGCAATCGACCGTCGTCGGCAAGGGAACCCGATATCTGACTGCCGTGCCACGCTGTGTCGACCGTCGTCGGCAAGGGAACTCATTATCTGACTGCCGTTGCCCGCTGTTGTCGACCGTCGTCGGCAAGGAACTCATTATCTGACCTGCCGTGCCGCTGGTGACCGTCGTGACGATTCATTATCAGCTTCACCGCGCGCACATGCCTTCGGTCTGAATAAGCCTTCTTTATACCACACTGCCATGCCACTACTGTGCAGCCCGAGTTCGTTGTGCAAGTTACCTATCTGACCTGTGCCGCTGTTCATCTTCAAGTGATTTCTAAACTTAACTTGTATTTTTTATTGTAAATATATTTCTAAACTTTATCTGTAAAACCTGTTATTTTACTTCATAACAGGGTGCCATGCCCAAAACGCTTTTCCTAGTTTGTGCCAGGGTACAATGCTGAGTACATATATTATACATATATTGGGGTCGCAAATTAGGTCACGTATCTGATAGCTTCGCAAATAATTTGGGGTTGCTTTTACAAAAACATATCTGATAGCTTCGCAAATAATTTGGGGTTGCTTTTACAAAAACAGCTATTTCATAAATGTACAAAGATGGCACTGTCAATATTTTTAAAGATTTATACTTTGGCTCACAACTGTCTCTGGTTTTTAGGCCACAAATTGCCCTAACACACCTTTTTTGTGCTTTGAAAATGGTTTCTCTCTCTGTGTTATTTCCCCAGAACATTATGCCATATCTGATGATTGGCGTTACTAGGCCATGATACGCGGTAAGAACAGAGTCTATATTTACTATACTTCGTAAAGTATAAAGGGCGTAAGCACATTTATTTATTATATATTATTACATTTATATTATTTAAGATATGTTGTTTATTGTAAAAATGCATTACGCTTGTCTTAGTCAAATTAATAAATCCATGACAGTTCATATCAAATTAAGAAATAACAGACACTTGCCCTCAGACTTTTGTTTACCTGCTGTGGAGAGAAAATTCCATAACAGTGCATATAAAATTTTTGCAAATCTGGTTCTTCAGCAGTGGCGTAGTGAGAGCAAAGTCTTTAGGATTCGTTTCAAGGCGGGTGGCAACAGCATCAGATGTAGATTTGTTGCACCCCCCCAACATGCATAGTCCGCCACGGTCCTTGTGCCCCCAGAAAAATCTCCTGGATCCGCCGTTGGTCAGATGACTGAAAGGTTAACAGGTGCTTTTAAAATAGGTTCATATTATAGAAGACAAAGAGTAAGAGTTCCAATCACAATATATCCTTTAGCCTATACATTAGTCACTCATTTTCTTAAAATGGCTCTTTCGCTAAATGTACAAACGGACAAGGGTGGGGTGCAACAAATCGACATCCCCCCTGATGCTGTTGCCTTGAAATTGATCCTTTTCACAATTGGTTCGTGCCCCCCGAATCCGCTACTGTATCTGACTCGGCCCATTTTCGACATATTTTTATTTATTTTTAAATTTTGTAGTCATACAAAAACGTTGAGGTTAGTGATGTGCCGCTGAGAAATTAAATCTAATCTGAAATAAATCTAAATTGGAAATAATCTTATCTATTAAATTTCGTCCCTTGAAAATTTCTGGAAATTCTCAGAAATTCCTCGGGTTTTCAGGAAAATTTTCCGATCTCGAAAATACTTCTAATTCCAGTTTCTTTGAAAATTTCGAGTCTAGTAAAATTTTGTGATAGTGACATTATGGACTCTGAATGGAGTCCCTTCCTCAAAATATTTTTTTGTCATATTAGTTGCAGTTTGTCCAACAGTGGGCCTCACCTGTCGGGAATGGCGTCTAGTCTGGTTTTCTCCACAGCTGGACTTTGGCTCTTGTCGGCGCCGCTGCGAGTTGACGACCTGAAACCAAAAACCACAAACAAACATACATAACCTTAAAATACTTGTATTATTAACAACATACATACTTGTATTATTTATTAACATTATGACTTGTCCTATTAACACAGGGCGGGCGCTTCATAGAAACGGGGCGTCAAATATACCTACTACTACTACAAATGAAACTGTATATCCGTGAACACGTCAGTAACACGTCAATGTGTGCGTTTTCATAGTCATAGCGTCCCAATACACACAAGAACGGGGGAGAAGTGCGGGGAGGTGCCATATTGCGGGAGGGGCAGTCTCCTTTCTGTACGTAGTACTTATATTAATTCTGTGCTATCATGTAAACAATCTTCACAGTAGTTTAGTTGATTTTTGTTGAAAATAAATCAAATATTAGTTCAAACCTAAACATACTAAAGTAAAACATTTATTATACTACGACGTTGCTTCCTCGATATTTAATCAATTCACTAAGCAGCTCGCTCTGCTATGTACTAGGCATGACACAATTTTTAGAACCTAAGGATAAAATAACATAAAATAAAATTAGTCAAAAATTGACATCCGACCGTCGTCCCACCCCTACAAGTCACCTCCGGCGGCGGCGCCTCGCCCGCTTCATTCGCTTTTTGTGTGCGGGCATGGCAACACACACACTACAACAATATTTTTATTTTCTTTTTATTCCAAGTATCTGGAATATCTTAAAATTAATTTATAACTTCAGTGTCAGTGGAAAATAACGTACTTTAAGTTCATTACACTCGTAAACAACGAAAAATGTAGGTATTTTTTCATTACCTGAATATCTGGTTTGAATATTAACTATACTTTGAAAAAGTTATAATGCCTAACAAAATGTTAGTTAACTACATATTTATGATGCATTGGCTACTATTACTCGTACGTAACCGTGATTTTACATCACACCTGTGTAAACCTGCGGGTACTTTGATAATATTTTAATCATAAACTCAACAAACAACGGTCGTTAGACCAATTGATTTTTTTCCTCTGACCCAACTATGCACCTACCTTCCTTTTATCTTGGAATTGTCTGTGCATGATATTACATAATACAATATCGCGAATAGTATCTCGCGTTCCGAGTTGCGATTTTACATGAATCGTAACCTAAATATGCGTCGCATGTTTATGTTTTACATTTGTAAAAACATTTTTCGTGGCAAAATCACGAATCTACATATGTATGGATAATTTTCTTCTTATTTCTTGATTGTTCTTACTGTCGTCAAAAGTTAAACGCAAGGCCCAATTGGGTTATTTGTTGATGAAGGATTAATCATATTAAACTACGATATTACAAGTATGTTCAGAATTTAGATTCGCAATAAGTCTGGGTCCAATTCTATAATGAAAACCCTGGAATAATTTTGTAAACAAGATTTTAGCCAATCATAAGCTGTCATCATTGCATCATTTAAAAGTAAACTTTTATTCGTTACGTCAATTGCTTAATTGTTTATTGTGATAAAAACGTACGTACCTATTTTGTACGCTTTCGACTTTTTTCGATTTTAACGTTACTTCGTTAGTCACTGGATTGGTCTCAACTGTATTCACAGTCTTAAAAACCAATCAAACCCCATTGGGCCCACTTGATGCCCTAATCCTCCTTACCCACCCATGGGGACGGACAGTGCTAATATTGGGGACATTAAAATAGCTATGATGATGGCGGTTGGTCTACGGGTAGTCAACGAGGAGTCTACAGGCGATCTACGGGTACTCTACGGGTGGACTATGGGTGATCTACGGGTGGACTACGGGTGATCTACGGGTGGACTACGAGTGATCTACGTGTGGACTGTGCTATGCACATATAGAACTACAATGCGATTGTAGTCGCGTGTGCACTACCCAATAGATCTACAATGCGAATGTAGACAGGGATATATATTTACCCTTAGAATTACAATGCGATTGTAATCAGGGTTTTACACTATAGTCAAGCACATACAGAATTACAATGCGATTGTAGTCACGTGTGCTCCGACCCAATAGATCTACAATGCGATTGTAGACGGGGTTAGAATTACAATGCGATTGTAATCAGAGCGACTATAGTCAAGCACATAAAGTCCGATAGAAGAACAACAACAACGCAGAAGATATGCAGCTGCCCAGTCTCCCTACGCAAAACGGACCCAATCAAGAGGCTTAACTACAAAATCTTCGCGCTAAGTATTACCCAATATAACTACGATATAATCGTAGTCTAGTTTATATTCTACACCTATATAATAGCACATATAGAACTACAATGCGATTGTAGTCACGTGTGCACATTATTATGAAATTTTAATTAGTCTAATTTTTGCCATTTCGACTTGAGATGATGATGATGATTATTATCTTATGTAACTACAACGCGATTGTAGTCAGGTATACACATTATTACCCATTACAACTACGACGCGATCGTAGCCTGGTTTATAAAGTATCTTTACTTACTTACTAATTTTATACACACTTATATTAGCACATACAGAACTACAATGCGATTGTGGCCAAATCTACACATTATCAGCCAGATATACGTAATAGAACTCCGTGGACAAGCTACTATCCAAAGTATAACTATGCAAATAGTATTATTATCAGATGATAACCATGTAACGAAAGTGTGTATCTTACTATACATTTCGAACACCCTTTAAGTATCTCTTACTTATCAAAACATTACTAGACTGATACAGTCAAGTATTTTTTTTTTCTGGCTGCGTAAGTTCTTCGAACTATAATGATGTTATAACGATGCACTGTCAGTATTAACTCAGCTCTGTTCGTTTCAGCTAAACGCGGACTTCGAATCTCTCAACTCTTGGCAGGGACAGATTATCTGTATGTATCTGTTGTTATAAATGTCTGTACAACAGGACTGATAAAAATCGCCGACCATTGCTGGTCATCATAACAGGTATGTACTCGTACCAAATATCTAAACATTGGGGTATACCGTAAGGATCCCAAGAGGATGTTGGGCAATGGAGTTCGATAAACTGAGAAAAGGAAATCCACTCATCAATCGAAATGAATATTCGCCAAATGTACATTTTAGATAATTTACATTTTTTTTTTCGCTCATAGTAAGTAATTATACTAACGAAACACCCTGGATTTACCTTTAATACATCGACTGATCAATCGGTCAATAAGTTATTTGTTTTATATTTCGTATATACATAGCCAAACATGTACTTTATGTCACTATTGTGTATGGCGTTAAATTTGACAGTATCTTAAATAAACTGTTCAGGCGATCAATTTTCTCCTAAAAGTACGTATAATGAAATACTTTTATTTTCAGTCCGGATGACTCCGGAATCACCAATATCGGGTCAATACCCGATAACGTTCTCTTTATTTCTTTATAATTAGCAACTCACTTCACTAACAGTTGCCCATGTATCTTCATATACATAAAGATTTATAATATTTAAAGATTCTGCCTCTTGATTGATTTTTTGCAGATCGCATCCAAATTCAATAAATAATAATACCTAATACAAACAACTGAGATTGTGTACTTACTCATTATTACGTACTATATTTCAATACTTATCAAGCTTATCAATGAAATTAACCGGCTTTTACGTTTACTGTAGTTGTACAACAGCAACGCTCTAAAGCACCTTATAAATGAAATAAAAGTGCCTTAAGCCAGTAAGAGTAGTGCTTTCTTTTTTGGACAAATTACAGTAAGATAACAAAGCACTTGTTTCTTAAGAACTAGACATTAGCCCTTAGCTCTAGCTTGAGCACTTGAGCAAGCAAGTACTGAACAATATTAGATACTCAGTATGTTGTTTTTAGTTTCCGTTTATGGGGATTTATTCAAATAGCCAATATGGCAATGGTTTTTTCTGATCGTAAATGTGTTGAATACTCTACGTAAACTCGAATCTTTGGTACCAATATCCCCATCATTTTATTATTAATTCAATTTCCTCCGCAAATTTAATTCAACAACTGGATGCATAATTATAGATATCTATTTTAGTGATTTGGATGCGACTTTTTTGATCAAAAAAAAAAAAACATGTGTGTATATATATATATAAAGTAGTATAATATGGACCTTTATTTTTTCTACAGCTACTGTATTTATTACAAATTACTCTAGCCAAGGTCATCTGCAACGACTTGCGTGGAAGTAAGTTACCATTTGGAACAAGGAAGTAATTTATTATCGAGAATCTAATCACAATTAAAGACTCTCTTGTCATTACACGTTCTTTGCCTATACGTTACAGAACTTTTAGATTCTTCTTTCGGAAAACTAAGCATCATAACAATTTTTTTTTAATATGTATTTGTTACTGGAAACAATAAGCTTGTACAGAAAGTACACTTGAATTTCGTTCGTTGAATTCAGTCTTTCGTTAATAGTTCTAACTATAGGCTCGTGCATACGAGTACGTACTCATAACAAAAGTTATAGTGAAATCATCGCACTGTGGTACCTAATACTACCTATAGTTTATACTCTATGACTGTGGCCGATTCACCTATATATTCGGCTAAGTACAGTCTATAAAAACAGTGTAGTTTTACGAGTATATTTCAGCAGAAATGTACCGACCTCAAATTTGCATAATTATGTTTTTCTCTTGCAAATTAATATATATTTGTCAGGTGAAGATATTCCTCGAGTACTTATAGAAAGAATCCTAAATTAGTATAGTGTCCTTTCAACCCGACACATTAACCATCTAGAAGTATATGTTCATAATCAATACAGTAAAAGCTTTCTTACATTAGGTAGTAAAATTCTAGTCTCTATTCGTAAAATTAACTCTGAGCAAGTATCTCTGCCTGCGTTGAGTTTGCTATTGCAAACTAAAAATGTTCATCCATCACATCTCTCTTAGTAAATATTTACGTTTTAAAGTTAACATATCTTATTCCCAATTAAGCCTGTTAAAATATCCTGTCGCACAGGAAATAACTATAGTGTTAATTTGGTTATGTTAATTATTGTCCCATAGGGACTTTTAGTCTGCTTCTTGTTAACTGCTCTTTCTCCCAAAATATCAAGGATAGCAATCAAAGTCTGTACACTACAGACTTAAACATTTTATTTGATAGGCTTTAATATTTTTCTACCATTTTGCATTACAAAATGAAAAAACCGTAATGGCATTGCATCACATAGCCTATTCGAAGATTTTTTTTTCTCCAATTCGTAATTTTTTGTTTATATCTAATATCTTTGTGTAAGATAATCGTAGATACAACTACATTTGTAGTTTTTCATGTAATTAACCATCCTATATCAAAGTATCTAAGGATCCACTTTTAATAGCTCACATTAAAAATAATTAATATTATTAGAATGATATAAAAATAAAAATCTTGCAAATTTCGCAATGGTTCTAAACATCTGCTTAGTGAATTGATTAAATATCGAGGAAGCAACGTCGTAGTATAATTGATGGTTAAACAAACTTACCTTAATGAAGTTTGACCATAATTATACAAGACGTTGCTTCCGAAGATATTTATAACCCGCCCGTCCCAATCAATATGTTAAATACATATTACGATATCCCAAGCGCCACATTTCGAAATTTTGTTCTAAAGGAATGAAGCGGGCGAGGCGCCGCCGCCGGAGGTGACTTGTAGGGGTGGGACGACGGTCGGATGTCAATTTTTGACTAATTTTATTTTATGTTATTTTATCCTTAGGTTCTAAAAATTGTGTCATGCCTAGTACATAGCAGAGCGAGCTGCTTAGTGAATTGATTAAATATCTTCGGAAGCAACGTCTTGTATAATTATGGTCAAACTTCATTAAGGTAAGTTTGTTTAACCATCAATTAACCACGAAAGTGATTTCCTAAAAAGTCTATATTAATTTATATTTATTTTTGGATTTTTGAGCATCTCAGATGCAATATTAGTACTAAAGTACTCTCATATAGAAATAAGATATGGTGAAAAAATTCCATGCGAGCAGCGGGTCGATCGCCGTAATTCTATGACGCATTAGTCGAGTGTACGTGCAGTTCACGCATACGCGACGCTCAGCCAAACGTCGGTATCGCCGTAAAATAAAACTACACGTCAACGTCGCGTACACTGCACGTCTACTTCACCTACGCGTGAAACCAGCGTATGTTGCCGAGGTGTTGCCGTACGCAAGTTTTGACAATTATCTTGTCGATTATTCGTTGAGTAATCGATTATTTACACGAATAAAGTTGTTATTACAGGGCTATATCACGCTTAATGACCTAGGATCTAAGTTTATACACAAACAAAACACTTTATTTTGGTCTAAGCATAGTAAAAATGGTATTAAAACGAAAATATTTAACACAAAATGTGGATGTATGGATTTAGTCTCTTTGCATACCCCTCCCATGAAGAAAAATGCACTGTTGATTGATGGTTGAGTTGAGGTTATGTATGTTTATGTTTAGCGTACAAGAATTTAATATTTGTATTTCGCTCGGGGTTTTTGTTCGGAGCTATTTTACTTGATATAGTAAGTATAAGTATATAACTATTGTACTAGTAAGTTGGCGTTTAATTGGTTTGCCGGCAACTACAAAGATAACATGAGATTGTGTGAGTTTTTACTTTGTAGATTTACGGATCATTTAATACTTATTTCATATTTTAGACCGAGACATTCAAGACGACCTACGAGGAGGTTGAAGGAGGAAGTGGTGTCTCAAACTGAAAATAATAGAGCACTAGAGGAGTCAAGACAAATGTTATTAAGATTTAAGAAGGCACATCATAGCTTTTAGCTGAAAGCGTGAAGCAATTGGCAGCTTCTTTGGCCCAAAATGCGGTTGCCCATTCCATGTGGTTAGAAAAGGTAAGCTATCATTATTTTAAGTCATGGATGAGAAAAGAAAAAGAGCTTTTGTGATGTAAAGATAGTTTACACACTGAGTGTGGGGCTCCCGGGCCGCTAGTCGGCCCAGACTACCCACTAAAACCCCCTGCGGCGTTTCCACACCTGCCGTTGGTGGGGGCGTCATGGGATCGCGAACATTCTACCACGACGCCCCCCGGCTTTGCCTTACGGCACCCTCACATGGCGAGGTGACGGGCGTATTGTGCCCGCCGCCTGCCTCTACGTCCTCGCCGTCGGGGAGGCGCTTCGGCTCGCGCCTCACGCTCTCCCTCGGCGGCCTCCTTCTGCGACATTACTGTTTCGTAGAAGAAGGAGAAAGCATCCCAGCGATTCTCGTTGCTCAGCATCTTACTAATGATGCTGTGCAGCGAGAGATCGTAAGCTCCCAAAACAACAACCAGGACCACCCTTTCAGTGGCCCATTTTGCGCAGTCTGCCAGAGTGTGTTGGGCCGTATCGTCCGGCTCCCCACACTCATGGCAGAAAAGATAGTATACCTACTGCTGTTTAAAAATGTATATTTTGCTTACAGAATAAACATTGCTGCTGTCGTCGTTCCAAAGATGAGCTAACCAAGACCTCCCCTAAAGAAGTATAATGTAGAATTTGAGAAGTGAAAACAATAAACAATTTTTAATTAAATTTTAAATTTGTTTTATTAGATTTAATCTAATCAAAAATGTTTTATTGAAACTTGGCCTTCAAAGAAGGCTCTCGTTCACGTCCAAAACTAAGGGCGATCTTCCCGATTCGCCAAATCCAACTTTTGCCAACACAAATCGTTCATGTTCAAATTTTGCACCTGAAAAAGTAAGTAGATAGGTATGAAATTATAAGGTAGGAAAGAACATTACTCGGTAATTGTGTATGATGCTGTTTTTTACTATAATTCTGTAAGAAATTATATAAAAGGTACTAACAAGCTTTGCAAAGTTCACTATCCATGTACGTCTGCAATGCGTCAGCAACACTCGATAAACACTGCAAAGTGACATCTCATTTGGCATTTCTGAAACGTTAAAATTCAGCGCGATACCGTTTCAGTGCGTGTTCGTGCGATACAAGAAACGCGTAGGTCACGGCGATACGGCGGTGCGCTGCGTTTAGGTGAGCCTGACGCGAGCGTGACGTGTATGTCATTATTTGATTACGGCAATACGAAATCGATCTAACGATTCGCAGAGACGCAAACGCAGTCAAGACGCGCTGCATAATATTACGGCGATCGGCCCGCAGGACTTGAATTTATATTGTTGAAAAATCATAAAAAGACATGGTAAGATTGTTTACATAATATGACAAGTAGGAAAAAACGAAGTTTACATTGTTATTGTATTAAGCACGAGTTTCTTTGTATCTTTCCTTTATTTTCGATCCCCGGTCAGGTCAAGATGGAAAATGATCTTTTTCAGATTGACCTGGGTCTTGGATGTTTATCTATATATGTATGTATCCTAACTAATATTATAAATGTGAAAGTGAGTTTGTTTGTTTGTTTGTTGGTTTGTTTATTTGTTTGTTTGTTTGTTACCTCTTCACGCTTCATCTACTGAACCAATCTTCCTGAAATTTCGCATACACATAGTTAGAAGTACGGAGAAGGACATAGGGTACCTTTCATCCCGGGAAAAGGCACGGTTCCCGTGGGAAATTCACGCGGGCGAAGCCGCGGGCGAAAGCTAGTTTGTCATAAAATATAGTATCGTTGAGTTAGTATCTTTTTCAGATTGGCCTGGGTCTTGGATGTTTATCTATATATGTATTTGTTATAAAATATAGTATCGTTGAGTTAGTATCTTTTTCAGATTGGCCTGGGTCTTGGATGTTTATCTATATATGTATTTGTTATAAAATATAGTATCGTTGGGTTAGTATCCCATAACACAAGTCTCGAACTTACTTTGGGGCTAGCTCAATCTGTGTGATTTGTCCGTATATATTTATTTACTAGTCGTTCGCTGCGAACGTAGACCTCGCGACTATTAAAATACAATACCTATTTATTTTCACAAAAAATTAAATATCTCAAAAACGGCTGGACCGATTTTGATGCCCAACGAACTTGAAAATTCTATTAACCGTCCCTACATATATTCCAACTTTCATCAAAATCGGAACAACGGTTCGAGAGTTATCGCGGAACAAACATACATACATACAAACAATGTGTTTTTCGCTCCAACTTGAATTATAGCCCTCGCTCGCTTCGCTCGCTCGGTCAATTATTTTCAAGTTATTTAACGTATCTGCACTAAGCTGTGGAATAAGCTTCCCCCAGCGGTGTTCCCGAATAGGTTCGACATTGGGACCTTCAAGAAAAGAGCCTATCGCTTTCTCAAAGAGTCGGCAACGCATCAGTGACCTTCTTAGGGTCGTTGGTGTCTATGGACTGCGGTGATTGCTTACCATCAGGCAACCTGCATGCTCGTTTGCCTACTATTCTATAAAAAAAAATCTGTCTAAATAATAGTATTTTGAGATTATTCAATACTATAGCTCCGCCCCGGGTTCGCTCGAGAAGTACATGCATAAATTATAGCCTATACCATTCAGGTATAATGTAGCTTTCTATTGGTGAAAGAATAATGCTTAAGTCCACCCACCATTTGTACATAATTTTCGTAATTTGTGCAAGTTTTTAAATAAATATATAAAAGATTTTTTGAAATCGGTTCAGTAGTTTTGAAGATTACTAACCAACAAACAAATTCACAATCACTTCTTTTTATTTTTTCACGACTGACCAAAAAAGGAGTGTTATGTTTTCAGGGTTCATGTATGTATGTAAGTTTCTTTATTCCATCATAAGTCCTGAACGGCTTAACAGATTTTAATGTGAGAGGTATTTTTGGATTCGTTGCATTCCTCCGAGTGACATAGGCTATGTGAGTTGTCAGTCGTGTTTATAATTTTTTAATAATAAGCTTGTTATTTTGTATTTATCTTTAAAATATTATTTATTCTATTTAAAACTTTATTGCACAACATTTCAAAAATATAAAATTTGATTTAATTATTATTATTTTTTTTAAAATAAGTATAAGTGCAGCAAACAAGCCAAATTAATTTTCTTGGCATATTTAAGGCTCAATTTACACCGCCGCGGAATGGAACGGAAGCGAGGAAATTGTACATAGCATAATGAACTTTATATCAATTGCATAACACACAAACTAAAAACACAGACGGCACCGGAGAATTCTCGAGAATGCGCGAAGATTCCGCGGAAGACGCGCGTCAAATTTTTTGGCTCGTTTTTAGTTTGTGTGTTATGCTATTGATATAAAGTTCATTATGCTATGTACAATTTCCTCGCTTCCGTTCCATTCCGCGGCGGTGTAAAGTGTCCCTAACGCATCAAAACTCACCGTTTGTCTCTTTGGTGCTCCGTAGCGTCGTAATATATGGACGCCTCTTCGTTCAGTCTCACCGGCTCGCCCCCGCTCACAACCGAATGGATTTTCACTAAAAACACAATTTTCAAAACATTATAATACTTATAATCAAAACATAGGCATGTATACCAAATTTATAATTTTACTTTTATGATTTTAGCGATGTTGGAGTAGGTTAAGCCTGTAATGACACGCTGTATAAAATGAAATAAATAAATAAACATACATACATATAATCACGTCTTTATCCCTTACGGGGGTAGACAGAGCCTCACGTCGAGCCTCGAGTCTCACGACCCTTGTGAGACTCGAAGGCCTCTGTGCTAAGCGTATTCAAATAAACATTTTTCATTTCTATCAGGTGTGACCATTTTTATTTTATTTCATTTAAAATTACAGACAATTTCAACAAAACAGTAATCCATACTAATATTATAAATGCGAAAGTTTGGATGTGAGTTTGTGAGTTTGTGAATTTGTGAGTTTGTGAGGATGTTTGTTACTCAATCACGCAAAATCTACTGGACGGATTTCGATGAAATTTGGTACAGAGGTAGATAATGACCTGGAATAGCACATAGGCTACTTTTTATCCCGGGAAAAAGCACTGTTCCCGTGGGAAATTCACGCGGGCGAAGCCGCGGGCAAAAGCTAGTAATGAATAAGAACAAAAGCCATTTTACAATTCATTAATACATGTATCTGAATAACTTCAGCTAAGCGTGGCCTTCGCTTCGAGTCTCATGACTCTGTCCACCTCGTAACTTATAAAGACGTGATACAGTATGTAAACTCACCAGAATGTCCCAGCGAAGCGCTATCTCGGACTCTGTCGACCACGTATGGGATAAATAAGTAACTTATAGAAGTATCAGTCTCAACCTGTCATTGTATCTGAATAGCTTCAACTAAGAGTGGCCTTTGAGTCTCACGACTCTGTCCACCCCGTAAGGGATAAAGACGTGACATACAGTATATAACTCACCAGAATGTCTCAGCCAGGCCCTATCAGTCTCAACCTGTCAATGTATCGAAATAGCTTCAGCTAAGCGTGGCCTTCGCTTCGAGTCTCATGACTTCGTCCACCCCGTAACTTATAAAGACGTGATACAGTATATAACTCACCAGAATGTCCCAGCGAAGCGCTATCAGTCTCAACCTGTCATTGTATCTTAATAGCTTCAGCTAACCGTGGCCTTCGCTTCGAGTCTCACGACTCTGTCTACCCCGTAAAGAGATAAAGACGTGATACAGTATACAAACTCACCAGAATTATCAGGCGCAACCTGTCAATATATCGGTATAGCTTCAACTAAGTGTTGCCTTCGAGTCTCACGACTCTTGGCTCTGTCCACCCCGTAAGAGATTAAGACGTGACATACAGTATACAAACTCACCAGAATGTCCCAGCGAGGCGCTATCCGGCACCCGCACCCGGATCTCCAGCCGGCTGGACACCGTGGCTTCCGGGGGGTCGGGGGCGCGCGGGGGGCACGCGGGGGACGGGGGGGGCGGCGGCCGGGACGATGATGATATGCTCTGGGAATACACATTGGGGAATTTTATGCCTAGCTGATGCTAAAAATCATCTTTGGTTAGCGGTTTTTCAAAATCAATTTTTTTTATTGAAACTTGACCCTAAAGAAGGCACTTTTTCAAGTCTAAAACTAATTATGATCACAACCTTTGGCCGCGTAGAGCATTATAAGAAATCTTATAATGCGTCGCGTAGCTTAAATTTAAGCTACGCGACGGTGCTACGAGATTCTTGGGTGCGCTACGACATTGTTCTAGCGACTACGACCGGGCTAACGAGATTTGTACGTGCTATCGGCTACGAAACTTAGTACGCAGAGCATTATAAGATTTAAGCTACGCGACGGTGCTAAGAAATGTTTATGTGCTAGGCTATGAAATTTAGTACGTTGAGCATTTAAGCTACGCGACAGTGCTACGAGATTTCTACGTGCTACGAAATTTAGTACGCAGAGCATTATAAGCTTTGAGCTACGCGACGGTACTACGAGATTCTCGCGTGCGCTACGACATTGTTCTATCGACTACGACCGGGCTTACGAGATTTGTACGCGTAGCAGAATCTAGTTGCTACGATATTTCGTGCTATCGACTACGAAATTAAACGCTTGGAGCAATCTATTGGCTACGACATTGTTATATACTACGATTTTCAACTCGCCGCAGTTTTGAAGTATTTAATAGACATTTTCCCGCAATATTTCAATAAATAGTCACTTCTTTTGTCTCTTCCAAAATAAGGGTAACTTACAGGCAAGCTGATAGCCCTAGCGGGTCTCTCGCATGTCTTTTCGTCAGTGACGCCCCGCATGACGTCCACTCTATAGCGTAGACTGCCGCCCGCGTGGTCGAACTCTATCTACTACGACTTTTCTATCGGCTACGATCGGGCTTTAAGCTACACGACGGTGCTACGAGATTCTTGCGCGTGCTACGACATTGTTCTATCGACTACGACATTTTTATATGCTACGATTTTCAATTCGCCGCGGTTTTGAAGTATTTTATAGACATTTTGCCGCAATATGCCGATGATAAATAGTCATTAATTTTGTTTCTTCTAAAAAAAGGGTTGTAACTTACAGGCAAGCTGTTAGCCCTAGCGGGTCTCTCGCTGCTCTTCTCGTCAGTGACAGCTCTGGCGGCCACGCTTCGCATGACGTCCACTCTGTAGCGCAAACTGCCGCCCGCGTGGTCTAACTCTATCTACTACGACTTTTCTATCGGCTACGCGATCGTAGCTATAAGCTACACATCGGTGCTACGAGATTTCTACATGCTATCGGCTACGAAATTTAGTGCGTAGAGCATTATAAGCTTTAAGCTATGCCACGGTGCTACGAGATTCTTGCGTGCGCTACGACATTGTTCTATCGACTACGACCGGGCTTACGAGATTTGTACGCGTAGCAGAATCTAACTGCTACGATATTTCGTGCTATCGGCTACGAAATTAAACGCTTGGAGCAATCTATCGGCTACATTGTTAAATGCTACGATTTTTAACTCGCTGCGGTTTTGAGTATTTTATAGAAATTTTGCCGCAATATTTCGATAAATAGACATCACTTTAGTCTTTAGAAAAAAGGGTTGTAACTTACAGGCAAGCTGTTAGCCCTAGCGGGTTTCTCGCTGCTCTTCTCGTCAGTGACAGCCCTGGCGGCCACGCCCCTCATGACGTCCACTCTATAACGTAGACTGCCGCCCGCGTGGTCGAAAGACGCTTGCTGCAGCAGCGGCGGACGGAGGTTGCGGACGTGGGATCCTGGGAACGGCATGGATGAATGAAAATTTGTTTGAAAAAGCTTAGTACACACATGCTTCTTTATCGAATGTGTTATTACTAACTACTTATATGTACTTCCATGCTGGTCTGGGAGCGAAGAAAAAACATAGAATGTGCCAGCTGCTTCTCTTCCCGCGCAGATTGTAAAAGTCAATCAAGGGCTATAAACTGGGGATTCCTCCACTCATAGGCGATGGGCTTGCAACCTGTCACTATATCTGAATCTGCATTCCATCAGAAAGCTCACTATTCAGCTAAGCGTGGCCTTCGAGTCTCACGACTCCTGGCCTCCGGCTCCTCCTCTCCGACTATGTATGTATGTATGTTATTACTAACACAAGTTGTCAGATTTTATTCAAGTCGCCTAAAGGCATCTGACATGACATTCTGACACATGCTTCTTCTTGTCGAGTCGGAATGGCTACTCAAATCAATTTGGATCAGTACTACCACGCTGATCGCCCTGTCGTTGGCATCGTTCAAGTCCTCCATTGTGCAGGAAGTCGGGCATTTGAGGCATGACACATGCTTATAAGTATGGTACTTAAATCTAGAACTCATTAGATAACTAAAACTAATAAAAATTATAATAAAACAATACACATATTCAAAAAGTGTGCGCTGCAAAAATTCAAAAAGGTCGTAACTCATTGAAAATCTTTGCGGAAATTAGCAAAGTAATATTATAAGATTGAATTAATTTTGTATGCCCATCTGCAGGACATAGTGTACTTTTTCACAAAACATGTCAATTTATTTTACTTATGTTCACAACAGAAATAATTATGATTATGAGTAACTTTTAACTGAGTAACTATGAACAATTTAGGTTTTAGAGATCAGGTATGGTAAATTTTCGTCTTCTTTCATGATTAAAATCAAAACTATTTATTTTACAATAATAACAAAAATATATTAGAGATCCTCATAACGAGCCCTTTCATTTGATGTGTAACAAAGTAAGGTTTGCAAAACTTTGGGTTTTATTGTCCCCCGGAAAAAAAAAATACTTTACACATTCATACTGTTTGGGTCACAGGATTACGCCATCCAATCAAATTTCATCTGATTTGGTCCAATAGATTTGGAGAAAATTGGCTGTTACAGACGGACGAGTGATCCTATAAGGGTGCCGTTTTCACAATTTTGTACGGAACCCTAAAAATGACTCACCAATAGCAGGCAAGGTCCAACACCTAGGCAATGTCGGGCGCAGCTCCGGATAGGCCTCGATGCCCGGGATGTACAGGCAGGCGGCGCGGCGCCGCCCCGTGTCCCCCGGGGGGCCCGGGCTCGGGGCAGGGGCCGGGGCCGGGGACGGGGCCACGGGCGACTGGGGAACAATAGTACATTTTTACCCTAGGGGTAAAAGTAACTTATTTAGTCCCGACACAGAGTTTGGCCCCTGAGCGTAGCGAGGGCACCAATAGTTTGACGGACTAAATAAGTCTTTAACCCGACTTCTTTGACCGCGTCATAAGCTGCGATTGTCCTGCTACGATGCTTCGACCTTCAGTTCTATGGGCTACGACTGCGGCAAATGCTACGAATTTTATGCTCCGATTTCCAGTTCTATCAGCTACGACCGCGTCATGAGCTGATATTGTCCTGCTACGATGCTACGACATTCAGTTCTATGGGCTACGACTGCGACAAATGCTACGAATTTTCCGCTACGATGCTCCGATTTCCAGTTCTATCGGCTACGACCGCGTCATGAGCTGATATTGTCCTGCTACGATGCTACGACATTCAGTTCTATGGGCTACGACTGCGGCAAATGCTACGAATTTTCCGCTACGATGCTCCGATTTCCAGTTCTATCGGCTACGACCGCGTCATAAGCTACGATTGTCCTGCTACGATGCCACGACCTTCAGTTCTATGGGCTACGACTGCGGCAAATGCTACGAATTTTCCGCTACGATGCTCCGATTTCCAGTTCTATCGGCTACGACTGCGTCTAAGCTACGTTTGATCTGCTACGATGCTACGACCTTTAGTTCTATGGGCTACGACCGCGTCAAATGCTACGAATTTTCCGCTACGATGCTACGATTTTCAGTTCTATCGGCTACAACCGCGTTATAAGCTTCGATTGAACTGGTGCTAGAGATGAAAATGACCGAAGCGGCTACTTGACTGACAGTCAAATTGGTCAAAAAAAGATTACAACAACATTCAAAAATGGTCATTTATAGTCATTTTCATTTAAATAGTTTTTACCTAACTGCAAAGGAAGGTTTTCCCACGTATTTTGTATATATAGGTAGTAGCTTTTGCCCGCGGCTTCGCTCACGTGATTTTACACGGGTACAGTGCTTTTTCCTATTATAAAGGGTACACTATGTCCTTCTCAGTACTACTAATTATGTGGTTGCGAAATTTTAAGAAGATTGGTTCAGTAGATGAAGCGTAAAGAGGTAACAAACAAACAAACCTTAAACAAACACCCTTTTGCATTTATAATATTAGTTAGATTAAGCAAATGGTAATTTTCATTTCAGATGTGTTTACCTAACTGCAAAGGAAGGGTTATGTTTTTCGCGCGTATTTCGTATCTATATAGGTACTAGCGTTTGCCCGCGGCTTCGCCCAAGTGATTTTCACACGGGTAAAGTGCTTTTTCCCGTTATGAAAAAAGTGCTTTTTCCCGTTATGAAAGGTACACTATGTCCTTCTCAGTACTTCTAACTATGTGTATGCAAAATTTCAGGAAGATTAGTTCAGTAGATAAAACGTGAAGTGGTAACAAACAAATAAACAAACTCACTTTCGGATTGATAATATTAGTTAGGATGATGATAGAATCATGATGTTTTCTAAAATCACAACACATATACAAAAGCATTTCATTACATATAAGTTTAAATTGTCAATTATATCGTATCAATACATATAATAAAACATATGTACATACCTGTGGCTTCAGTACCTTGGTGTCATTAAGTGCATTCTGTGTGTTAGCGAGTTGAGTGCGCGGCGCGTGAGAACAACTCGATATTGCGGATGTGCCTGTTTGGGGGTTGCGGCTGCAACGGTGTTCTGGCGACTGGGAAAAAAATATATAAATAAATCCTAACTAATATTATAAATGCGACAGTGAGTTTGTTTGTTTGTTTGTTGGTTTGTTTGTTACCTCTTCACGCTTTATGTACTGAACCAATCTTCCTGAAATTTCGCATACACATAGCTGGAAGTACGGAGAAGGACATAGGGTACCTTTCATCCCGGGAAAAAGCACTGTTCCCGTGGGAAATTCACGCGAGCGAAGCCGCGGGCGAAAGCTATTCCATCAATCATTCCATCAGAAAGCCCACTATTCAGCTAAGCGTGGCCTTCGAGTCTCACGACTCTTGGCTCTGTCTACCCCGTAAGGGATAAAGACGTTATTCTATGTATGTACCTGCAATTGCTCCTGTTTCCACTCATTGTCAGTAGTTTCTTCTGAATCGTCAAATTGAGACTTCCATAGCGAGACCAGAGTTAGCGCACCGCCCTTTGTCACCTGGAAAATAATAGTACATTGTTACACTAGGGGTGAAAGTAACAATAGCTGAAGGGCCTAAATAAGTCTATCCTAGTATTTAAAAATAAATTATAGAATTAGGCAAAAAGGTCGTACCTGCAGACCGGTTTGAAAGTAATACTTTTCAGCCCTAGGGAGAATCGTTTTCTACCAACAGCTGTCAAATTATGAAAAAAAAGGCATAAAACATGTCAGTAGGAAACGATTCTCCCTAGGGCTGAAAAGTATTACTTTCAACGCGCTCCTCAGGCAACTTCAGACCTACTTGTTGTAGGTCGAATTTTATAGAACATGTATCTATGGTTTGTGGATTTGAAAATTTAAAAAGAATTGAACATTTGTGTCAGATATAGAAAAATGATGGTTTTGTAAGAGAGTCTAAATTGTACATATGTGATTTATTTTATTGCGTTATGTTTTATATAAATATTAATAAACATTATGTGTAAAGGGTAGTTGCCTATTTTTATATTTTTATCAGGTTAAGTCTCTCTCTCAGCCTAAAGACGTCCACTGCTGGACAAAGGCCTCCCCCAAGGATTTTATCCATGGAGGGGTTTTGCCGTAATCGCCACGCTTGGCAGGCGGGTTGGCGATCGCAGTGTGATGGCATAGTACGCGGAAAGACGCTGCTGCCCATCCTCCGGTGTTTTAAATCCCTTAGTCGCCTCTTACGACATCCTCGGGAAGAGATGGGTTGGTTGCTATTCTATGGCCACACCACAGGCCTATAGGTCTGGAAGTATAAGTAATGAAAAATAATAATGTAAACCTGTTGGAGTGCAGAGACGTTTTCGTCGTCACAGACTGCGAACTGTGTGTAGCTCTGGTCTGCGCGCGCGCGGGCCGCGCGGCGGGGACCTGCCAGATACAATAGATACACAATAGTACAATCAATATATATATATACTAGCTGTTGCCCGCAGCTTCGCCCGCGTGACTTTGGCTTAGATGAAAAGTCTTTTTGTGTTCCAAACTGTTTCAAATGTGTTCCAATCTTCGATTTTTATACGTCTACAGAAAATGCTCATCAGATTAATCAAGTTTTGCTAAGGCGCCATTTCCGTATATGTTATAGTGTAGCTGGTCTCTTGCAATTCTTCATCAGATGTTTCTGATCTTCAATTTTTATACGTCATCAGAAAATGCTCATCAGGTTGAACAACTTTTGTAAAGGCACCATTTCCATATTTCTTATAGTTTAGCTGTTCTGTTATGGTTCTTCATCAGGTGTTCCAGTTTTCAAAATCAATTATAGCCAATATGTTGCCCAGACTTAATAGCTATACAACAAAAAAAGTTTCATTCAAATCCGTCCAGTAGTTTTTGCGTGAAACGCGTACATACATACATACATACAGACAGACAGACAGACAGACAGACAGACAGACAGACAAGAAATTCCAAAAAAAATTTTTTGCTTTCTATTATTCTTTTTAAGTGTCCCTCTATCCATTTTAGCCAAAAATACTAAATGTACAGACAAAATATTTTTACTGTTTTATTATATGTATAGATTTTATTTATTATCATTTAAATTTTATATACAAAACACACATATTATGCACTAGCTTTTGCCCGCGACTTCGCCCGCGTGAATTTTCCACGGGAACTGTGCTTTTCGGGATGAAAAGTACCCTATGTCCTTCTCCGTACGTCTAACTATGTGTATGCGAAATTTCAAGAAGATTGGTTCAGTAGATAAAGCGTGAAGAGGTAACAAACAAACAAACTCACTTTCGCGTTTGTAATATTAGTTAGGATTACACTAAAACCCACGAAGGTTTGTTACTGCTAATGCAAAATTCTACGGTCTTTAGTTTAAATTATAATAGTTACAATATTAAAGTTTATCTACATGGACACAATACTAACTGGGCAACCACCAGACCAATGTTCATATATACTACCCTAAAATACACCTTAAAATTACTAACTGGTACTATCAGAATTATCTAAGTAATGTTTTTTTTTGTAATTTGCAACACAGTTGATAGAAGATGTTATAATTTAATACAGGTATAGTCAAGCGTCATAATTGCAGTCATACTTCGTGCTTAGCCTTAATGATCATAATGCCTTGAACATTCTGACTGCACTTTTGACTTACGCACATGTATTAACCTTATAGTAAGGCATGAAAAGTTTAAATTAAAAATGTCCATTACATAATCATATCAAGAATTTAAAATTCATTTATTAACTAGAATTTCAAGATAAAAAGTACCCTATGTGCTATTCCCGGTATTTTTCTACCCGTATACCAAATTTCATCGAAATCCGTCCAGTAGATTTTGCGTGATTGAGTATCAAACATCCTCACAAACTCACAAACTCACATCCAAACTTTCGCATTTATAATATTATTAGGATATTAGGATATATATATATATATATATATATATATATATATATATAGTAGGACAACGTACCCCTTTTGAAATGCGTGTCCGAGTGTACACTATCGACGTCCGCGACGATCCGCGGACTCACCGCTTCACCTGTAAACAAATCATTATGATAATCAAACATTTTTAATATCAAGACTGTTTCATGAGTTTCTTTCGGCATTTCTTCTCAGCAGTGGTCGTTCTGAAATGCTAGTAGTTTGTAGCTTTGAGACATAATATATTATGATTAAATAATTGACCGAGCGAGCGAAGCGAGCGAAGGTCTCTAAATCGAGTTGGGGGCGAAACACATTGTTTGTATGTATGTATGTATGTTTGTACCGCGATAACTGCCGAACCGATGGTCCAATTTTGATGAAATTTGGTAGGCATGTAGGAAATATCAATAGAATTTTCAAGTTTGTTGGGCATCAAAATCGGTTCAGTAGTTTTTGAAATATTAATAAAAATGTCCGCGATTATGTAGCAAACGAAACCATAGCGTGTTCTAACTTTGGATAACGCCATCTAGATTTTATTTAGGGAACTAATTATGTTAGAAAAGTCAAAATCAGAGTATATCAATAAAAACGCGAGTAATAATCGCGAGGTCTAAGTTCGCGGCGAACTACTAGTTAGTTATCGACGTGAAAAAGAGCCTTCTTTGAAGGCTAAATTTCAATTCAAAATGTTGACTTTGGCCCCACTGCTGGTGTGTCCTTACGAGCGAGCGAAGCGAGTGGCTATAATTTGTTGGGGCAAAAACACATTGTTTGTGTGTATGTTTGTTCCGTGATAACTCTCGAACCGTTATATTCATTTCGATAATATTAAGAATACAGTGTAGCAACTATCCATAAAATTTTAAGTTCGTTGCGCAACAAAATCAGTTCAGCCGTTTTTGAGATATTTTATTTTGAACACACTAGCAGCTTAATAAGCTGATGTGTGTGTATCCTGAAGTTTGGAGATTTTGTCTAATCTGTTCTTAAAACTGTTGACAGAAGGTGCTGTGACAACATTTTCGTTGAACTTGTTCCAGTCTCTAACCACACGGTTTGATAGAAAGTTATTCTTCGGTTTTTCTTTGCTGGTGTCCAATACAGAAACAAGGAATTACCTCTTAAGTAATTGCTTAGATATACACATTTTTATGATAAATATTGCTCTATAAATTATAATCGCGAGGTCTAAGTTCGCGACGAACCATTAGTATTATAAATTTATCTCTTACCTGGAGTAGCCGGGAGGCGGTCGCCAAGTCCTGCACACAAGTTGGCGGCGCTGTCACTACTCGCAGGCTGGCCAGCGTGGGCCCCACCTTACATATAATATTTTCATTTAAATTGCGATTCAAATTACATTTAGAATAAGATTATTTACATTTTTTTGGGTGGTTACACACCCAATTACGATATGCAATTATGGCTTTTTAATTTTGATTAGTTTTGACATCCAATGTATTTTATTTTATGAATTAATTAATATCTTACAGCGACGCATAGGAGTATATTTAATGAAACAAATGTGACTCTTAAATGTTGTCTGTTCTAAACATATGTTTCCTAAAAATGCAAAATAGGGGACCGGACGAGGTATGAGAATTGTTAAAAATATGTAATTTTATGAAAAATATGATTATATAATGATATAAAATGTGTTTAATTGTATGTATTTTACATAAATTAAACACATTTTGAGACTTTCCAGCAAGAGTAACTCTTTGAGAAATGATGAATGTATGTTTAGTGAGGGGCGTCTTGGTATCGTTCAAACATCGCTTAAAAAGGTGAATTGTTTTTCGTTGTATCTTGGAAAATACCTTGGTTACTGATGATTATATTTATTGAGAGATATTTTAAAGAAGCATTTAAACAAGCTAATTATTCAAAAATAAAAAACACGACTGACAATTCACATAGACTATGTCACTCGGGGAAATACAAGAAATATAAAAATACCTCTCACATCAAAATCAGTTAAGCCGTTCAGGACTTATGGTGGAATAAAGAAATTTCACACATACATGAACCCTGAAAACATTACACTCCTTTTTTGGTCAGTCGTGTAAAAAAAAGTTGTCCGGTCCCATATTGTAACATCTATTGTTTACCATGTTTACAGTAATAAAAATTCATTCATTCATTCTGTTTGAACTATTGCTATGAGGTTTGGGAATTGGTAGGAATGAAAATTCAAACTGCGGAAATTGGTAGATGAACTGTACTGATGCACTTCTTGAAGTAAATTACTGCTTTAATCACAAAATCACATGAACTTAGAACTTATATATACCTATATAAATCTTATTTATTTAATTTTACAATATTGCGCATTGCGAGAAAAATCATTAAGACATTTTAAAAACGGCTTCCTTGGCGCCATCAAATTTAGAACCTTTTTTTTTATTACTTTTTTTTTGGTGGCCAGTAATAGGCATTGGTTTTTGCACATTCATTCATTCAAAGCAAGTGACAACTTACCCGGCGCCGGCGCACGAGGTTTGCACGGGGGTACGCTCTGTCTCTCCGGTCTGTTTGTTGTAACTACGGAATTGCTGGTCTCCTATGAACAATACCAAAACAAGCTCATACATCATACTTCAAACTATCATACTAATCAGAGATGGGAAATTTTTTATTCGAATAATCATCCGAATAAAATTTTATCCGTAGCCAATTCATCCGCGGATGATTTATTCATGAATAAATCATCCGCGGATAAATTATCAGGATATATAGATGAAGAATGTTAGTACACATCAAAATGAGCAAGCCCAAAATTAGTCAAAACGGCGGCGCGCGCTTCCCTAAGTTCAAATTTGACACTACGAAATCACTCCTACAGATTGTCAGAAGCAAGAGGACTGATGTTTTACCTCAAAAACGACCAAGCCCAATACCTAAAACGATTGTATGAAAATGATGACGTAATTTATTCGTTATTCAAATGACGAATAATATCACAGATAATTTATTCGCGGCCAATTCATCTGCGGATAATTTATTCATGAATAAATCATTCGCGGATGAATTTCCGCGGATAAAATTTTATTCGGATGATTATTCAAATAAAAAAATATTCGAATAATGCCCATCTCTGATACTAATATTATAAATAAAGCGGTGGTGGCCAAGTATTAATGACATCCGTCTGAGGTCGGATAAGACCCGGGTTCAAATCCTACCTGTGTCACATGAGTTTGTAGACTCTGACTCATGTATGGTAGTTTTCTTATAGACCACCACCTGCTTCCGGTGAAAGAAAACATCGTGAGGAAACTTGCACATTGGCTGACTGTTTAATTTACTAGTGTGTATACGGCTACTGCCACTAGATGGCGGTAGTCGTAAAAGTCATGTCAGATGCCTTTAGGCGACTTGAATAAAATCTGACCTCGATAAGAAATATAAGAGGAAGTTTTTGTAATTTTGTTTGTAGGTGTAAATCTTCGGAACTACTGAACCTATTTCAAAAATTCTTTCACCAACAAGAAAGCTACTTTATACCTGAGCGACATAGGCTACAATTTTTGTATGTACCTCCCGAGCGAAGCCGGGGCGGGGCGCTAGTTTTTTGATAAATCAAGCGAATAAATCAACATTTTTGATAATAATTAATGCCCGCTTCATTATGACTGTATCCGGCTCGAAGGACCAGCCCAATAAAATACAAATGAATTATTATTATTGCTTTTTTAAATCAGTTATAAAATCTGCCACCAGTGTAACACACTCAATAAGAAAGTTGTACAGGTGAGATGTTCCAGGTCAGGTTTTACCTCCCCCCCATCTCACAGGGGTCACACAATCTTGTCTCATGGGGGTCATGGTTATCTGCATTTGATTATAAAAGAACTGACCTTTGCGTGTCTATCAGGAGATGGCGCTGGCGTCGTTCTTGGTTCAGTTTCCTTTTCCGTAGGTTTGTCTGTGGTTGACTGTAACAATGACAACGCGGAAATAAGTTTTTGTTAATTTAAGAACATGACAAGTTATATTATGATTAAATAATTAGTTATCGACGTGAAAAAGAGCCTTCTTTGAAGGCCAAGTTTCAATAAAAAAAATTTGAACACTAAATAGTGAGATTTTATATCGGGGATCGGACCGGTGGCACACCCGTGACACTCCCTGTACATGAGACTTCGACTATAGAGAAAAAAATACTCCTTGAACCGGATTTTCAACACTAGGGTTAATTAGTAATAAACAATAGCTAAATTGTGGCTGAAACTCTAAACTCCATAGTATTTGACAATAGCGCCCACCGGTCATGACATGATTGACATGAGTGATAGACCAAGTCATTTCTATCAGCCCTGAGGAAAGACATAACAATATAAACATATGGTGGAGGTTGGTTCTCCGTCCCGCGCGCCTCTCAACACCCCCGCACATGTCTAGTCACTCACACAAAGCCAAAAGCTATTTTACGGCACACAAGCTTAAGTGTCGCTTCTTTTCGCGTTAGTGTATTTTTTCTTTGCCTGGTGGTCCTATGGGGGTCTGAGGCGGGGAGCAGGGCGGGGGCGGTGGCGGTGGTTGTTGCTTGCTATGAACCACTTTCCTTCCCAATTCTAAGCGCATGCGAATTTTCATTCATTTCTCTTTCTCTTCTTATAAATTCCTAGAATTTCCCGTTTTTCCCAGTATCTTGCTTATATATACTCGCTCTTCCCACATTCCCACTTTTTCTTGTAAGAAACATTCTAAACAATGAAAACAACAAACACATACTTATCACGCACAGGATTCGAAACCTCGACTATGCAAGAAGCAGCCACACTCTCTCCCACTGCGCCACGCTCTCACTAACACACTCGACGAATTACACCATCACTTTACATATCCATTAAGGATAAAGCGAAGGGCTGTTCATTAAACAATTTCCGCTGGATGGCGTTGATAGCAACATTTTCCGTTTTATTTTTTGTTGCGTTGTTGCAGTACTTATAGGCAAAAATTTTGAATTGGCGAGCGGTAAACATACTATTTTATTTATTTTATGGCCTACGATTATATTTCAGTCAACATAATGAAAAAAAGCTTTAGAATAGAATCTGCCATGAATCTTCGTATCTCTACACTCACTCACACTACGACGAGAGCTTTCAAAATGACATTAAATATAGCGCAAAGCATGTTATAAATTTAAAAATACGCTACTAGATGGCACTTATTTCAAAAGAGTGTCTAACTACAATAATGCCAATCGGACTGGCTGGCAGCATAAAGAAAAAAGAAAAAGAAATTTAAAAAATACAAAGAACGAAATATAACCTATAATTTCTTCTAGTCATTGTCATATTTTGTAAGAAAGCAAGAAAATATATTTATGAAAATTAATATACATAGATAGTTCAAGTTCGTATCAATTGGACTCAGAAAGTCAGCAACGAAAAAGTTCTCCAGCGCGTTGCAATGTCTAGACTGTAGTTGCAAAATGTCAAAAAGCGCAAAGTTGAATATTTGGAACACGTTTTGCGACACGACAGATATCAGCTACTTCAACTTATTATGATGAGAAAAATAGAAGGCAAGAGATGTGTTTGAAGACGCAAAAAATCATGGCTAAGAAACATATGCGAGTGGACTAGAGTCACCACGGTTGAGGAGCTGTTTCGCTTAGCGACGAACAGAGAAGAGTTTGCGAATCTGACGGAACCTCCAGTAATGGAGAAGCACTACAAGAAGAAGTTCTAGTTCAGTAGTGCAAAATCATAATTAGTAATAAGAAACTGTAATTTAAAAACCTATCTACCAATAGTTTCAGCAGTTTGGATTTCACCACCTCTTAGATTCCCAACAGAAATCTAGCAATACTTCGAACATCTATTTTCAAAAATCAATCAGCAAGCAGGAAAAGCCACCGTAGACGTCACGATCATAATGTTCTATTGAATTGTATGACTAGAATTATATATTTTTAAATAAAACAAATAGTACATATTGTTGATTTTTATTTTTAGTAATGAAGTGGAAATTTCTTTTCCGAACTTTTTTTATTAAAGAAAACAAAAAAAGATTAGGTATAGTATAGTTATTCCTTTCCCATATAAATTGTTAAATATTGCAGTCATTATTCTGTGCATGATGACTCCTTCATTGCTTGGAATGATGGATGATGATGATAAATTCTTCATCACGACAAACATGTGTTACAGTTTTTGTATTTGTATTACAGAATTAGTGTATAAAGAAACACTTGTGCTGTGCATTTCCTGCCAATATGGACCATACCTGAAACAGATTTATAACGTGTTTACAACAGTTTCAATAAATAAATGTCAAACTTTAGTTGTTTTACAATGCGGTGACCGTGTATATATACATGTGTGATATTTATGTCTTTGCAATATTAATGTATCATTCAATAAGATTTTAACTTACGTCAAATCGGTACCTATATCGTTTCAAATCTCCAAGCACTCGCTTCCTCGACTGTAGCGGGTCAGAATTTACCTACATGCCTCAGATATATCTTCCTATCAGGTCTAGTAGCCATTATTATCTTCAATAAACAATAAACTAATAAAGCACAAGAGAAACGTAATACACTTATATGAAAAAATCTATTGCAAAAAAATAAACTTCCATAAGTACAACTACAATACAACACGGGGCGTCATAGAATAGGTAAATAGTAATGTTGCAACAATATTGTTGACTATCGATAGTATTGTCAATAGCATTGTGACCATAAAAAATAGTCCTACTATCGATAGTATTGATAGTATTGATTTGCAATACTATTAATGATAACCAAAACTAATATTTCAACAAACAATCGATACTATTGCACTATCGATAGCTTGTAAAAATTCAATAGTATTGTTATATAATAGTATCGATACTATCGATAGTATTGAAAAGCAATACTATCGATTGTATCGATAGTTTTGGTTATCATCAATAGTATTGCAAACTATTGGCTATCGATATAAATATATTATCGATATAATAAATATTTTTTCTTTCTTTTCTTTCTTTTCAATAGTATTGACCACAGACATATAATAATAGTAAGCAGACAGAACATGTCATTTGAAATTGCATGGCAAAAACACACACTAAGATTATTATTCACACAACGACAAAATACAGGGTCGGATCTGAGATAATTAATTATATTCAGTACAGTGTAGCAAAACCAAAAATTTTGAGACGCTGAATCTTGTGCCGTGCGCGGTATGCGGACGGATCTGCATCAGTTTTTTACAATGGGAAATTCTATCCCTTTATGGGAAAAAATACTAGTCATTAAATAAATAAAATTTATTTTAAATTATTTAAAATCACGTGCAATGAAACATTGCAATGATGTTGATGGTTGCTGGCGTCCATTCAATGTCCTGGTACTCGTAGTACGGAAGAGACATACTCCCTATAGCAGTTCTCTTTCTTTAGGTATTATTTTCTGGCATATTTTCCTTGTCCTGAAATAAAATTCACTGTCAGTATTTTTATAAAATGTGCATTTTAATCTTCAAGAAAGAATTCCTGAGATTTTTATAGAATAGGTACTAAATTCGTATATTTGCCTTGATTCGGCCCAGCCATAGTAAACAAAACTGGATCTGTCAAATGATCTATGCTATATACGAAATTATTAAATTACTTGTAGTATTTCTTATGAAATGGTTATAATTAATACACTACTTTATAAAATAAATAATGATATTGGTGATAAATAGCATTCAAAAGTCTAATAATGGTTATTGTTTCAAAAATAACACGAAATTGTATATTATCATTGGGCACGTCAAAAAACATGAATTGCTTACCGATGGAACGATATTCCAGGAATATTTTTATAAAAAACACTTCCACACATTGTACACGTTGCATTTTATAATTTCTATTGGGTTTAAAAGCACAAAACAGTAAAAAATAATTTTAAATATATATGACGACTGTGACAACACAACAAATATGACAGTTAAGGATCATTTCGCATGAAAAAACCGGCTCGGATTTTAAATCTTTCAGTGTAGTGGTTCGTGTTGCAATACATTGCAATGCTAAGGAAGGAAAGGGACAGAGTTATGTGACAGTCCTTATCATGAACAGGATGCAAATATTGTCAAATATCATCAGTGTGTGTGTGAAATTTGTGTTCCTTCTGCTTATATTAAAAAAAAAATTTACTTCTGTGGTATTGACACTTGTCAATACTATCGATAGTCCTGCAACGCTAGTAGATAGATATGTATGTAGTGTAGACTTTACATCGATACCACGACGAAAATCGATATCTTTTATTGTTGATAAAAATTAATATCGTTTTAAAATAATTAAAATAAATCACGGAGGTCGAGCCCACCTCGACTTTATCGATAATTCAAAGTATCGATACTTCGTGCCCTAGAAGTTCTAGCATTTTAAATTAGACGTTCAGAAAACATGTTGGGAAATGCAAACTAAAAACTAAAAAATAATTAATCAGTAATATTTGTTTACTTTGAAACTAAATATAAATGTATGCACATATTCCTATAGTTTATTTTTTGTTAATGAATACCTACGTGTATAATACCTACCTACTATAATGTTTTTTGATAAAAGTATTTGCAAAATTAAATTGTTTAAGTTTCAGAACGAACTCTCTACAATCATAAGAGATGATTGTAGAAAGAAATATCTTTTTGGGTAAAAAAAAGCAACGTTGCCATCTTACACCTCGCACGGATCGGCAACAACGTATCGATGAATTCCTGAGATGAATTCGCACAAATATTCCAGTCCAGTCATATACGTAATGGCAAGCTTGTAGTAATAAATTAACTCTAGGGTTCAGTACGTATTTATATGAAAGATTTTTTTATGGTGAAATTTAAATTTGATAACTGGGACATATTATATATTGGATATGAAGGCAGGGATATCTGAATATAACATCTTGACATCTGGATGTGAAGACCTGGGTGTCTGGTCATGTGCATATGAAATGCTGGACAGCTGAATATGAGGACCAAAGCTTCAGGAGATGATCACCTGGACATCTGGAAATGAAGACCTGAAAATGTGGAGCTGAAGACCTGGACATCTGGACATCACCTGCACATATGAATTTGAAGACGTGGGAGTTTGGTCATGTGGATACGAAAACCTGGACAGCAGGACATAAAGTCCAGGACTTCACATCCAGATGTCCAGGTGATGTCCAGATGTCATATTTAGATAGCCTGTCTTCAAATCCAAAAGTCCCAGTAATCAAATTTAAATTTCACCATAAAAAATCTTTCATAAAAATATGATTGAACCCTAAATTGAATTTAATATTGAAACTTGCTATTTTATAATTTTTTAGCATTTCATAATTTTCTTTTGTTTTTCACGTACAGCCGATGGCGCTGTCAAGGCTAGCAACGTCGAGGAAGCATGCATTTAGGTCTCCAAAGTGCTTTTATATAAATAGTAGTAGTCAGTAGTTTGTAATAAATCTGCTAGACGTCGCCCCTAAATGTCACAAAATATTACGCACACATCAACAAGAATCTCAATTTTTTGTCGTATTTTAAAAGCCGTTTTTCTCGTAAATTATTATACATTATTTTGTTAAATTCAACATGAGAGCACAATTACTTCATAAGAATCGGAAATTCGATTTTATCATGAGAATCATTAACGAAGTTTAGAGCATTGCTGTAGAACAAAATGTATGGACAGCCAAAGCTTGGCTTTCACCTTAAGCTGCTGCGTCCTCGCTTCCGGCTGAGCCCTTGCCCTTGCGCGGCGGGTGTCGGGGCGGGGGCGCTGACTTCGTCTTGCTATAACCACTTAGCTTCTCTTTCTAGCGCATACGAGTTTTCATACACTTTTCTTTTTCTTTTAAATTCCTAGAATTTCCCGTTTTTCCCAGTATCTTTTGCCCACATTCCCACTTTTTCTTGTTATAAACATTCTAAACAATGAAAAACACAAATAATATTTTCACCAGCAGGATTCGAAACCTCGACCCTGCAATTAGCAGCCGCGCGTTTTCCCACTGCGCTACGCCCTCACCATACACACCCGACGAATTACACCATCACTTACGTATCCATTATGCTGCTGCGTCCTCGCCTCAGGCTGTGCGCGTGCGCGGCGGGCGTCTGAGGCGGGGAGCGGGGCGGGGGCGGTGGCGGTGGCGGCCGTCGCCGCGGTGTTGGCTTCTGTGTCCACGCGGCGGCGGCTCTGATCGGGGACAAGAAAGAAGTTATGATGAGCGATTTTCTGATAGCCAAATTAAGAAAAAAAAAACTATGAAGGGTCTTCATAAGGCCAATAGAAGCCAAAACCATTTTTATTAGAATTTTTGTCCGTCTTTCTGTCTGTATATTTGTAGCGCATCACGCAAAAACTACTAGACCAAATTTGATGCGGTTTTCACTTTTGTATTTTAGAAGGTCTAACTAAAAATCTTGCGTAGGTTTCATCTTATCGGGAAACAGCGACGCGGGGAGAGAATTCCATACCTAAGCAAGATAAAGCAGGAGGCGAACCTATACCTAGAAGGTCCTAAGAAGGATCTTAACCTCCCCTTAACCGCCCCTGTACATACATAGTAAAAACTTTCAAAACACTCCTTTTGAACAGTCGTATAAAAGTCCTACCAATCACCATTGTTAAAAAAATAAGTTTTACAAAAGTTTATTCTGGCTTTAGGCAAGCATTTATCGATCTAGAAATCCTAGTGCATAAAAACTACTAAACTTTTCTTCTGTTTGTACGTACTTACTTCTACCATTTAATTGAGTAAATATTCCTCTCAATCTATCGCTGGTTGTCAAAGTCAAGTGTTTTTATTTAAATAGGCTTCAAAATAGCACTTTTAAATCGTCAAATTCTAGTTTTTTAGTTAGTTGACGTCATAAAATTACTTAAAGCTACCACCGCCTCCAAAGCGCAAGTGAAGAAGAGGCGAGGTTGACTGGAAGAGATCCCTTCATGGGATAAGTCCGCCATTGTGTATTTACCTTTTTGTTTATAAACAATACACTAAAGATACTACAAACAAACAAACAATCCTATCTATTTAAACTCACGTTGTCCGGCTGTGTGTCTGTCGGCAGCGCGTGCTCCGGAACCGGATGCACTGAGGCGCGCGTGCGCGACACCACGGCCTGGGAACAATTTGTACAGCTGTACAATAATCCTAATGATATTATAAACTAGCTGTGCCCCGGGGCTTCGCTCCCGTGGAAATTTCGGGATAATAAGTACCCTATGTGCTATTCCCGGTATTTTCCTACCCGTGTACCAAATTTCGTCGAAATCCGCCTACCCGTGTACCAAATTTCGTCGAAATCCGTCCAGTAGATTTTGCGTGATTGAGTAAAAAACGTCTTCACAAACTCACATCCAAACGTTCGCATTTATAATATTAGTAGGATGCGAGAATTTGCGAGTTTTGATGTTTGTAAATCAATCACGCAAAATCTACTGGACGGATATCGATGAAATTTGGTACACGGGTAGAAAAATACAGGGAATAGCACATAGAATAACTTTTCATTCCAAAATTCATTGAATTGACACATTTATTGAGTTACTTATAAGCGCATGGTTTAGCCAATTTTCCATCACTCCTTTCGTTTTTCTTCACATTTTTTTATATCCAACCATAACAATGACAATAAAACACAAAAAGAAACAGACGGACGGACAGACACACAAATACACCATGATTTTTACATCCCAAACTATGATTTATGATACAAATGTAACATTTATAGAAAATCCAACCCAAAAAAATAATCTCACCAAATAATAAATAATGTTGATTCCGTAATTTTAAAAAATATATGCCTGAAAAACCATTTTACATGTTAAATTTTGTTACAAATACCGACCACATATTTCACCTATTTAATTTAAATATATTTTTCATGTACCTTACCGTTAATTTTCATAAAAAAAAATTACATACATCCTTCTCTCAGTCATAAGGACCAGTGTACCTTATCCCTCGTCTCTTGCAGCGTCTCTCCAATAGAGAAAAGCTAGCATGGAGTAGTCTGGCGTATCCCAACTACTATTAATTCTAAATAGGTATAAATAAATAAATATATACGGACAAATCACACAGATTGAGTTAGCCCCAAAGTAAGTTCGAGACTTGTGTTATGGGATACTAACTCAACGATACTATATTTTTATAACAAATACATATATAGATAAACATCCAAGACCCGGGTCAATCTGAAAAAGATAATTTTCCGTCTTGACCTGACCGGGGATCGAACCCGGGACCTCCGGTGTGGCAGTCTGGCGTGATGACCGTTAGGCCACGGAGGTCGTATTTCGAGCTAATTTGGAAAATTATCATCTTTAACCAAACTCCTGCCATCTTTTTCCCCTTATGCCTAGTCTGTTATTCCTACTATTGTATGAACTATCTTTAGCTAAATTCCTGCCATATTTTTTCCCATTTACCTAGTCTGTTCTTCCTACTATTGTATGAACTATCTTTAGCTAAATTCCTGCCATATTTTTTTCCATTTACCTAGTCTGTTCTTCCTACTATTGTATGAACTATCTTTAGCCAAATTCCTACCATCTTTTTTCCTTATAATCTAGTCTATTCTTCCTACTATTGTATGAACTATCTTTAGCCAAATTCCTGCCATCTTTTTCCCCTTATACCTAAGTCTGTTCTTCCTACTGTTGTATGAACTATCTTTAGCCAAATTCCTGCCACCTTTTTTCCCTTATACCAGCTGTTCTCTACTATTGTATTAACTATCTTAAGCCAAACTCCTGCCTTCTTTTTCCCTGATTACCTAGTCTGTTTTCTACTATTATATGAACTATCTTAAGCCAAATTCCTGCCTTCTTTTTCCCTGATACCTAGTCTGTTTTCTACTATTGTATGAACTATCTTAAGCCAAATTCCTGCCTTCTTTTTCTCTGATACCTAGTCTGTTTTCTACTATTGTATGAACTATCTTTAGCCAAATTCCTGCCATCTTTTTTCCAACCGTCACTAAATACTAAATTAGAACATAGAGAGCTATTTTAAAGAAAGGAAAATCTATGACAGGTGTGAGATTCGAACTCAGTACTATAAATCGAAAAGCGCGCGTTCTCCCGCTGCGCCAATTCTCACTACACACAAATATCGAAATTAACATAGACATTAAAGTTACTTACATCCTTCTCCCAGTCATAAGGATCAGTATCCCTTATCCCTCGTCTCTTACAGCATCTCTCCAATAGAGAAGCTAACATCGAGTAATCTGGTGTATCAGCGTATTCCAACTAAATTCTACATTGTTCTTTGTTCTAAGCTAATATATAGCAACATTCTTGGCCAAATTCTTGCCATCTTTTTCCCCTTATACCTAAGTATTTTACTTTTCTGTGACCCAAGTCTGTTTTTAGTACTATTGTATGAAAATTCCTGTATTGTCCTTACTATCTTGAATTTTACTAACTAAATCGTCACTAAATACTTAATTACAACGAAAAGAACTATTTTAAAGAATTAAAGAAAGAAGAATATCTTCGACAAGTAAGTGATTCGAACCCAGAACTTATAAATCGAAAGGCGCGCGTTCTACCGCTGCGCCAATCCTTGATACAGCTTATTGACGAAATTAACAAAGTATTGAAGTTACTTACATCCTTCTCCCAGTCATAAGGATCAGTATCCCTTATCCCGCGTCTCTTACAGCATCTCTCCAATAGAGACGCCAGCATAGAGTAGTCTGGTGTATCAGCGTATTCTAACTGTTGAACGTGTTCTAGAAACTGGCGTAGCTCTGATGGTAGATGTTTGAGGAGCAAGCGGTGGTCGTATTTTTCTTTCATTAGCCCGACCTGAGAATTTAAAAAAAATATTTAAAAAATTTTTTTTAGGAAAAAAATCTTGTGTTTATTACACAAGTTTTTTTAGGTATTTTTTTTCTAATATGCTTTTATCTGCCGCTAGATGGCGGTAGTCGATAGTGTCTAAATGTGTATAAGTGACTTTTATAGTGGAAGTTTTTATTTTTTTACCTTCTTTACGTTAAAATTAGACGGATTTTGACGAATCTTGTTACATAATTAGAGCAAACGAAAACGAAGCCACACAGAGCGCAACTAATCTCTTTTCACCGAGTGGAAAGCGGTTACCGCGTCACATCCTTACTCACACTTTTTCTCTCTCTTCTCACAAACATCTGTTTCTCTCTCCCTTCTCACCTTTTCTCTCTCTCTGACACCTGTTTCTCCTTCATTCTCTCACCTGTTTCTCATCCTAAACTTCCTCCAAAGCAGCTGTCCATTAACGAACTCCACCAGCATGTAGAACGAGACCAGAGGTCGTCGCGACGACCCATCTCCTTGTTTTATGTATATTTATAACATGATATAAAATAGGCGATGGCCGATAGAAAAAACACAATCCAGCGTGAATGAAAATTATAAAATCGACTGACTTCTCTCATTACCTATTCTTCATTCTTTCACCTGTTTCTCTCTCTCTCACACACACCTATTCCTCACTCTTTCTGTCTCACCTGTTTCTCTCACACACCCTATATCTCTCTCTCTCGCACATATCTGGTTTTCACACACACCTATTTCTCACTCTTTCTCTCTTTCTCACACCTGTATCCCTATTCCTCCCACCTGTATCTCTCTCAATCACCTGTTTTTCTCTATCACACCTATTTCTCTCTCTCTCTTCAGTTTCTCTCTCCCTCTCTCACCTGCTCCTTATCCTTGATCTTCCTCCAAGGCAGCTGTCCATTAACGAACTCCACCAGCATATAGAACAGCGACCAGAGGTCGTCGTGGCGACCCATCTCTTTGTTTTTATGCGCGTTGATGGATGCGTAGCGGACTGTGCCTGCGAAAAGAAATTAATTTTTAGACCAAACGTTTCTTACAAGGGATGTCGGATAATGAATGATATTACGATACATAAAAAAACCAAAATAATTTTAATTTGGTTTGGCTACCTAAACGACACTTTAGATTGGATCAGCGCTTGCTCTCTCTTTAGTCGTATTTCCTCAAACTCAAAATCCTTTATTTGCATAAATGTAGGTTACTTAAGATGTTGTACAGTTTTACAAGTTTTACAGTACCAAATACATTTTACTTTAAATTAAAAGCATGCAAACGATTATATATAAAAAAATAATAAAATGAAATTACAATTACATGTCATGATTAAATTAAATTAAATTGCTAATGATTATTATATTATTTGGAAATTATAAGTTTTATTAATTATATTCAATATTGTTGTCAGATAAGTAGTCATTTACATTGTAATAACATTTGTCAATCAATAATTTTGTCAGAATCTTCTTAAATTTTGAATAATTAAGGTCTTTTAATGGTTCCGGTATTTTATTGAATAATTTTGGAGCCATTTTTAATATACATTTTTCATTAATGCAGTTTTGCAAATGTTAGAACAGATTCTCTTATTTCTAGGGCGAAGATTGAAACTTGGTGCTGGTTGTTCATATTTAAACATATCAGGATTACGTTTCACAAAGAGGCATGCTTCTAAAATATAAAGACACGGCAAAGTTAATATGTTTAAAGATTTGAAGTAAGGCTCACAACTTTCCATGGGTGATAGTCCTCATGACTGAGGGTCGTGGCCATTATATGGAATGAAACACACACGACTCTCTTGGCAATTTTAATGGAGTGGTTTGCCATTGCCTTCTCCATTTCACACACTAGCTGATAATCATCAACCAGAGTGCAGGTTTCCTCACGATGTTTTAACCGGAAGCAAGTGGTGGTCGATGAAAACTACCATACATGAGTCAGATTGGTATAAAAACTCATGTAGCCCGGGCAGGATTCGAACCTGGGATTTTGCATCCACAGGCGGGCGCACTACCACTAGGCCACCACCGGTTCTCGCTTCAGCGCTTGCTATCAGTACTGAATTCTTTCGGGGCAAGCGAGGCCGCAGGCCGAGTTGAGTTTTCATAGCAAAGAGCAAAAGCCAGGACAGCCTTTCGGCTCTTCACCTAATCCTAACCGACAACTTTTTTATGTAAATGACGTTTTGCTAATTTTCCTATTTAAAAAAAAAAAAACTCAAAGTCAAATTAAGATTGCCCAAGAATACGCAAATTACAAAGTAAAATTGCTCTGCATAGCACGCGAGGTGCTTGCACCTCGCGCAGCCATCAAAAACTAGTTGACATCTAAAAACGTTTCATGACATCATTGGATAGCTAAGACTATTGGCATCCTACACGAAACCTTTTGGATACCTAAATGGAATCCAATAGCTAACTAAATGGGAGCCTTTGTAGAACGTAATGGGAACTCGGTAGCTATCTAAATGGCACTCTTTCTAGAACGTAATGGGACCCTATGGATACCTAAATGGGATCCTTACCTCTAAGGCCATTGCTAGTGGTGTATTGCCGAGCTAATCCAAAATCCAGCATGTATACTTTGCGACTATTCCTAGATTTTATCTATTGTCTCGCGATCTTGTAGAGGCACCCCTTGGTATCCTACATGGGACCCTTTGGATACCTAAATGGAATCCAATAGCTAACTAAATGGGAGCCTTTGTAGAACGTAATGGGAACTCGGTAGCTATCTAAATGGCACTCTTTCTAGAACGTAATGGGACCCTATGGATACCTAAATGGGATCCTTACCTCTGAAGCCAGCAGCAGCTCTTGGCGGTCGCACTTGGCCATTACTAGTGGCATACTGTCGAGCTAATCCAAAATCCAGCATGTATACTTTGCGACTATTCCTAGATTTCATATATTGTCTCGCGATCTTGTAGGTAGAGGTACCCCTTGGCATCCTACATGGGACCCTTTGAATAAAATTATAGGGTTCCATCTAAATGGGACCCTTTGGATACCTAAATATGACCGTTTAAAGACTGAGTTGGGACCCTTTTTACCGTGATGGGACCCTATGGATACCTAAATGGGACCCTTAATAAAACTTACTGGAAGACTGGAAGAAATCCCATTCTAGGATAAGCCTGCCGTTGTACGCCTCTCTTTTTGTTTCGCTGTCTTTTGTATATTTCTCTTTGGATACCTAAATGGGACCCTTAATAAAACTTACCTCTGAAGCCAGCAGCAGCCCTGGGCGGTCGCACTTGGCCATTGCTGGTGGTGTATTGCCGAGCTAATCCAAAATCCAACATGTATACTTTGCGACTATTTGACGGATGACGACCTATGCTGAAGTTACTCTGAAAAGTATTTATATATTTATTAGTTTTTGTACACAACCATTACATAAAATATAGTAAAACTAAGTACTAAGTAAAAAAAGTTTGACAGACAGACGGAAAACAAAGTGATCTTATAAGGGTTCCGTTTTTGCCTTTTGAGGTACCTACGGAACCCTTAAAATGCAGATTTCCGAAAATGAATAAATGAGTTATCCGCAGACCTCTAACAGTAGCGAGTCATGATATACTTTTTTTTAAATCCTAAATACTTACAGGTTTAATATCTCTATGGAGGAAGCCGACGGAGTGTATAGAGTCTATGGCTTTGAGTATCTGTAGTCCCAGTCTGAAAGAAAAATAAAAATACATGAGCCCTGAAAACAACACGCCTTTTGTGGGCAGCCGTGTAAAAAAAATACAGATTTAATCCTAATATTATAAATGCGAAAGTTTGGATGTAAGTTTGTGAATGTGTGAGTTTATTCGAGGATGTTTGTTACTCAATCACGCAAAATCTACTGGACGGATTTCGATGAAATTTGGTATACGGGTAGAAAAATACCGGGAATGTACTTTTAATCCCGAAATCCCCACGGGAGCGAAGCCCAGGGGCGCAGCTGGTGTTAATATAAACTTTCTTTTAGTTTTATTAATTAATCCCGAACACTAGAATTTTTTGACATTAAAATACTTACATTTTTTGGATACCTAATGTGACCCTACAGATACTCTTTGGAATGGAACCCTTGGATGTATAAAACACCATGGATACGTAAGTGTAATCTCTCTCTCTCAGCCGAAAGACGTCCACTGCTGGACAAAGGCCTACAACACCTTAATTAAAACACAATCTAATTATATGGGGACCCTATCTCCTTTACCCTACGGAATACCCTATGGAACCCAATAGATACCTTAAAGTAGTGGAGAGCGAGAATGCGCCCCTGGGCTGCGCACGTCTCAATTTCACCAAATTCCTCCCTTAGACCCTACGGAACCCTATGGAACCCAAAGGATACCTTAAAGTAGTGAAGAGTGAGAAAGCGCCCCTGGGCTGCGCACGTCTCAGCTCCGTCAAATTCCTTCCTTGGACCCTACGGAACGCAAAGGATACCTTAAAGTAGTGAAGAGTGAGAAAGCGCCCCTGGGCTGCGCACGTCTCAGCTCCGTCAAATTCCTTCCTTGGACCCCAAAGGATACCTTAAACTAGTACGGAACCCAAAGGATACCTTAAAGTAGTGGAGAGCGAGAAGGCGCCCCTGGGCCGTGCACGTCTCAGCTCCGCCAAATTCCTTCCTTAGACCCTACGGAACCCAAAGGATACCTTAAAGTAGTGGAGAATGAAAACGCGCCTCTGGGCTGTGCACGTCTCAATTTCACCAAATTCCTCTCTTAGACCCCACGGAACCCTATGGAACCCAAAGGATACCTTAAAGTAGTGGAGAGCGAGAAGGCGCCCCTGGACTGTGCACGTCTCAATTTCACCAAACTCCTCCCTTAGACCTTACGGAACCCAAAGGATACCTTAAAATAGTGGAGAGCGAGAAAGCGCCCCTGGGCTGCGCACGTCTCAATTTCACCAAATTCCTCCCTTAGACCCTACGGAACCCAAAGGATACCTTAAAGTAGTGGAGAGAGAGAAGGCGCCCCTAGGCTGTGCACGTCTCAGCTCCGCCAAATTCCTCCCTTGGAGTTGCATTACAACGTAGTTGAAGCGAGCGTTTCGGCCGCATCCTATGAAGCGACACACGTGTTCTTTGCCTGGAAACAAAAATACATTGTGAAAATACGAGTATATGTAAGTAGCTTTTTCGCCCGCGGGAATTTCCCACGGGAACAGTGCGTTTTCCGGGGATGAAAGGTAGCCTATGTCCTTCTCAGTACTTTTAACTATGTGTATACGAAATTTCAGGAAGATTGGTTCAGTAGTTAAAGCTTGAAGAGGTAACAAATAAACAAACATACAAACTCACTTTCTTCAACAAACTCACCCTGCAGTTTCTTGAATAAAGAAAGAAAGAAAAATAGTTTATTTGGTTCACTCAATTGTTAAGATAAACTAAAATTAATTCATAAAACATGCACCAAAACGGTCTTCGCTCAGCATGTGTCGTGGATCGTGGTACGAGCCACGACGCTGGTCTTCCGCGAATGCCGATATAAATTAAAATTATTATATTAAGAATAAAATTAAATTAAATTGATAAAATTATTGGAATTAAAATTAGAATGGAAAATAAGTTAAAATTATAATTATTAATTAAAATTGAATATATTAATAAAGACGCAAAACACAATAATTTTGCCATTTTTTTTTAAACACTCCCGACCTACTTGTACAATAAATAGATAGATAATGCTGCTATTACTACAGCCACCTCCATCTTCAACACTTGTTTCAGCTCGACGACTCCACTTTGAGCGCTGCTCCTATCATCAGCTCGCTCCAAGATCTCATGAGAAATACTGTGGAGTCGACTCACCCTGCAGTTTCTTCAACACAGCCACCTCCATCTTCAGCACTTGTTTCGGCTGCCTCGACGACTCCACTTTGAGCGCCACCTGCTCTTGAGTGACCAGGTCTAGACCTTCGTAGATCTCGCCGAAGCCGCCGCCGCCGATCTTCTTCACCACCTGGTGAAAAACATAGTCATTAGTTGGGAACTGCATTAAGAATTAAAATTAACAATTGTTCAGTTGCTTCCCAACTGCCTCCAAAGTTAGGAGCCAAAGCTGGAACAAAAATCAATGTTTTATAATTAATGTTGCCACGCTTAAAGTTCCTTTGCTTACTCACTCACATTCAATATGATAAGATACGACTTAATATTGAAAATGCAAAGGTATGTGTCTGCTAGTTCAAATTCAACGGCTACTGCCTCCAAACTCCACCAAAGTTTGGAGATAAAACCTTTCCACAACAAACCTTCCAAGTTGTCTTGATGTGAAGCTGTAAATATTTGAATGAAACGCAATTTATTGTGAATCCCAACTCATATTGAATCTATTGCTTGTTGCTTCCCATCTATCACCAAAATAAGAACAACGTGGGGGAATAATCTGCAATAGAAGAATTATATACCTTCCATCTCTCCTTGACAACGTGTCCGGGTTGCAGCAAGTCCTCGCTGGCCATAGTGATGTGGTGGAGTAAAAAATAGACTGAAAATCTATTGTTTCTTCCCATGTCCCACCAAAATGAGGCTAATATGCAGGACCATCTAAAAAACGAACATGATAACATACCTTCCATCTATCCTTGACGTGTTCGGGTTGAAACAAGTCCTCGCTGGCCATCGTGATGTGGTGGAGCCGTCGCGAGATGTCATAGCATAAAGCTGTTATAATGTTTCATGCCTCCCAACTCATGAGTAGTTCCATAGTCTGTAGCTTCTCATATACCACCAAAATAGGTACAAAATGGGGGAATAATCAGCAATAGAAGAACTATATACCTTCCATCTCTCCTTGACGACGTGTCCGGGTTGAAGCAATTCCTCGCTGGCAATGGTTATGTGGTGGAATAAAAAACACATATGATCTACCAGAAAATCTATTGTTTCTTCTCATGTTTCACCAAAATGAGGGTAATATGCAGGACCATCTGAAAAATAAACATTGCCTCCGTATGAACACGATATCATACCTTCCATCTCTCCTTGACGACGTGTCCGGGTTGCAGCAAGTCCTCGCTGGCCATCGTGATGTGATGGAGCCGCCGCGAGATGTCATAGCATGAAGCTGTTATAATGTTTTTATGCCACCCAACTCACGAGTAGTTCTATAGTTTGTAGCTTCTCATATACCACCGAAATAGGGACAACGTGGGGAAATAATTTGCAATGGAAGAACTATATACCTTCCATTTCTCCTTGACGACGTGTCCAGGTTGCAGCAAGTCCTCGCTGGCCATCGTGATGTGATGGAGCCGCCGCGAGATGTCAAGCATGAAGCTGTTATAATGTTTTCATGCCACCCAACTCACGAGTAGTTCTATAGTTTGTAGCTTCTCATATACCACCAAAATAAGGACAATATGGGGAAATAATCTGCAATAGAAGAACTATATATACCTTCCATCTCTCCTTGACGACGTGTCCGGGTTGCAGCAAGTCCTCGCTGGCCATCGTGATGTGATGCAGCCGCCGCGAGGTGTCGCAGCGCGAGGCCGAGCGAGAGCGGTGCCCGCCGAAGTTGGGAAGGGTGCGGGATCTGTATCGGGAAATGTTTATCATATTGTCATACAAACTAATATTATAAAGAGAAAGCGTTTGTGAGTTTGTTTGTAAGACGAAATCTTCGGAACTACTGAACCAATTTCGAAAATTCTTTCACCAATAGAAAGCTGCATTACGCCTGAGTGACAGAGGCTACAATTTACTTATGTAAAGGTGCGAAGCCGGGGCGGGGCGCTAGTAATAAATTATAATAAGTTGAGTACTGACACACTTCACTAGCAGAGAATAAGAAAAGGTTACCTTAACAGAGGGTTTGTTTGGACCCTCGGAGCAGTGGCGGCTTCCTCTCGCCTCTCTTCTCTCTGAAATAAAAAATAAAAAAAAGTTATAACCACCAGTTAACATCCGTATGTAGTAGAGTTAACTATTTAAATAATAATACCGGGGACCGGACAACTTTTTTATTGATTTTGTTTTTAATATTTCACAATAATAAAATCATTCGTAAAAGAATCACCTCCATAACCACGGTGGCTGGATCATTGTGTTGTGACTAAATCCGCCAGGCAGACTATCACTGGTGTTTATGTTATGAGTGATGTTGTGTGGTCTGATCACTTTCCCCTAATCGTGCAATGTAGGCTTGATACCATTAAACCTAAGCTAAATAAGTCTAAAGAAGTATTTAGAAGTAAAGTAAAATGGGGAGAGAGGAATCCAGACCAATTGAAATTGTATAATTCTTTATGTAATCAAAAATTAAGATTGATTGAATTTCCAAATGAATTAAGTACATGTTGTGATTTTAGCTGTGGGCAGATTGACCACAGATACACTATAGACAAATTGTATGACAGTATTGTAAGTGCATTATCAGGTGCGGCTACTAAGTGTTACTCTAAGGGGTTTAAAAACAGAAAACCGGTTATTGGTTGGAATAGACATGTAAGTGAGGCCCACAGGAATGCCAGGGAGAAGTTTGCAATATGGCAACTTTATGGTAAACCTAAGTCCGGTTATATCTGGAATGAGATGAATGATACACGTAAAATCTTTAAGTCTCGCCTAAAATGGTGTCAGAATAATAGTGAGCAAATCAAAATGGATATACTTGCAAAACACCATGATAAGCATGATTTTCGTAGGTTTTGGAAGGCCACCAACAAGTTAAACGCTCAGCCGGGCATTCCTGTGAGTGTCAGTAATGTTAATGATCCGAAACAGATAGCAAATGTATTTAAGGAACACTTTGCAGTAAATTCGCCTTTGGGGCCATCTCAGTCGGATGGTGGGGGTGGGGGCGGGTGTACGGGAAGGCTGGGTGCTAGGTTTACAGCTAAAGATGTCAAAAATGTTATAGCCTCAATGACATGTGGAAAGTCACCTGGACATGATGACCTCAGCATCGAGCACCTAAAGTATGCTGGCCCCCATCTGCCTAGAGTCCTAGCAATGTTGTACACACTATGTATTGGACACTCATACTTACCGCCTGCGATGATGAAAACTGTGGTGGTGCCAATTGTGAAGTGCAAAACCGGGGACATTGGCGACAAAAATAATTACAGACCGATATCCTTGGCTACCATCATGGCCAAGGTGCTTGACGGTTTGCTGAATGCTGAGTTGGATAAGTACTTAAGAATACATGACAATCAATTTGGCTTCAAGTCCGGACATTCTACAGAAACTGCAATTCTATGCCTAAAGCAAACCGTCAAGTATTACACTGTTCGGAAAACACCAGTGTTCGCCGGCTTCCTGGACCTTTCCAAGGCCTTTGACTTGGTATCATATGACACCTTATGGCAAAAATTAAATAGCACTTCCATGCCAAGTGAACTTGTAAACTTGTTTAAATATTGGTATCAGAACCAGGTCAATGTAGTTCGATGGGCAGGTACCTATTCTGACCCATATAGGATGGAGTGCGGAGTGAGGCAGGGGGGGCTGACCTCGCCTAAGCTCTTTAACTTGTATATTAATGATCTGGTAGCGGAGCTCAGCAGCACACATGTAGGTTGTCATATTGATGGCATATGCGTGAACAATATAAGCTATGCTGATGACATGGTGCTGCTGAGTGCCTCTGCTTGCGGGTTAACTAAGCTGCTAAGTATATGTGAACGATATGCACTTGAACATGGTCTGTTGTACAATGCATCAAAAAGTGAATGCATGGTCTTTCGGGCTAGCGGTGGGTGTGTGGATAATATACCAGCTATTAAACTAAATAACATACCACTGAAAAGAGTGGAAAGCTTTAAATATTTGGGACACATAGTTACCGCTGACCTGAAGGACGATGCTGACATGAAAAGGGAGCGCAGGGCTTTGACTGTCAGGGCTAACATGATCGCCCGCAGGTTTGCCCGTTGTTCGAGGGATGTCAAAATTACTCTTTTCAGAGCATTTTGTACGTCCTTCTACACGGGCAGTCTGTGGGTGTCATATACCAAGACACAGTACGAGGCCTTGCGCATCCAATACAATAATGTCTTTAGGATGCTGTTGGGGCTGCCTCGATTTTGCAGTGCATCGGGGATGTTTGCCACTTCCCGTGTGGATTGTTTCTACACAGTCATGCGGAAGAGGTGCACATCTCTGGTGCGCAGGGTGCGAGACAGCAGTAACAGCATCCTAAAGATGTTTTCAGAAAGATTTGACTGTCAGTACATGAACCATGCAGCGATGATTCATGTACTGACTGGAATTTAAATTTAACTTGATTTAGAACAATAATTTAATTTAATAATTTCAAAATTTTATATAAGGAAATTTTTGTAAAAATTGTAATGATCCTTGTTGGTTGAATAAAGAAAATTATTATTATTATTATTATAAAAAAAAAAAAAAATAAAAAATAAAAAATAAAAAAAAAAAAAATAATAAAAAAAAAAAAAAAAAAAAATAACCAAAGTATTTCCGAAGATATAGCAAAAAACAATTCACATTTTTAAGCGATGTTTGGACGATACCAAAACGCCCCTAACTAAACGTACATTCATATGACGTCACGTGTCGAAAATGGACTTTCCCTAACAGTTTGAACTCTAATAAATTAGCTTTGGGGATTAAACTCGTGCTGAAAAGTCGCAAAATGTGTTTAATTAGAGTTATTCTATCATAAAATTACATATTTTTAACAATTCTCATACCTTGTCCGGTCCGGTCCCCTATTATAACCACTATTTAACACTCCGTGTCTTTGGAGGTGGTAAACAGAGCAATATGCATACGGTTCAGTAGGTATTATAACCCTAATCCTTAGCTAATAAGGCACGATAAAAAAAAAAAAGAAATTGTACGTATTTTGGAGTAAATTGCGTACATACTAGCCTGTGCCCGCGACTTCGTCCGCGCGTTATTTACTATTGTTAATATCTCAAATTCCAAGCGGGGTATCAAGATGAAAACTTCGCCAGATTTTAAGTTAGACCTTCAAAAATACAACTGTGAAAACCACATCACATTTCTTCCAGTAGTTTTGCGTAATGCGCATACAAACATACAGACGGACAAAAATAAAAAATAAAATAGCTTTATTGGCCCTATAAAGACGCCCATACATACATACATAGAATCATGTCTTTATCCCTTACGGGGTAGACAGAGCCAAGAGTCGTGAGACTCGAAGGCCATAATTTTTTTTAAAATGTTTAAGTTCAGACACAGACAAGTTACAGTTTTGATGAGATGTTAGTATGACGGGAAACAGAGACATGTGGAAGGTTATGACATTGCGCCGACACCAGATGATGGGATAAGGTAAGGAATATGATGATGACAGACAAGTTACAGTTTTATTATATGTAGATACTGATGATTTTGTTAAAACCCAACTCACAACAGAAAAACACTGCATAATCTGCAGCACAGTCTGCTCCATCGATTTCATTTCACACAAAAACAACACTCCAAGGTCACACGAGAGAATGGAATTTTAACTATTGTTTTTTGCTTTACTTCAATAACTTGACAACAGGAAAAATACAATTTATTCTTAACACAGTAAACTGTAATTTTTGAGGTGATTTCTTTACGTGTTCCGAGGAGGAATTTGTTGTGTGGGTGAAACACTCGGCTTTGGAACGCTCGAGTCGATAAAGGAACTTCACTTGGGGTTCTGTACCTCAAAAGGCAAAAACGGAACCCTTATAAGATCACGGACTGATGTTACGCGGCCTGTTTTTTGTTTGCAGACACCAATTTTTTGTTTAACTTTTTTTTTTCTTTGATTTTATTTATCAACTGTTCGCTTATTAATCTTTGATATTTAAAATGTTTATTTAACTTTTGATTTCGATATGAAATTGTTTTTTCCTCGCGTAAGAAAAAGTACAAGTATTTAATATTTATCGATCACAAACAATGGTTCTTTATTATTATCAAAGTTTACAATACTAGAGTTATTATTTAGTAATATCACTTCTCAAATTGATAGAGTATATTATACTAAAACCGTTCTCAGTCAGCTACTATTAGTGACTGGTTTTTATGATGGTTACTTACATACATACATATTTGGCAAAGCTATATTGCGCTAATAAGTACTAGTTCGTTGTGGATAAGTTTGTTTTTTGGTCACCTAACACAAGTATTTCCTACTTAAAAGGAGACCCCAGTTTTGTAACTCAAACCATGATACTGAATAAATATTTTTTCATTTTCATTTCATTTTTGATGACCTCAAGGCGTAGTGGCTAGGAGAAGATGCAAGCGAAAATTTCTATGCAAAATTTCCTGCCACTTTCGGTGGGGGGAAACCTTAGACGATGGAAAAAAGAATAGACATGACATACCTACAAAAAATCGTGCATATCTAACGCCGGCACCGACAAAGGATTTGGCACAAAGAAAACATGGCGACCGGCCGCAAACTACTGTTGGTATATAGATTGTTATGCCGGGTCTATTCTTTTTTACTAAGTCTATGGAGGAAACAAAGAAGAAGCCCTTTGAATCAAGTAGTATCCGGAGCAGTAGTGATATCCACCTACCTTACCAATCATATGTACCTATCATATTCCCTTTTTTATAGAATAGTAGGTAAACGAGCATGCGTGTTGCCTGATGTCAAGCAATAATCGCAGTCCATTCCATAGACACCAACGCGACCCTAAAAAGGACATTGATGCGTTGCCAACTTTTTTGAGAAAGCGATAGGCTCTTCCCTTACTTTTTTGGGGGAAATAGCCCCAGTATGAGTGGACTGATCACCCGTCTGGTGCTTGCGCTGGCGTCCCCAAAAAGTAAATAATAATAAATACTTCTTTTAGAGTCATAATAGCAAAAATCTTTATATTCTCCCTGACCAGTACGTGTTACCTTCCCTTACTAAAGGAGGTCACATACAGTCATTTGCAGAGAAACCCTGAGATTGGATTCTCATATCCCATGACCATGATCCAGAAGTAGGTTCCTCGCTAAGGCGAGAAACAGGATTTCCCGTATTTCCCAGCGGGGTGGGGGTTACCTACCTGGGGTTCATGTCTTCTCGGGCGCGGCGCCGGGTCGGAGCCGGAGCCCTGCGACGCGGTGTCCGCTGATGATGACGACGATTCTGGAAAAAGATGAACATACATACTGTACTTCGTTTTACTATATTTTATGTTTCCTTTCTATGTATTTGTTAAGTACAAAAATTAATAAATAAATCCTACTAATCCAACTAATATTATAAATGCGAAAGTTTGGATGTGAGTTTGTGAATTTGTGAGGATGTTTGTTACTCAATCACGCAAAATCTACTGGACGGATTTCGATGAAATTTGGTATACGGGTAGAAAAATACCGGGAATAGCACATAGGGTACTTTGATCCCGAAATTCCTACGGGAGCAAAGCCCACGGCGCGGCTAGTTACCCCATAAAGCAATTCCTCAATTTCCCTGAAAAACCTAAGGGCAGGATTCGAATCTGGGACCTTTTAGCCACATGCGGGTCTTAACCACTCAGCCACCTGAAGAGTAGTCAGCTTCTAGAAGTCTAGTATTGAAGGTTATGATCCTAAATCTCAATGGATTTTTGAGCCTTTGAGGTGTGGTTCATCAGTTTAAAAAAGTTTGCACGGATGAACTGTTAGTAGGTAGGTATGTACCTGATCTGTTGGACTGGTGGGGCGCCTGCTGGTTGAACGGCGACTCCCTCTCGCACTTCGGCTCTTGTTCCCTGCAACAACACAAAATACGTGGTAATAATATAAAAAAAAAACTGCCTTTAATACATCGGATGTCACGCGAGTAAAACCCGTCGTCAATATATCATTAATAAACATAAAATTCTTCCGTTACTGACATTCAACGCACAGCAAATACTACTGGGCGTAGGAAGCTGAAATTTGTCATGTAGGTTCCTTAGGGAGTGTAGGGGAGCACTAAGAGAGGATTTCCAGAAATTCCCATGGGAACAACGTCCCGGGCCCATCTTAGTATACTCAAAGAGGGCAATGACCGCAATTAAAACCGCAATACAAAAAGAAAGTTTAGTTACTGCTTATCAAAATCAATAAGGCATGGATATGTTAATTTGACAGAAGGGGGGCTTAATAGGGCTCCGATATCGCGGTACAACATGGCATCGGGTACTCCCGCTGACCCCGTAGATTTTGTCCTCATTAAAGTGGATAAAGGCGATATAATAAACTAATTAAAATTAATTCCCGTTACCCCGTACTTGAAACACTTCGCATCTACATTGCTATTCTGCATGGCTGTTAGAAAATAATTGTCATAGTTTAATTCTTGATATGTTCATGTACGGACACTTTGATTTATTTAATGTGTACTAATATAAAATTTGCATGCCTTACTATAAGGTTGAATACATGTTCATATATTAATCTTCTTCTTTAACTGTATTCTTGGAAATAAATATTGATTGATTCGTACACAAGCCCTACGAAAATCTTCGATGCCAAACGATTGCATCGCATGTCAGCGACGCGTGGCTGTACGAGTATACTGTACGAATTTGTTCGTCGGGCATCGAAGATGGAGCCTTATGTTAAAATAAATAATAAATATAAATAATAAATATATACGGACAAATCACACAGATTGAGTTAGCCCCAAAGTAAGTTCGAGCAGTGGCAGTCCGGCGTGATGACCGTTGGGCCACGGAGGTCGTCGAATGTATGTTATGTACGAAGGGACTAAGGAAATTTTATGTTTCATTCTTTTGGGCTTGCTTGGGCCTGTAGCAATGAGGACACTGGCACAGGGCACTGGCACTTCATAGAAACGGGACGTCATAAACCTACTACTACTACAAATGAAACTGTACATCCGTGAACACGTCAATGTGTGCGTTTTCATAGTCATAGCGTCCCAATCCGCAAAACAACGGGGGAGAAGTGACGCGGGGGTACGCCTTATTGCGGGAGGGGCAGGGAGCTTCCTTTCTGTACGTAGTACTTATATTAATTCTGTGACACTGGCGACAAAGGTAAGTAAATTTTATTTTATGGAGTTTTGTCCCCGTACTAGGGACAAAATTGTGGAGACAATGGGAATACAGGCATGACATGACACTAGCGCAAGGCTCTGGCTGGTCCCGTATAAGCGGTGGTGTACCGTTTCAAGTTATTCTCAAAGACCGTTTGGAGAATTTTTACCCAAATTATTCTGTAAATTGTAAAACTTATTGAAGTATCGTCCATTTATTCATAATTGTCCTATTATGTAAACAATCTTCACAGTACTTTTTGTTGAATTTTGTCCATACTAATATTATAAATGCGAAAGTTTGGATGTGAGTTTGTGAGTTTGTGAATTTGTGAGTTTGTGAGGATGTTTGTTACTCAATCACGCAAAATCTACTGGACGGATTTCGATGAAATTTGGTACAGAGGTAGATAATGACCTGGAATAGCACATAGGCTACTTTTTATCCCGGGAAAAAGCACTGTTCCCGTGGGAAATTCACGCGGGCGAAGCCGCGGGCAAAAGCTAGTTGAAAATAAATCAAATATTAGTTCAAACCTAAACATTCTAAAGTAAAACATTTATTAACCACGAAAGTAATTTCCTAAAAAGTCTATTTTTAATTTATATTGTTGTAAAATCATAAAAAGACATGGTAAGATTGTTTACATGATAGGACAATTATGAATAAATAGACTTTAGGTAAGTAATTACAAAACAAAATGACTAAAAATTCTTCCAATCGGTTTTTTCTGTGTTTAGTAAATCGTATAATGGAGAAGGCAACATAGTGGCAACTCCATTAACATTGCCAAGACAGTCGTGGGTTTCATTCCACATAATAATGTAGGTACCTAGCGTTTAAGCAAAAGTTAAGTAAAACCTGTGCAAGCTCAGTCATGAGAAATACGACTAAAGGTCCTCCTTTAGCCGTATAACTGAGGGTCGTGGCCATTTGTAGAATAAAACACACAACAACTATTTTGGCAATGTTAATGGAGTAGTTGCCATTGCCTTCTCCATTTCACACACTAGCTGATAATCATCAACTAAGTAAGTGAAAGTTTCACGATATTTTCCTTCACAGGAAGCAAGTGGTGGTCGATGAAAACTACCATACATGAGTTAGATTGGTATACAAACTCATGTAGCACGGGCAGGTTTCGAACCTGGGACCTTTGCAATCACAGACGCCCTAACCACTCGGCCACCAAGCGAAATGGGTCAAAATTAACTTGCAAGATTTGATAACGGTCTCGTAAACAAACACTTATCTATGATACAAAATGTTATTTAATAGATTGATTTATGCATAATACAAGCATTTATCTATCAATTTAGTTTTATCTAAGTGTGCCGCGGAAATTAATTTATCGTTCACCTACTCCTAATAAGGAGCGGTGGTGGCCGAGTGGTAGGACGCCCGCCTAGGGTTGCCAGGTCGTCAAATCTAATAGCCGGACAGACCAGCCAGTTTGGCCGGACATTTGGGTAGAAATGCCGGCCACCCTACATTATTGAGGATTTTGTCTCAGTATTAATAGGTACGACAAAAAAATCGACTGGCGGAACTTCGGCCTGCATGAGCGACCGACAGTCGACTCTCGTCGCCTGCGCTCGGCCACACTCGGCGCTCGCTTGTTTGCGAAATGTAAAAAGCCTATAACAAAAGCCGGACAGGCCGGACACCGTTTATTTCGGCCGGACACGCAATCAAAAAGCCCACCTATGTCCGGCTTTATCCGGACCGCCTGGCAACGCTACGCCCGCCTGTGGCTGCGAAGGTCCCAGGTTCGAATCCTGCCCGTGCTACATGAGTTTGTATACCAATCTGACTCATTTATGGTAGTTTTCATCGACCACCACCTGCTTTCGGTGAAGGAAAACATCGTGAGAAAACCTGCACTCTGGTTGATGATTATCAGCTAGTGTGTGAAATGGAGAAGGCAAACCACAAACCACTCCATTAAAATTGCCAAGGTATTCGTTGTATGGGTTTCATTCCATATAATGACCACGACCCTCAGTCTACTAAAGAGACTCCTAATTAGTTAAATTACATATACATATACGACGTCTATTTAACGGTTTAGACAGAGCCTCGGAAATAGTTTTAGTTTGGTTAGTATGGTGTGACAGTGGCCTGTGGTGTGGCCCTAGAATAGCACCAACCCATCTCTTCCCGTGGGTGTCGTAAGAGGCGACTAAGGAATTTAAAACACCGGAGGATGGGCAGCAGCATCTTTCCGCGTACTATGCCATCACACTGCGATCGCCAATCCGCCTGCCAAGCGTGGCGATTACGGCAAAACCCTCCATGGATGAAATCCTTGGGGGGGGGGCCTTTGTCCAACAGTGGACGTCTTTCGGCTGAGAGAAGTATGGTGTGGTATGGAGTTGGACTTGAGAATTTCCCGTAGTTTTTTTCTACCTGTGTACCTAATGTCATCAACATCCGTCCAGTACATTTTGCGTGATTTAGTAACAAACATACAAACTTACATCCAAACTATCATTTACAAATACTATAACTATGTATACTACACTATTTGTGTGACTATTAGGTAAATATAGTTTCTAAACCACTACAATTAATGGAAAATACTCACTGATGTTAATCCATGCACTGATATGAAAGTTAAAATTGTTAGATTCCCTAGGCTCTTGGACTAGAAACAACAAGCTAATTATTTAAAAATAAAAAACAACTGACAACTTTAGCCTAATGTCACTCAGAGGAATGCAAGGAATCTAACAATACCTCTCACATCAAAATCTGTTAAGCCATTCCGGACTTATGGTGGAATAAAGAAACACATGAACCCTGAAAACATAACACTCCTTTTTTGGTCAGTTGTGTAACAATTCCACAAAGGTCGTCAAATTCATTCAAAGCATATCCACATGAGTATAAATGTCACAATGACATTTACAGGGTCATCGGGAGTGAGCCCATTTTATTAGAGCCCATACATTAATGAGGTCATGCCTATCATAAATACAATTAATGGGATTCAAGCTACGTAATCTATATGTTCATATCTATACATTATAATAAAACTGTAACTGGTCTGTGTCTTTATATGTATACATATAAAAGGAGATATTTAAGAAAAAAAAATTATGAGGTGTCTTTATAAGGCCAATGTGTCTGTTTATGTCTGTATGTATGTTCACATCACGCAAAGGTGGAGGGTAAAGAAGTCCAGAGAAACCTCTTCTTCTCTTATTGAGTCCAAATGGCTATCCTAACTAATATTATAAATGCGAAAGTGAGTTTGTTTGTTACCTCTTCACGCTTTATCTACTGAACCAATCTTCCTGAAATTTCGCATACACATAGCTTGAAGTACGGAGAAGGACATAGGGTACCTTTCATCCCGGGAAAAAGCACAGTTCCCGTGGGAAATTCACGCGGGCGAAGCCGCGGGCAAAAGCTAGTAGGAGATATTTAAGAAAAAAATTATGAGGCGTTTTTATAGGGCCATTATGTCTGTGTGTATGTTCGCATCACGCAAAGGTGGAGGGTAAAAGAAGTCCAGGGAGACAGAGAAATGTTTTTTTTTTCCAGAAACTTTTAAGTACTTAGCGCAAATTGAAATTGTTTAATTTTATCTTAAAATAGCGCTCTGCACCGGATTCGCACAGTAGGTACATACATAAACTGTAGCCTATGTCACTCAGGTATATTGTAAACTCCATTTATTCTTAATTGTCCTATTATGTAAACAATCTTCACAGTACTTTTTGTTGAATTTTGTTGAAAATAAATCAAATATTAGTTCAAACCTAAACATTCTAAAGTAAAACATTTATTAACCACGACAGCAATTTCTAAAAAGTCTATTTTAATGCATATTGTATTAAAATCATAAAAAGATGTGGTAAGATTGTTTACATAATAGGACAATTATGAATAAATGGACTTAAGCTTTCTATTGGTGAAATAATTTTTGAAATTGGTACAGTAGTTCCGAAGATTTATTTAAAAAAAGTTCACTTATGTGCACCCACTTAGTGTTTTCTGAATGACCCTAATGTAGACTGGTAGAAACTGCTTTTGCATTAAGTCTGCCCATTGTACTTTTACACATGTATTTTGTGCAATAAAGTTTAAACAAGCTAATTATTTAAAAAAAGAAACACGACTGACAACTTACATAGCCTATGTCACTCGGAGTAATGCAAGGAATCTAACAATACATCTCACATCAAAATCTGTTAAGCCATTCAGGACTTATGGTGGAATAAAGAAACTTACATACATACATGAACCATGAAAACATAACACTCCTTTTTTGGTCAGTTGTGTAATAAATACGATTACTACCCTACAAACTAACTACCCTACAAACTAACTCACAAACTTAAAAATACTTTCGCATTTTCATAATATTAGTTAGGATGACTAGCAAGGGCCCAGGACTTTGTTCCCATGGGAATTTCGGGAAATTCTCTCTTATGCCAGATTTCTGAGGTACTTTCGGGACCATTGTTTATCAGTCTGATAATACTATTGTGTGAAGTGGTAACAAACAAACAAACTCACTTTCACATTTATAATATTAGTTAGGATAATAAATACTTTCTAATTTCAGAAGGGATAAATTAACTCATATATAAAATACACTATCTAATTGCTAATAATAAATTCTTTCTAATCTTTTTTCCATAATAATAACATCAACTTTTCACATTATTCTACACAACATTCTACAATATCTATTGTAACAATAAAATTATGGTTCAAAATTAATTTACCAATAAAAGATAAGAAAGAGATAAAAATACTTCGGTTCATGAAAAATACTTGCAAAAATGTATTGATTTATTATGTAGGTAACGCCACAATTACAATACCACCACAATGGATAATGGATACATGAAATCAAGAATTTAACGACGAATAATTCTAAATATCCTCCCAATAAGATTCTATTTAGAAAATTATAAAATAGTCCCGAAAAAAAATTGCAATATCAAAAGACATTAACGCCAAAACGAGATGCAGATAGTTAACCGACTTGATTAAAATACACTACGTCACGATGCGGCAACCCGTTGTTGCGTCACTATGTAACGCGGTCGGGTTATAAAATCGCGAGACGGCTATACATCTCGGCAACCCACCCACCTAAAATCGATTTTCAACTATTCAAAAGCTGATTTCTACCATTATATTTTACTTTACAAGTAATAAAACACATGGGACAACTTTTTCCGGGCACACCTACACCAAAATCACAACAAGAAAAAGAAAAACTCACCAAGAAAAATTTTAAATGTCGACACGGCTGACAGGGAATAAATTTAGATATGCTCCAAACTCACTGAAAAAACACTGAACTTGAGGACTTTTTTGCTTTATATAATTATTAAAAGCTAAAGAATGCGAAATCAACGTCACAAACCGCATAGCGCCACATATTTTTTATGTTTTCACGAAGTTATAAGCGGAGATCTAAAGCATCGATCGCGCAGCCATGACAGGTATATTTTTTACTGAGTGAAGTTTGCTGCTCGCTCAGCTGACGGACGAGTTTTTTTTCGGATTTACGAAGTGAAGTTGCAACTAAATCGCGAGGTCGACAACCTTTGTAATGAAATAATTAAATAAATTAAAATAAATTACATTTTTATTTATAATAATAATTCTTGTATTTTTTTGTACTATTGAAAGGCACAGAAATTTTTTTTTGTGTTGAAAGGTGATTTGAACGAAGCGAAGATACTTACATTCATTTTTAACCGACTAATAAAAAGGAGGTTTGTAATTCCTTCGAGCAACAAGGACTTCCGCGCGCGGAATGGAAAGTTCCGTAAAGAGTCCGTGTTGTTCTGGCTTCTACGGCTATTCTGAACAGACAGTCAGACTGATAACGTGTCAAAGGATTTTAATTTTAGTAAGTCCATATTTAGACCTATTTCAGGGTTCTTAGATATTCATTGACCTAGAAAATCTACTAGACCTTGCAAGTTGCTTTGTACCTAAGTAGACAGATATTCTGAAGTTTAGCCTGCTTTTAGATTAGCTGTAGCTGAATAGTTCAAGGCTAATACCTACTTGCTACATAGTATCTTCAGTTCCTACTTTAAAATACTTAAAATAGAAATAATTTGCTTACGTTTTTCTGTTTATTTATTCAGGTATTTAATCAAAAGTATAAAATGAGACAAAAGAGAGAAGTTTTAAAATCTTTGCAACGCCATCTGTTGTTTAAATAGAATAGATATCTAATATATATATAAGTCTAGGACCAATGTATCTTGCTATTCTCTACTAGATGTCGTTAGTAGTCACTTCCGTTGTAGTATTTAATAAAATAAATCATGCAAAATAAAAATTTCTAAAGTGCCACCACACCATATAAGTTTGGCTCAAAAGCAAAGATATTATAATTCCCACAAGTAGTTACCACAAGATACCTGTGTGACAGATACAGGTACATCTTACGTGCCGTGTACATAACTACATACATGACATCTATAAAATTTTATATTAATTTTAACTATGGCGAGCTAGACGGGAGGCCTTTGCCTAGCAGTGGGTCACTGGGTTAATAAAAAATAATGAATATGCTCTTACGTTTTCGTTCATTAAGGCCAGAAAAAAAGCTAACAAATTAAAAATAATAAATGAAGACTTACCATGGTATAGAGTGGGCCCAGTCCAGCTGGACCCGTCTAGGAGCAACCAAAGACATCTCTCTCGCTCGCACACACCGTTCAAAATAGCCCTGTCTCTTTCGTTATTCGTTAGCTGACGCGTTTGAAACGTACCCCCATTTATATTTTATTTATGCTATTATTTTTTAGTTATTGATTTATTTAATAATTAAATTAGTGTCTTCTCGCGTTGTTTGGACCTGAAACAAGAGAAAATCGATTTAATTACTTTAAAACTCTAAACGACTTCACAGCAGAACTATTTCACTACAATTAATGATGGTCACTTAACCAATAAAATAGTACCTATATTAAATAGTACAGTAAGTATGGAGCCTTTTACTACGAAAACAAAAAGGTGTTCAATTAGCAGAAAATTATATAAGGAGTTAATTAAAAGCTTCGAATCTTCGGCCGTTAGATTTTACCAACTGTTTTATGTAGTATGTGGCTACACAAAACAAAAACTATTAGCCCAAACTATTAATATTCTTTGTTAATGTTTTGCCCGGCGTGGGAGTCACCTGGACTTATGAAAATAGATCGTCCCGAATTTTCAGTTTACACGCGGCACAGAAACCAGCCATGATTCTCTTTTCCGTTATATTTCTCACTAATAAATATAATTTGATGCGTGTTTGTAAATATTTGAAAGGAATTTGGGTGAACGATGTTGTAATTTTTTAAATTTATGTTTTCCCACTGCTGGGCAAAGGTCTCCCTCAACTCTTATTTAGAAAAAAAAAACAAATAACTATGATAGGTATTGATTTATTTCTTGTAATGATTGTTGAATAAAATTTTCATAAATTTTCATAGGGACCACCAAATAAATGAAAAGAAGCAGAACTAAATAAAACGTGAATTTAAGACCATTCTTATGTTTGGCAATATCTCAACATTCCATCGTAGAGAAAGGTGAATATTTCGGTTCGTATAAATCGTTTTTTTTTATTGACTTACGCCAATCAAACGTAGTACATGTGTTTATTTACTCTACTCCGGTCTCTACTGTTGGCAAGCGATTTAGTCTTAAAATACAAATTCTTACTCGTAAACAAAGCAAAATAACAATTTACAATGGTCTCAAATAACTCCGTAATGAACCTTTTAGAAAATCTCTCTGTCCTACGGTAATTATGATATAAAAGTCGCAAGCAGACAAAATATTGCCAATAAAACACTGTTTAGATGCGCGTGACATTATGATAAGTACCTACGGCTTGTTTTGTTATCTAACCAATAATACTAAGCGGATTTGAGGGAGTGAAGATTATTACAAACACATGGCACGTAAGTTGACCTAAGACTTTGTAATATGCGCAGTTAACAGCTTTCGAAATGCGGTACGGTAAGTGCTTAGACAAATGATCTCTAGACTTAACATACAAATAATAATACCATGGAAGAACGAGACAGCTTTATTCTAATCTCGGTAAGAAAGATAAAGAGATACTTAATATTTTTTGTCTTTGTCATAGTTTCACTTAACTTTTCGCTTGGCCGGTTTTAGTTCTAAGCATATTTTCTGTTTGCCCGGTATGAGATATAAGCAACCTTAAATGAGTATGTCCCTAACGGGTATACGCAGATGACATCTCTATGGGATTCTCTCTTTATGGCATTATATTAGAAGTCTATGCTATAAGGATTAGAGAGAGTAACCATGGCAACACAGGAATTATCTGCGCGGGAACTGTCATTTTGGTTCAAATTACGTGCCGGAATCTTGTACCTATAATTATTTGAAAATTAATACGATAGTAGCATCTGGGTATTGTGTAATGAGACACGAATATTTTCTAAACTGTGTCAAATGCATCGTAAATTCGAAGAGGAATTTAAGATGGCCGTTACGCTTTCATAGCTCAAAGGAATTAAATAACACGATTATAATGTGGAAGGTGTGCAGAGAAGAGTGCAAGTTGCGAAACTATTTTTATACTTATGTCTTTCTTTTTTAGTTACTAGTCAGTCTATCAAACAAAAAATACTCATATACAAAATCAAACAATAATACAAGCTGGCAAGCAAACTAATTTCTAAGTACCTAATAAAAATGTATTTCTAAAATCATAGGTGGCGCCCCCAATGTCACTAACTTAATATGTATCTTACTTCTATTTCTGTGTTCTTGACATACTGTACTAGGTACTCACTTTGCTTGTAGTCATGTTATAGATGTTATGAATTCGGTAGAAAAAGATGCTCTATCTATTGAGTGCTAATCTGAAAATATCCTACCACGCCTAGACTTTTTGGCACCAGAATTAAATAAAAAACACTGGTATCATTTTTACATTATTCTTTTTTTTGTTACTAGTATTCGAATACGCTACTAGATAAGAAATAAATCACAGCAAATTATAGATGAAATATGACATCTTTGAACTCAACGAAGGCCGTTTGACCGTTGGATCAAATAAATTCTTGTAGACAGACAGACATGTTGACCATTTGTTCTTTTTAAATAGCGATATGTTTTTAGCAATGCACATGTGATAGTACGTGGATAGTACATTCAACTTTGACGTTTATTCACCTTGCACAATGAAATTATATGCTTAAATATATTTTTGTAAATCTACTTACATAAAAAGGTATAATTAATCATTACAACGCCATCTGTTTTTTAAAAAGACAATGAAGTATTCCTAGAAGAATTTAGGATTCCTTTTAAAATTTGAACCCTAAAAATAATCGTTCTGCTACTCTCCGCTAGATGGCATTGATTGATATTTAATTTTCACATAGTTAAACAGTTCCAAACATAGAAAAGTGTATAAAAAATAACATTCTTTAAATGCTTTTTTATACGGTAGAATTAAAGAATGTAACGCATTCTCCCAGGTAGTGCTTGCGTCCCACCCATGGTAATAAAGTTTGGAAGTCCGATAGTATAAACAATACATGTTATTTTTAGAAGGCGAAAAACTAAAATAATAGGTCATTTGCGGCTTCGCCGTTGATCGATTTTTACAAGCTTTGATTTAGTTTCTAATATTTCTATCTGTCCTGCTGTTTGTCTGTCTATCATAATATTATACAGGTAACGCATTGCGAATTTGCGACCAGATTGCGGACCTCCTTAAAAAGGGGGATATTAAGAGTAAAGAGCACCCATAATCGGAGAGCATGTATGAAGAGAGTGATGAGTGTAGAGAAAGCGAGAGAGATCTGTAAGGACCTACACACACACCCCCACCGTGTGATAAAATAAGTATTATGTAGGTACATTATTTATGTATTATACAGGCTTTGATATCAAAGTCAAAGTCAAATTTTTTTATTGAAACTTGGCCTTCAAAGAAGGCTCTTTTTCGCGTCGCTAACTTATTATTTAATCATAATATATTATGTCTCAAAGCTACAACCTACTAGCATTTCGGAACGACCACTGCTGAGAAGAAATGCCGAAAGAAACTCATGAAACAGTCTTGGTCGCCTAGCATGCCAGAGGGGCTATTCATTAACTTTATACATACACTAGATTGTGTACAGTCAAAAATAAAATGAAATATAAGAAAAAAAAATAGCTCTCGTAGAGAATCGCGTCGTTTTAGCCCGTACATAAAACGAATAATTATATATATATATACAGGTACATACTACGTAACTTGGAGAAAAAAGCGAGAGGAAAAGATTCTACTTCTCAGACGGAGCAGTAACATGCTTTCCTGTCTGTCAGTCGCTCGGTGACCAGGGTTTGTTGAAACACGAATCGAAACGTCCAGTAGCGGATTTAGGGGGATTTTTAGACTGCTTTTTTGTGTACCTACTGTGGAGGGAGATTCCATGACAGTGCATATTAAATTAAGAAATAACAGAAACGTGCCCTCCCCAGACAGCATCACGCAGGACTAATAATGTACCGTTCCCGAAATTTCAAAGAAACAGCGGAAAGTTTCTTGGAAATTTCACGGAAATAACGGGAAATTTTCCTAAAAACCCGAGAAATTTCTGAGAATTTTCGGAAATTATCAAGGGAAGAAATGTTCGGGAACAGGAAATTTCTCGGCGGCACATCGCTAGGCAGGACGAATGTCGATTTGTTGCAACCCCAACATTCATAGTCAACCACATGTGCCCCCCAGAAAAAATCCTGGATCCGCCGTTGGAAACGTCCGAGAAATCAAAAGGGACCTTTGTAGTTGACCGAGCGAGAGTCTCCATTTCAAGACAGGCCGATTTTGCTTTTGTCAATGTGTGTTTGTTCCGGGCTAGAGGCCTTTCTAAACGGATCCTTACGAAACTTGGCACACATGCCTCGATTTATTAAAAACTAGCTTTTGCCCGCGGCTTTGCCGGCGTGAATTTCCCACGGGAACAGTGCTTTTTCCCGGGATGAAAGGTATCCCTATGTCCTTCTCAGTACTTCCAACTATGTGTATGCAAAGTTTCAGTAAGATTGGTTCAGTAGATAAAGCGTGCAGAGGTAACAAACAAATAAACAAACTCACTTTCACAAATAATATTACCTAGTTAGGGTTTCTAAATACTCCTTGGTGGTTAGGATAGTAGGTAACGCGTAAAAAGTATGCAGTATATACTTATTACTGGATTCTTATATTTTTTCCAAGCAGTAAAATGATTTCACGTTATTTTTCTAGTTTTGTATGTTTATCCAATGTTACCTTTTTTGTGTTTCCGCGTCTCTGATAATCAGGTCGGAGATGGTTCGTTGTTCTGGTTTGAATACAGTAATTGACTGGCTTAATGTGTTTATCTTTTCTAAAAGTATTGCCCGGGGCTTCGATCCCTTGGGAATTTCGGGATAAAAAGTACCCTACGTGCTATTTAAAATGTTTTTCTATGTGTGTGGCAAATTTCATCGAAATCCATCTAGTAGATTTAAATAAATAAATAATAAATAAAAACGTTTATTTCTCCAACAAAAGTAACACATTAAATAAAAACTTATCTCTAAGTACTCAAAAAAAATTATTACATAGGTACATTTTGCGTGATTGAGTAACAAATAACATCCATACACATCAAAACTTTCGCACTAGATATATTTATTAGTCCAAAGAGTAGGATCAAAACCGGCCTGTTTAATAATATAATCACAGATTACACAAGCCTACAAATATTATATTCTTCCCGTTAGATCACAGTGACAAATTACTCTAGAATAGTTTTTGCTAAACGCGATTCATCTACATTGCTTCTTCCTACCGAATTATTTGTTAGGATTGCTCCACATCGACCTCCGTGGTCCAACGGTCATCACGCCGTCTATGCCACATCGGAGGAGGAATCCCCGGTTGGGTCACCATCTTTTTCAGATTGGCCTGGGTCTTGGATGTTTGTTTGTAGTATCTTTATTGTACTAAGGACACATAATTCATCCATACTAATATTATAAATGCGAAAGTTTGGATGTGAGTTTGTGAGTTTGTGAATTTGTGAATTTGTGAATTTGTGAATTTGTGAGTTTGTGAGTTTGTGAGGATGTTTGTTACTCAATCACGCAAAATCTACTGGACGGATTTCGATGAAATTTGGTACAGAGGTAGATAATGACCTGGAATAGCACATAGGCTACTTTTCATCCCGGGAAAAAGCACTGTTCCCGTGGGAAATTCACGCGGGCGAAGCCGCGGGCAATAGCTAGTAGTAACATAAATAGGAAGGTAAATATACAATGGCGGACTTATCCCATGAAAGGATCTCTTCCAGTCAACCAGCGATAGATTGAGAGGAATATTTACTCAATAAAATGGATGTTTATCTTTATATGTATCTGTTATTAAATATAGTATCGTTGAGTTAATCCCATAACACAAGTCTCAAACTTACTTTGGGGCTAACTCAATCTGTGGGATATGTCATTATTTACATAATTGTTAGGTAGGTAGATAACTAACTAGTTTCGCCCGAGTGAATGGCCTTAGGGGTGAAATAGGCAAAAAAAGATATTCACGCGGGCGAAGTCAAGGGTAAAAGCTTGTCCGTCTGTCTGTAAATAGATTTGGACACTGACTGATTTGTACAACGCAAGGACTAAACCACTGAATGTAGACATTTGAAATTTTGCAGAAAGGTTATTGATAGCGTATGCGAGCACTAAGAAAATTCACGCGGGCGAAGCAGGGTGTAAACACTAGTTTAGTAAATACTAGCGCCCCACCACGACTTCGTTTGAGAGGTACATAAGTACATAAATTGTAGCCTATGTCCAAAGATTTAAATCATAAACGATTTAAATCTTTGCCTATGTCACTCAGGTATAATGTAGCTTTCTATTGGTGAAAGATATTTTATAATCGGTTCAGTAGTTCTGAAGATTGGGTAATCTTCAGAACTACTGAACCGATTTTAAAGTTCAGTTCAGTTCAGTAGTTCTGAAGATTGGGTAATCTTCAGAACTACTGAACCGATCTTAAAAATTACAGGGGGGTCTTACAAACAAACTCACAAACTTAACACTTCCTTTTTATTATATTAGTGTGATAGCCCAGGTGATAGTGTGATTTGTAGGTACTATGCCGAATCGCACTGCTTTTTTATTTTTTTATTAAAGATTAGCTGTTACCCGCGGCTTCGCCCGCGTGAATTTCACTTAGATAAAAAATATTTTTGTGTTCCAACCAAACTGTAGTAACCTGTACTCAAAATTTCAACCATTTGTTTATTCCGTGTCCCAAGGGAATGAATTTGTATGTCGACCACTTTTATCTTGTTTCACCTTTAGGGGTGGAATTTCCAAAATTCCTTTCTTAGTGCTCAATTACGCTGTATAAAGAACCTTTGCAACATTTCAAGGTACTAAGTACTTTCAGCGGTTTCGTCTCTGCGTTGATTTCCCAATCTGTTTTATTTATACGGTTTTACGCCTTTAAGGGTACAATACAACTTTCAAAAACCAATGATTGCATCGTTATATGTTATGAACCAAGAACGTAAATGTAAGGTTTCATACATCTCACGTCAAAAATGGCGAAGTTTCATACAAACTTTGAACCCCATTTTTAACCCCTTAGGGGTTGAATTTCCAAAATTCCTTCCTTAGTGCTCACCTATGCTATACAATAAACCTATATGCAAAATTTCAAGTCAATACGTTCAGTAGTTTCGTCTCTGCGGTGATCGCAAAAATCAGTCATTAACGATTTTATATATACAGATGGGTTTGCTCTTGACCACAATCTTGTCCGAGGACGGAGATGAGGTCTACGATGTAGAGAGCAGGCTTACCCAGAAGCAACCTATTCACTCTGGTTTTATCTGGCTTTCTACATGTGAAGCGCCCCTAATACTTATTCAAAAATACGCATTGGTTGTTTGGATTAATAATAGAGACGATTTGTCTGTAAGTCTAAACGTAAACATAGAGCAAGGACGCTTTGCTAGGGATTAATTTATGTGTTATTCTTTGTAGGAAGTGAAAGATGAGAGCAGAGTCAATTTTTCAGACTTATGTTTGAAAACACTAAAATGCAGATTCATTTTTACATGCTTTATCAATACATAGTTTAAAATCAAGTATAAAGTCGTTGAATTAAAAAACTCATCTGAGTTTGGTGCAGTTTTTAGTATCATTTAGATAATTTCGAGTCGCCTCGTGGATGCACAGACTGAGAGGCAGTACTATGCGATTTAAATTATTTTAAATTCTTTCTGTTATTTTTGTTAAGTTGTCAGCTTGTCACTCAAAAAGTTAAAACCATGGAAGTAATAAGTACTTTGTACAACAAGTACTTACTACTTCCATGAGTAAAACCATTTCAAACCATTCGAAACTAACTTCACATATATTTGTCAAAGAGACCAGAGTGAAGTTCATAAAGCCCGACCCAAGTTTAGATTCTAATTGGCCTGTAGCATGGAAGTAATAATACTTCCATGGACTGTAGTAACAGTATCCTATAGGCATAGTGGTCAAAGTTTGACAGCACTTTCCTCTCTTGAGTGGTATCGTGATCGAACCCGTCAGTTAAATACCGCTAATTTCTTTACTAACATAGTCACATTCAAAACGTGGATCTTGTTTTGGATGAGAATAAAAATGATTTTATTTTTATTTATAATTTCTAATTTCTATGTTCTATCCCCGGAAAGAGAACCTTTTGGCTGTGTAGAATCAGAGCCTTCAAACTAAGATAAAAATTGTTATTACACACGGGTCACTCACTTGCTATTATGTTTTTGGATGTAAAGATAACAATCTTTTCATCCGTTTAGGAGCTACGATGATACATAAACTCCATTTATTCTTACCACTCCTATCATGTAATAGTACATTATGATATAAGTGCGGTAAGTTGAAAATTACAGCCGAGGCGATATTGCTAGCCCGAGCCGTAGAGTACTTATATTAATTCTGTGCCGTAGGCGAGGGCTACAAGAAAGCAAAGGCTGTAATTTTCAAAGTGCACGTGTGTCATACGACGTTTTATAACATATTTGCGAGGAAATATTTAAATAAAACTCGGAAAACGACAATACCAAAGAAAAAGTGCGCAGAATAATTTTACTTGTTCACAAACTAGCGATGCTTTTTTTAGGCAAAGGCACACAGAACAGCCAGTATTACTAATAAAGTAAATAAATATATTTGTGTTTTGTTACAGATAAATGGTTGTAATTTATTGTCAAAATTAATTTAAAGAATTAAATTTTTATTTATTTTATCTCCTAAAGTTAATCTTATTCATAAAATGTTGACCACAATATAAATTAAAATTAAAATAGACTAATATACAACAATATAAATGAAAATAGCCTTTTTAGGAAATTACTTTCGTGGTTAATAAATGTTTGACTTTAGAATGTTTAGGTTTGAACTAATATTTGATTTATTTTCAACAAAATTCAACAAAAAGTACTGTGAAGATTGTTTACATGATAGGACTGGTCAGAATAAATGGATTTTACAGATTCACAGATACACAGACGCGTCAAAGATGTGGAGAAGAAGAAGTAGGAAAGCGGACCCTGGGCTCCGACGCGTACGCTGAGGATGCAACCGGGAAAGCGCTCAGATGATAGAGAGAGAGAGATACACAGGTGATTGATTGATGCGTCAAACTTATAACACACTAGCGCCCCGCCCCGGCTTTGCACGGGAGGTACATACATAAATTGTAGCCTATGTCACTCAGGCATAATGTAGCTTTATATTTAGAGACGACCTCCGTGGCCTAACGGTTATCACGCCAGACTGCCACATCGGAGGTCCCGGGTTCGATCCCCAGTCAGGTCAAGATGGAAAAATGATCTTTTTCAGATTGGCCTGGGTCTTGGATGTTTATCTATATACCTATGTATTTGTCATAAAATATAGTATCGTTGAGTTAGTATCCTATAATAACACAAGTCTCGAACTTACTTTGGGCACAGATAATATAATACCCTAGTACTTTGGGGCTAACTAAATCTGTGTGATTTGTCCGTATATATTTATTTTATTGGTGAAAGAATTTATAAATCGGTTACACGGTTCAGTAGTTCCGAAGATTACCCCACAAACAAACACACAACACTTCCTCTTTATGATATTAGTATGACAACACCCCACTGTTTGCGTTGGAGGTTAAAAACAGAATGATATAGCATTGAACTTCAACTTTGACATATAATAATGTCATAATATCAATAACCGTCTTCTAAAATAGCTATTAAATGCTGACAAATTGCATTACACTATCTAAAGTGGCCCGTTTGGAAGTAATAGCAGCGTATCTAAATTACCTGGCTTATAAGTGGATAGGTTTATGCAATATATAGTATAAGTAGGTATACTGATAAAATCCTTGGGGAGGCCTTTGTCCAGCAGTGGACGTCTTTGGGCTGAGAGAGAGAGAGAGGTATACTGGTGATATAAATGATTTTTTTTGTTTTGTTTTGTATATCTTGCTATTGTGCGGGAAAATCGCTGCTCGTTTTATCAAAATGAAAATTTACTCTTACTCTCTTCATGACTGACGGTCTTGGTCATTGAATCACACATAACGACCATCTTGGCAATGTTAATGGCGTGGTTTGCCATTGCCTTCACCATTTCACACACTAGCTGATAGTCATCAACCAGAGTGCAGGTTTCCTAATACAACATTGGTATAAAAACTTGGGTATCACGGGCAAGATTTGAAACTGGGACCTTTAAAGCCACATGCAGGTGTCCAACCACTCGGCCACCCCACCACCGCTTCTGTAATGACTAAATCATAACAAAATCAACATTGCTACACTCTAGTCGAATATGCTAATGGAGAAGGCAAACCACAAGAAACCGATGCGTGTGTTTCATTCCACGTAATGACAGAAGACACGCATAAACCTACAATATACAGGCTAATTAGTCTATGAAGACACGATCATTGTTGCATAATACAATTCAATTATGACAAGACTCAATAATTTAAAAAAAGCAGACTCCACTCTTTGGCAGCATAATACAATTCAATTATGACAAGACTCAATAATTTAAAAGAAGCAGACTCCACTCTTTGGCAGGATACCAAGAGAGAAATAAAGCGACTCTGCTAGTACAGTACGAATCATCCATTATCACTTAATAACTGTTTGATTTCCCAAATGGTTTGCAGGCAGCATTGGATCGCAAATAGGAAGGTGGTTTCCATGTTTTCGTTTAGCTGAACGTTTGTTTGAAGTGATAGTCCATTAGATTTAACTTTTTTTGTTTTTACTACCCCCAACACAAAACGAGGGGTGTCAGCACTAAAAAGGAAATTAAGTTTTTACTTTATATTGATCGTGTGATCTTATTTTCCATTGGTCATAAAGAGCAACATGAACTTCGCTTGGAAAACCTTGTTGCTCGAAGACCATTGAATGAATGAATTGAATATTTATTTGCAGTTTAAGTGGTACAAGAAAAAACAGTTATAAAACGCTATCTGTTGAGACTTTTTAATACTATTTTTTTCTTAATTATCTGTCAGTAAAATCGCTCATTCGCTATGGATAGACCATAGAGCTAGCACAATTTTTTTTTTCTTTTATGATATTTTTTTCTATGTCTATGGGATAGACAAGCTTGGAACTACTTGGAAGCTAGGAAATGGACATTTTATAGGTATTTGAGATTTCAGTATCGGCTTAGAAAAAATACACCAAGAGTCTGTCCGATACAGAAAAGTGCATGAATATCATTAGTAGATTTGAATTCACCTTTATTTTCTGAGATATCAAAAGTTGCATACAGCATATTTATAAATAAACTAGCTGTTGCCCGTGGCTTTGCCCGCGTGAGTTTCGCTTAGATGAAAATTCTTTTTGTGTTACATACTGTAGTTCAGCAGAAAATGCTCATCAGGTTGAACGATTTCACTACGGCGCTATTTCCATATATGTTATAGTGTAGCTGGTCTCTTGGAGTTCTTCATCAGATGTTTCTGATCTTCGATTTTTATATGTCAACAGAAAATGCTCGTCAGATTGATAAACTTTTGCAAAGGTACCATTTCCATATTTCTTATAGTTTAGCTGTTCTGTTATGATTCTTCATCAGGTGTACCAGTTTTCAAAATCAATTATAGCCTATATGTTGCCCAGACTTAATTGCTATACAACAAAAAAAGTTTCATTCAAATCCGTCCAGTAGTTTTTGCGTGAAACGCGTACATACATACCGACAGACAGACAGACAGACAAGAAATTCAAAAAAAAATTATTTGCTTTCTATTATTCTTTTTAGTGTCCCTCTATCCATTTCAGTTAAAAATACAAACTGTACAGACAAAATATTTTTACTGTTATAGTATGTATAGATATAGATGATTGTTTCCATATTGCAATAAATTACCGTAGATTGGCCCCTTGCGTTGGCAACTCCCAAAGTCCCAAACCACGTGTCGTGTGACGTACAAGTAAATTATTATTAGATAGTGCAAATGTTTTGTCTGTCTTTTCGTGAGACTGGAGATTTTATTCGAGGAAGTTTTTTATCTTCGCAATACTGCTGATTTTGGTCGATATAAACGTATTCTTTAGACGTGCAGATAGTGGCTTCGCTACCTATTGGAATTATGGGATAAAAGTATCTTAAGTTCTATTCCCGGTATTTTTCTACTCGTTTACCAAATTTCATCAAAATTATATAGTTGTCTTGATGCAGCAGCACATACAGTAAACAAACAAAGCCAATGTCATGTTTTAAAGGTCTTGTCAATGTCAAAATATTCTGTTTAACCCTTATGCCAGTATTGCCAGTGCTGCCGTGTTAACATTAAGTATTATGTCCTACGCTGCGCCAGCCAGTACCATTTGATATTCTGATTTATTTTAATTCAATCGAATTGTCATTGCATTTCGCAAACTACAAATGTGTTTTGAAGTGGCGAAATCTAAATGAACCGACAACCAGCCAAGCAATAGCTCCGCCTATTTTCAGTGAAGCAATAAGGAATTCCACTCAAAATAAAATACGACAACAAAGATGTAAGTGTGTGAGGCCAATAAAATTCACAACAGAATACTCTCACAAAATTACATGAGCCAAAATTCATCGGATTTCGCGCCAAATTGTAAAACGTATGTCTACCAAGCACAATTTTATTTTTATCCGAAAAATAAACACTGAAAAACTTACATTGCACTGTTAGTATATAAATCAAGATGTTAGATTTATATTCATATAACACTATTTGCGGATTCAGAGAGATTTTTGACATTGAACTTCTCTTTTCCGCCATTTTGGTTTCTAAGAATACTTACGCGCGAACGTGAAGTTTGATTTGGAGGTTATCTAATTGGAATGAAGAAGTTTCTTTGGGAAATTTATGAGATTTTACACTGGTGTAGACGGAGTTTACGAGTAGCTCTACTGTAACAGAAGACATATATTCATAATTGAACGTGTGAAATAGGCAAGAATGACGTCAGCATAAAAGGAGCAACAGGTAAGTATACCATAGAGAGCAAAAGAGCAATTTCCATAATTTAAGATAAATAAAAGCTTATAATGTATTCTCAGAATCTTAAAACTGTTTTCCACGGAAACACATTTCAGGAAAAACATAATTTTATTTTTCTTTGCTCGTTACTGCGAATCTGACATATATTTCAGCAGGTACCTAATTTGTCAGGTCACTGACACCAAACAAGGAAGAGTCAATCGTGAATCAGAAAATAAATCAGATATTCCAAAGAAAACAGACAATAGATAACCCAGAATTTTAAACAAAGAAAACTCAGAAAAAGAAAAGTACGACTTTCTGGAAACAAATTGCAAATGGTGACATTAAAATCCTGTGTCAAAAATGTCATTTTTGGACATTTTTTTGCATGGCTGGGTGGGTTTCTGATTCTGATTTTAGTAGGTACCTGATCAAAGAAAAAGTCGAAGCTAGGAAAGGAAAGCCAAGATTTTTAGACCAAACAAAAGAGAAGGCGAGGATTGTGTCGTATAGGGAGTTTAAATGGGCAGAAGATAATTGCAAATGGAGGATGTTCCACAGACAAGAACAAAAAATCATCATATCACCATGTATTTAGGAACTACTGATGGTGATAATTCAATTTCAATTCATTTATTGCCTTTCATATGATACATTCAGTTATAAGTACTAATATAGTAACTGGTTTTAGGTTCCTAGATAAAATATGAACCCAGTCGGGTGTTAGCGGTTGGGTTTAGCCTGTCGGGTATCTAATTTATATTGCAGGAAGTGAAGAAAAAGGGGAGTCCTATGTGATGATGTCCGACCGATTATGGCAACTACTTCATGAATTAAGGGCTCTCTTGTGAGCTCGCATGTGGCTTATGTAGCCAATCTTATTGGGAGGCCTATACCCAGCAGTGGGTTGATGTGGGCTGCAAATGACGATGATGATTCACCTACACAAGACCTTGAAGTGTTACATTGCATTGACATAACGCCATGATCTGGCGTCGATAGCCGATAGGTCGACGTCCGGCCTGAAATAGATTTTATAATTAGGACATTTTGTAGGCCAAACGTCAATTGAGATTTATGACTGGTGTTTGAAAATGACATGGATTTAACATATCCTCATGAAACTACAGTTACCTATAAATGGAAAGTTGCTAGCAATTGAAAGCAGGATAAACTGGATCAGGCAAACAGCAAACAATTTTCCTTCTCTAAATCCTTCTCCGATCACAAAGACACAAGATACAGAATCACGTCTTTAGCCCTTACGGGGCAGACACGGCCAAGAGTCAAAGGTCATGATTAGCTGAATAGTGGGCTTATTGGTGGAATGGAGATTCAGATAGTGACAGGATGCTAGCATTGCTAGCCTATCGCCTATGAGTGGTGGAATCCCCAGTTTAAAGCCCAAATAGATTTAATTTATTCCACTAATAGTTTATATTTATGTGAGAGAAGAAAAATAAACAATTTATGTATGTACTTCCTGAACGTAGTCGGGGCGGGACGCTAGTTAGAAATAACTAACTTAGGCGACTGGCTCATCACGCAGGCAGCATTCTCGCGCAAAAGAAACATTTCATTCCTCTCATTTCAGCCCGATCCATTTCTAATAATTTCTGCCATCCTTAGAATCTGTTTCTGCTGGTCATCCAAACAGCAGCCGTTGCCAAGTCCAGGTCAGGTGACAGACAATAGAGGTCGAAGCCCCGGAAAACGACTAGATTTAGGCCATTTCCTAATTACCTACTTTTTCAGGAAACTCGGAATTAGATTCTAGAATAGAGACAATTTCTGTTCCGAAACTGGCGCGATTGTGACGTCGAGAGTATAATGCACTATCCAGCTTGACGCTCAGCGTGCAATTTCCATAGAGCTAGCAAATATTTTTTTTAATTTTGATTTTTTTTTTCCTATTTCTATGGCAATTTCTGAATTTTCGCTTTCACAGCCATATTGCACGAGCCGTAACGCGCATCGAATGGTAGTAGTTTACTCTCGATACGTGGTTTCAGCTCAGTTTCGCTATATAGTAGTTTCTACACGTCTTTCTTAACTAGGTCAGTCTAAATAGCTACTAAGTAACATACCTTATGTGCTATGCCAGGTTATAATCTACACAGGGGTGATTATTTGAATACGTGCAAATCGCTGTTCCAGGCTAAAAGAACTATTTAAATTTCATTTATTTTTAACTGTTGGCTAACTTTGAGGTGGACCCTTATCTATTTTAACGGGGGCAGTTATTAAACTAATGTTAAATTAAATAGATTTTGTTATATTTTCAATTATCTTTCGAAATTCACATTACCATCCGTGTCCCTTTTCCCGGATTTTGACACAAAATATTTTATTTCTCTAGTTGTATCATAAAGAACGTACTTTACGCAATAAATTCTTTAAATAGAATGTTGTTGTTAAGTCCACGTTAAAATAAAAATACTCAAAGATTAGTTTACAATAGTTAAAAATGAGGTTTAAAAATGTCCCAGCGTTACACACTCACTACCGTTCGAGAACGTTGTCACCTTAATTTCTTTGCTTCTAATTAACTTGCGCTTACCCTTAATACTTTGTCGGGCAGACTGCAGCATCGCTCGTCGATCGATCGGAGCAAACATGCCAAATAATGCTTCAGTGTCGAAAATTTTGTGGTCAAAGACTCCGAATTCGATTTTATTTTTTTCACGTTCTCTTTACAGTTTGTGTGTTTAGTGGTAAGTAGATGTATAACATTGCATTAATAAGGTTTTATTATAGACATTTAACGGTTTGTTTTAAGTATTTGTAGGTTTCAAAATAGTAAGTAGTACGAAACGTGATCAAAATGAACAAACATCTAAATTTCTAATTACCATTTTGCTATTTACCATATTATACCATTCACTGTTTACGAATATGGTGAAAAGAAAGAAAGAAAGAAAAAGAAAGAAAATAAATTTATATATATATATTTATTTTATTTATTTATTTATTTATTTATTTATTTATTTATTTATTTATTTATATTTATATTTTTTTTTTTTGGTGCGGTACGGTAATTAGCTAATATGAATGGTGATGAGAAATTATATTTTAATTTTATTTGCTGACTACTGTTATGTTATTTTTATACGTTTTGAGTTATTATGACGACTAATATGCCAGCGGAACTAAAATAACAACTACCCCAGGAGGGTACCAGTACCGGAGAATCCCCCCCTGAGCCTATAAGCTCAGGCTGCATTATGTATGCTGGGGAGGGCACAGTGCCGCTCATTTCTCTAGCGATAAAGTACAGGCATCCCCTTCTACGCTTTCTATAAACTTCACTAATATTATTAGGGGACTTCATTCCAATCATAACGTCGTCCACCATCACCTCGAGACGGCAAGGTCTGACCTGCTCTTTTTCTCTGAGACGAAAATATCCTTCCCAGCTGACACTTTGTATCTGTTATACCCGGGTTATAATCTGGAACACAACTTTGTGCACCAAGCCGGAGTGTGCGTGTACGTTGGTGAGGGTATTTGCTGTCATTGTCTAGTGAATCTTGATGGTAGGGATCTGTCTATCATCTGGCTGCGAGTAGAATGCGTTGACCGCATTCTTTTTTATGCATGCCTGTACAGATCCCACAGCGGGGACCTCGAGACCGACCGGCTGATCGAGCACATTCAGACTGTAGCTGACACCCTTCTCGCACAGGTCCCTTCCGCCGAAATTGTGGTTCTGGGTGATTTCAACGCCCACCACATCGTGTAGTGATAACTACAGAATTATTTTGAACTTCTAACTGGTCTACCTTGCATGTCGCATTTTAGGTGAAATAGTTGATATATTGGGATACTATTCCTGTGGCGTATTACCTGCATGATAGGCTCTCGACTCACCACAATAGCAGGCATTCAAATCCATTAGTCTCCAGACAAATTGAATGGGAAAGTGACACACCGGTACACAAATTTCATATGTTGTTTTTACAATACTTATTAAGAAAACAGGAGACCCGCACATCAAAACGTTCTTTGAGTCACGCCGAAACCATTGGTAGCAATAACTCGACGCGATTTTGTGTACTTACGGAATTATATTGAAAACTAAACATTCATAACAAAACATTCCACGATTAGATTAGACTGTCAACTGAGATCTACAGAGTTGGACGTCTGACATTGACAGCTGGTGACACACGTTCCGTCTTGGGTCCTGGCAAGCCTTTCTTATCATAAAGGGATAAGAAATCATGGTAGGATTGTTGTAGAATTTTAATTATTCTCCTTTAATATCGTCGACTTAGATTATTATAATATTCAACGAATAAATACCTTATTTAAACATTAGTTCTTTTAAAGAATATTTAAAAGTTGGTTTGATGTGCGTTCGAATTAAGCGAAACGGAGCGCGAAAAAATGGAATGTCAAATCGAGTCGAGTCGATTCGCTCTTCCTGGATTAGGCGCCACGACTAACATGGCTTGAGCAAAATTATTAATTTTTTGGGGTTTTTTCACTTTCGCCGCCCTCGGCTTCCCGTCATGGGACTATAGTTTAACCTTTAGCTTTAAAATCCGCGATACGCGCAAGGACACAGGGGATATTCGCCGCCACGAAGTTGTCGGGAACATGAGCTGTTGAAATCCACGTGCCCGCCCGGCCACATGAATCGACGCTTCCTGGAGCGTCCCCCCATCGCCAGAGGGTGCGGTTTCCCCGGACCGTGGACCGCATGCCACGGCGCAGGCCCCGTCGTCGGCGACCCCAAGGTGCAACACACGGATCCTAACCTTATTTCCAAAGGCCGCATCGCCGCCTCCGATCCGATGTCCCTGTAGTGGCTCAGCGCAAACCTCGGAAGGTCCAGCCAGCATCTACTATCTCGCATACAACGGAGCGTCGCAGGAGCACCGCGCCGCTTTGATGTCGCGACCAGCACCAGTGCTCGAACCCAACGGATCATAATGGTGAACGGAACGACGTTCTAAGTGCGCACAGACGTTTGTGTACGGACCTGGCCAGGTACCCTATATTTGGTTTATGTTAATTTTAACTTTTAATTGCGGCAAAGACTTATCAGATTTTGGTATTAGTATAACATGTGCCCGCCCTCAGCGGCTAGTGTGTTTATGGAATAAAATGCTATATTCTATCCCAACCATATTGTATTAATGATATCACCCTGCCCATGACTCCCAGAACTTAAGGCTTAATAGACAAGAGGTCCTTGTACTTCAAAAGTACGAGGCTCTATCCTGAGCATTACATCCGGCTCTCTCTAAAGTAATTGTTCGTGTATAATCGCACTGCGCAGGGATATTGCCCGTCTTCGCTTCAAATAGTTGGGGACCCCTGCGCACCACCACACCAACATACACTTTTTATTCTTTTTTATTTTTTATACACGACAATGGCGCCCGAACTAATATATTTTTGAGCCTTTGAGTCCTGTGAGAGTGGCAGTTTTTTCTAAAAAATAGTTTTTAAATTTTTTAAACTCGCTCACTTGTTATTTTGAAATTTTGGTGATATCATTGACTGTAAAGTTATTATACTTTAGTGTTTGTTAGGTTTATATGCGACAGGGTTGTAAGCATACATTTAATACAATTCACAGTAATTATTATAATATTACTAAATAATATTATAATTAATAATATAATAATTAATATTTTATTTGGGCTTCGCTATGAATAAAAAGCATAGCGCTCAGCCATAATTCCTATTTAATCTCAATTTGAGAGCTAATTTATATTTATTGACAGGGAGTAACCTGTATCTATTTAGAAATTTATCAATTATTATAACCTATTACATACCCTGACACATATAACCTCACATTCTTGTCAACATGTCGGACGGCGAAAGGGAAGAGCAATATCACGAAGTAAGTGGGGAGGCAAACAAACCACCTACCACTACTACTTCCTCATTTGTTAATACACGACCGCGGGGAGGTGCAATTGACACCCACCCACCCGGCCCTTCCACACTTAAAGCGTTACATCCACATTGTCTCAACTAGGAGCTCCCGGTTTAGTACGTCAAGCCAACTCAATGGGTAGGACTACCTATGTTACGGAGACTAGGGAAGATGACGAACGCGTTATTCACATATTAAAGGAGGACCATTTGAGGTCGTGGAATTTAAAATTTTCTGGTGACTCAGACGTCACAGATTTTTTCTTAGAATTGATGATTTTAGGCGTAGTCGGAATACTTCAGAACATAAAGTACTGAAATGTTTTTTTGATTTATTTAGTGGTAGCTATCTTTGAATAGCATTATTAATGTTGCCACCGGGCACACACCGTTTTTGTTAGCTAAAGGTCGGGAGATAATGACGGATGGCATGTTGCCGAAAAGAGGCGGCATTCCAAATTCGTTAATACCTTCAAATGACCAGTCGTTCAGCTCACTTCTTCTCCGCTAAACTAGCACCGCGCTTTGTGATGTAAAGTTGTCAGGAAGCATTCGGATGTTGTTTACAACCTTCAGGAGATAGAAACTGGTAAAGATGGAAAATATCATGTCCTGGACATAATAAAAGTCTCACAAGGTGTGTCCCCTAGCTAGCAACTTTCTTATCTTGAACTTTGTTATTTTGGATTGGTATAACCAATTAGAGGCCTCATTTTTCACATATGACATGACTCACATGTGAAATTTTTTTGTCAAGCGTTTTCATGAAAACCAATTTCTTTTGTAACTACACACTCTAGGCACCAGAGTAAACATAAGGATATGGATTAATACTCCTTAATTTTTGAGAAAAAAAGGAAAATAAGTTTTTTCCCTTATACAATGTCAGCCCAACGGCTATACATTTTAAATGTCTATTTATGTGAGAGCTCTCCATTAGTTTAAAGACTTTATTAGGTTTACAATTTAATTACTAACTAGTAAATTATGTAGGAATGCTAGATTACTATTCTTTAATTAAACTTCAAATAGTTTTTCTTATTATACATAAGTAAGAACTATATTACTTTAGATAATTCTTTATTATTAGTATGCTACTTGCGATTATCTCATTAGAAATCCAAGTATAATTTTTTTAATGAAGGGGAATTGCAGCGGTCTGGCCAGACGCTGTATTCCTGACACTCAACATAAATTGAGTTAGTTTTAGAACGCTAGAACATACATTTTAGTTTAATATATGAAATAGCATGAGTTAGTTTCATATATAGCTGATAGTTTTATATTTAGAAATATATTGCCGTAGGATAGGTGAATGTTTTCTCCGGTTACCCCGGCTGTTTCGGCTAAGTACGACTTAACCTCTTTGCCGAAAAGGGGGGTATTGTAGTGATAACTACAGAATTATTTTGAACTTCTAACTGGTCTACCTTGCATGTCACATTTTAGGTGAAATAGTTGATATATTGGGATACTATTCCTGTGGCGTATTACCTGCATGATAGGCTCTCGACTCACCACAATAGCAGGCATTCAAATCCATTAGTCTCCAGACAAATTGAATGGGAAAGTGACACACCGGTACACAAATTTCATATGTTGTTTTTACAATACTTATTAAGAAAACAGGGAGACCCGCACATCAAAACGTTCTTTGAGTCACGCCGAAACCATTGGTAGCAATAACTCGACGCGATTTTGTGTACTTACGGAATTATATTGAAAACTAAACATTCATAACAAAACATTCCACGATTAGATTAGACTGTCAACTGAGATCTACAGAGTTGGACGTCTGACATTGACAGCTGGTGACACACGTTCCGTCTTGGGTCCTGGCAAGCCTTTCTTATCATAAAGGGATAAGAAATCATGGTAGGATTGTTGTAGAATTTTAATTATTCTCCTTTAATATCGTCGACTTAGATTATTATAATATTCAACGAATAAATACCTTATTTAAACATTAGTTCTTTTAAAGAATATTTAAAAGTTGGTTTGATGTGCGTTCGAATTAAGCGAAACGGAGCGCGAAAAAATGGAATGTCAAATCGAGTCGAGTCGATTCGCTCTTCCTGGATTAGGCGCCACGACTAACATGGCTTGAGCAAAATTATTAATTTTTTGGGGTTTTTTCACTTTCGCCGCCCTCGGCTTCCCGTCATGGGACTATAGTTTAACCTTTAGCTTTAAAATCCGCGATACGCGCAAGGACACAGGGGATATTCGCCGCCACGAAGTTGTCGGGAACATGAGCTGTTGAAATCCACGTGCCCGCCCGGCCACATGAATCGACGCTTCCTGGAGTGTCCCCCCATCGCCAGAGGGTGCGGTTTCCCCGGACCGTGGACCGCATGCCACGGCGCAGGCCCCGTCGTCGGCGACCCCAAGGTGCAACACACGGATCCTAACCTTATTTCCAAAGGCCGCATCGCCGCCTCCGATCCGATGTCCCTGTAGTGGCTCAGCGCAAACCTCGGAAGGTCCAGCCAGCATCTACTATCTCGCATACAACGGAGCGTCGCAGGAGCACCGCGTCGCTTTGAGGACGCGACCAGTACCAGTGCTCGAACCCAACGGATCATAATGGTGAACGGAACGACGTTCTAAGTGCGCACAGACGTTTGTGTACGGACCTGGCCAGGTACCCTATATTTGGTTTATGTTAATTTTAACTTTTAATTGCGGCAAAGACTTATCAGATTTTGGTATTAGTATAACATGTGCCCGCCCTCAGCGGCTAGTGTGTTTATGGAATAAAATGCTATATTCTATCCCAACCATATTGTATTAATGATATCACCCTGCCCATGACTCCCAGAACTTAAGGCTTAATAGACAAGAGGTCCTTGTACTTCAAAAGTACGAGGCTCTATCCTGAGCATTACATCCGGCTCTCTCTAAAGTAATTGTTCGTGTATAATCGCACTGCGCAGGGATATTGCCCGTCTTCGCTTCAAATAGTTGGGGACCCCTGCGCACCCCGCCCAACATACACCTGTTTATTTTTTTTTATTTTTTATACACGACAATCGACTGGCTTGGATCAAATAGAACCGACACGTGGAAAGATCTGTGCGCTACTTCGCTTTGGCCTACAACTTAACGCAGCTTGTTTCCACGCCCATGCGGGTACCAGACGTGAACGACCAGTTCCCATCCTTGTTGGACCTCCTGCTAACCTCGCATCCTGAGCACTACTGGAAAGGAGTATCGTGCCTATTACGCATGTCACACTTACCAGTTACTGGTTCTCGCTGATCACAACAGATCGGCAGATTAGGATGGTTTGTTTTTCGCTGGATGATCCCAGCGCCTATGCTGATGCTGACGCTGTCGCCGATGTGATACTGCAGGGGATGGAATTATCCATTTCAAATTTTGCAGTGCCTATCGGTGGAGGGTCCAAGCTCTGGGTCCCTATTTGTTATTATTTCATCATTATAATTGCTATATTAGATATTGATTTAAAGGTTTTGCATGCCTAGATAGGTTAAAAGTGAGATTCACACATATTATTTAACAACTGTATTTTCTTGTACCACTTTTACTGCAAATAAACATTCATTCATTCATTCTGATTTGGGGGGCCTTGGCTTTCAGCATTAAGCCAGAAACAGGACTCTTACCAAGCCTGGGCTGCAGAGCGGGCTGCCGCTGATCCAAATACGAATGAAAAAATATAACTCTGCCTCCAGGTCCTACAAAAGCCAAATGGCTGCTGCTAAGGCCTAGTTCATCGGCAGAGTTGGCGAGAGCCTATCCCGTCATCCCTTTGGAAGTCATGCGTTTTGGTCTCTCGCTGAAGCTGTCCAGGGTAACTTCTGTCGGCCATCGCTCCCACCTCTACGCAGGGTTACGACTCTTTTTCCTACTCCCCGAAAGACAAAACCGACCTACTGACCTCTCTTTTCGCGGCGAACTCAACCGTTGATGACCAGGGAAACACCCCTCCATTAATCCCAAAGTGTAGTGCTTCTATGCCTGACGTCCGCTTCGTGCAAAGTACTGTGCGCAAAGTACTCCGTTCCCTGAACATCAACAAGTCGTGCGGGCCTGATGGCATCCCCAGTTGTCGTGCTAAAAACATGAGCCCCTGAGCTGGTATTGGTTTTGACGCGGTTGTTTTGGCTCTCCTACTCCTCAGGTATTGTTCCGAAATCTTGAAGATCGGCCCTTGTGCACCAGATCCCTAAAAAAGGAGATCGCTCAGATCTGTCAAACTACAGGCCTTTTGCCATTACCTCCATACTATGCGAAATAATGGCAACCATTATTAATCAGCAGCTTCTAGGGTATCTTGAGGATCACCAGCTGCTAAGTGATCGCCAATATGGATTCTGTCGCAGCCGCTCAGCTGGTTATCTTCTTGTTTATCTAACACATCGTTGGGCTGAGGCAATTGAGTGTAAAGGCGAGGCTGTGGCTTTAGTTTGAACGTGGCGAAGCCTTTAATCGGGTATGGCACAAGGCGTGTCTCTCCAAATTACCTTCGTACGGGTTTCCCGAGTGATTTTGCGCAAGGCTGGACAACTTTCTCCGGGAACGTAGCATAAAGGTCGCTATTGACGGATCATGCTCTGAATTTAAACCTGTGAAAGCTGGCGTCCCCCAAGTCCTGTCACCCACACTGTTCATTCTGCATATCAATGACATGTTGTAAATCAACAACATGCATTGTTATGCAGATGACAGTACTGGAGATTACTTATATCATGGACGTGCTAATCTCTCTCGTGAGGCTACTGAGGAGTGTCGAAACAGGATTGCGTTTGACGTTAACGTGTCTCTTGAGCGAGTCTCGGAATGAGTCTTAACCTAGTCCAATACAACCCTAACAAGACACAAGTCTGTGAGTTCTCTGCCAAGAAACCCCTTTTGCGATAGAGCCATTTTTGAAGGCACTGCCCTAAATGCGAAGCCAAGTATTGGAATTCTGGGGATCGACATTTCGAGCGAGGTTCAGTTCGGTAGTCATTTGGAGGGTAAATTTGAAATTGAAATTATACTCAGTGCGACACCTAAAGCCAATAAACCTGATTTTCAATTATTTTCTTTTGTTTTTTTCCTGAAATCTACTTACCATTTCATATTTTCAACCGACTTCCCAAAAAAGGAGGAGGTTATATGTTTCGATGTATGTATGTTTTTTTTATGTATGTTCGCCGATTTCTCCGCCTACAGTGGACTGATTTCCGAAATTGTTTTTTTATTCGTAATGATATATACCCAAGTTGGTCCCATTTTAACCACGTCAGAATCTGTGCAGAGCAACTACGCTCTGCTGCCAGAAAATGTGGCAGCGAGAATCCGGACAAACGAAGCGGCGGGAAGAATTCTGTACCGGAACTTCACCGGGAAAAAACCACCGGTAAAAATAAGTACCGGGAAAAAATCTCCACGCGGCACCACGTTTGCCCGACTAAAACCTAACTAACTTAACGCAGTCTGCTACCACCGTAGCTTATGAAGGAGCTACAGGGCCCTATATGATAACCTAACCTATAAATTAACTACAATTGAACACTTACCAAATTAAATCTTCTTTCTCTTCGGATCCAAACTTGAGTGTCTTCGGGAAGGGGGAATTCCTAATCACCCTACCTAACCCTTGAGATCTCAATTCCCCAGGACAACTAAATAGATTTCTTCCCGTAGTTTCACTCGGGAACAGCCAGATGTGAACAGCCAGCCACGTTTCACCTCTCACAAGAAAAAGTCACAATAACAGAGTTTTTCACAAACACAAATTCAATAGTTATTTAACAAACAGGAGATTCACAATTATCACTCAAACTAAACAACAAGCAAAAGACGCGAGACCGCTCCGCGTATTAAAATCAAACCGATATCGCCCTGGACAATGCAATGGCGACCGTCCGCGAGCCATTCGCACGAGCAATGTGAGAACCCCAAAACGCCTGGCGGCGATAACAGGAAACGCCTGCGTTTAGTTTTACCCAATATATTACAAACATCCCCCCGTCCCGGTCTGAGAAGCAGACCGCTAGCTTACTCTACGGGAAGGCGGGCGAGAGAGGTCACACCTCTCCTTAAAATCGAACCGTCGACCAACACCTCAGCCACACGCGGAGTGCCATCTCCGCCAAGAATCAAACGTAATATGCGAGCTCGTCGCCAAAGCAATGAGGGCAAATTTGCCTCTTTTAACAATACTAAATCACCCTCCCTGGGAGGCTCAGTCCTGTCTGTCCACTTCACTCTTTGCTGCAGCAAATGCAAATATTCAAGCGACCATCGACGCCAAAAGTCCTGGCTCATTTGCTGCAACATTTGAAAACGCGACAACCGATATACGCGTTCATCCTTCCACGGGTATTCGGGCAGGGCATTCAACGGCCCTCCCACCAAAAAATGACCAGGGGTGAGAGCTTCCAAGTCATTTGGATCTGGAGATAGCGGACAGAGAGGACGAGAGTTGAGGACCGCCTCAACTTTACAAAACACTGTGGCCAGCTCTTCAAAGGTTAGAGCCGTTTCTCCGATAATGCGGCGGAGGTGGGTCTTTGCGGATTTCACAGCCGCTTCAAAAATCCCTCCCCAATGGGGGCAACTTGGGGGACTAAACTTCCAGGTTATTCCCCTTTGGGCAGCAATTTGACTTAAACTAGTACAATTTTTATCAATAAACACAGAAACATCCTTAAGATAATTTACAGTTCCCTTATAGTTTGTGCCATTATCAGACCTAATAAGGGAAGGTAGACCTCGACGCGAAACAAAGCGATCCAACGCGGCGACGAAGGCCTCCGTAGTCAGAGCCGATACCACCTCCAAATGGACAGCCTTGGTGGCCAAACAAACAAATACACACAAATAGCCCTTCACAATACGGGCATTACGAAAGGGAGAAGCCTTGATCGAAAAGGGACCGGCAAAATCGGTTCCAACGCCGTCAAACGGTCTCGAAGGTCGGATTCGATCAGCGGGCAAATCACCCATCTGTGGTTGCATCGTGGATGCCTTCAACCTATAACATGCAATACATCGAAACAGGACACTACGGATTGCTCTTCGGGCTGACAAAATCCAAAACTCGCGTTGCAAAATAGCCAACCAAGCATTGCACCCAGCATGGGCGTTACGAATGTGTCGATCAGACACCAAAAGCTGCACCAAGGGTCCGCCCTTGGGCAACAACAGAGGATGGCGAGTCTCATATGGAAGATCCGCCTTCCGGAGCCTGCCTCCAACCCGAAGAAGCCCATCCGAGTCGATGTACGGGTTCAAACGAGCGACCGCGCCCTTCAACTTAGCGCGTGCTTCGCGCAAAATATGAAGCTCTGACTCAAACCGTCCGGTCTGCACGACACGGACCCAATGCAACAATGCGCTCCGGCGCTCTTCTGCACCTGCAATCGGCTCCAACCGCTTTGCCTGTGGGTTTCTACAATTATGTATGAAACGCTTAATCCAACTGGTAACACCCAGAAGCTTATCCAAGCTGCTATACCGAGCAAGTAGCCAATCCGGCTCCGACGTCGTCTCAGCGACTACAGCATGTACACGGAGCCCAGTCAAACTCAAAGAAGTAACATCTGTCTGACAGACAGGCCAAGAAGTTTCTGATCCCATCAGCCACTCTGGACCCCACCAGAGCGGGTGTGACACCAATTCTGGTGCCGTACAACCTCGGGAAGCACAGTCCGCTGGGTTAAGCTCTCCCGGCACATGTCTCCATGTTATATCAATTCCGATATTCTGGATTTGGGAAACCCGATTTCCCACAAAAACCTCCAAGGTATGTGGGGCCGCGCGCAACCATGCAAGCGCGACCTGGCTATCCGACCAGGCGAAGATGTCTCGTATCTCGACCGTGGCCGCCAGCTCACTGGCAACGTGATGCAACAATTTAGAGAGAAGGTGAGCTCCACTCAACTCAAGCTTGGGGATAGTCAGCCTAGTCCTGATGGGGGCGACCTTGCTCTTCCCTAACAAAAGCGAGACATTGACCCGGCCATCGGCGTCAACTGTCCGCATATAGACTGACGCGGCGTAGCCTCTCTCCGACGCGTCACAAAAGCCATGCAGGCTGGCTCGATATTTCCCGGGGGGCAATATTCGACGAGGCAAGGCAATCCGATTGACTTCCTTAATCGATGAAAACAACTCGAGCCAATCATCCAATGGAGAGCCAAACAGCGGCTCGTCCCACGAGACGCCCAAAGTCCAAAGTCTCTGAAGAAGACACTTTGCAGAGAATATCACTGGACTGATCCAACCGCTTGGATCAAACATACGGGCTATTACGGACAACACCGTTCTCTTAGTCCAGACCTTTGGTATTTCCAAGTCCACTTGGAATGTGAAAATATCGGTTAGCGGCTGGTACTGCATGCCCAGCACCGCTATCCTGTTGGGATCATCCACATCCTCAAACAGGTGAGGGTTCTGTTGGTGATCCTCCGGGATCCCTTCTAGAACTCTAGGCTCATTAGACAACCACTTACGTAGCTCATAGCCACCCGTTTTCAATATTTCAATCAATTCGTCCCGCAGTAGGAGGGCCTCCTCAATACTTTGGGCTCCGGTGCACACGTCATCAACATACAAGTCACGTGACAGCACGGAAGCCCCACGGGGAAAGCGGATCCGTTCCCGCTCTGCCAATTCAAGCAATGATCTGATGGCGATATAGGGACTAGATTTCAAACCATACGTGTTTGTGTTGAGTTCATACACCGTCACAGGATCCTCAGGGCGCTCACGCCAGAGTATCAACTGGAATCGCCTGTCCTCAGGATGTATGACTGTCTGGCGGAACATCATCCGGATGTCCGCGCCAAAAACCACTTGATGTCTTCTAAAGTTCAAGATGATGTCAATTATATCCCTATGCAATTTGGGACCTGAATGCAAACATAGATTCAACGAAACCCCGTTCGAAGTGGGTGCGGACCCATCAAAGACAGTCCGCAACTTGCCCGTTGAGGCCTTCACCACCGCGTGGTGGGGCAAAAAATAATGCTCAGTTGAGCTCCAATCAACTCGAGCCGGAGACATGTGACCCAAATCCTCGTACTCGCGCATAAATTCAATATATTTATCGCGAAGTACGTGGTCACGCTGCATACGTCGCTCCATGGACAGCAGTCGTTTCTCCGCAAGCGCCCTACTGTGCCCTAGGCTAGGATGAGGCAACAAAAGGTAACCTAGTTACAAACCGACCGGAGGGCAACCTCTCCGTGGTCGATCGAAAAAGGGCTTCGCACTCAGCGTGTTCCGGATCCATCCTGGAACTCATAGGTGGCTCCTCCACCTCCCAAAACCTTTGCATGGTCTTGGCCAAGGACGCAGATGCGACGACCGGTGGCTCCTCCACGGTGCTATTATCAAACACAGGGCCCATCAGGGCAAAACCAAAAATCGTAGACACTGCCATCAGTGAAGACGAACCCAGAGCCTTCTGTGTACCCAACAAAATCCAACCCAATACGTCCGAGCCCAGGAGCAAGTCCACTGGGCCGGGATGAAAAACAAAGGGGTCGGCCAAATCCAGACCCGAAACCAAAGACAACACACCCGGCGGTATGTCTGTCGAGGGGTGCCAACCCGCAATGGTATCCATTACCATAGCCGAAGTCGTGATCCTCATTGTGGAGGACTTCAGCGAAGAAAAAGGTGACAAGTGTCTGGCCCGTCAGACACTTCACTTGTATGCCACCAACTCCAAGAAGTGGCACAGGCGAGTCTTCCACGACTAAACCTAACTGGTGTGCCACTCGAGTGGTAACCAAACTGCTTTGAGCCCCTGAGTCCAACAGAGCTCTCAAATTCATGGCTTCTCCCCCACGACCCCATACGCGGACCACCGCGGTAGGGAGCAGAACCGTCCGCGGCTCTGTCCCAGCAAGGGAGCAAGCTAGTTACGGGCTCCCCACTCTCTCCCAACCAGGGGGGCGCCACTGACCCGGATAATATGTCGGGCGAGTGCACATCCCCATCTGAGGGGGGGCATAACCCGCGGCCCGGCCATACCTATGGTACGGCGGGTGGTACTCCAGCCGTGGGTACTCGTGCAGCGGTGGAGAAAACCGCTGCGGCTGCATGTGTTGGGCATTGGTAACCCGCGTGGAGGGGGGTGTCCCCACTCTCACGTCCGATCTAGGGCCCCCGCCCATGGGGGCCCTATCCGGGGCCTGGCCAGCTACATACTGGCCATGACCTTGGGGCGCGTGGTCCCGGTCCGCCAAGACCCGCGCAGGTACGCGACCCCCCTCCCGAGGGGGGGTGCGACGAGCGAAGCCGCGTCCTCCGTCCGATGGTGGAGGGCTTCGCGCAGGAGCGCCCCCGCCCATAGGGGACCCCTGCCTCAACAACCGGGGGCCATCCCCGTTCCGGTTCATGCAGAGCATCACGTGGTGCAGCCCACGGCATGCACTGCATGGTATGGCTCTGGGACAGTCACGTGCATAGTGACCGCCCAAACAATAAAAGCAAAGTTCATGCCGCTTTGCCATGCGGCGCCGATCTTGTACTGGCAGTCCCTGCCAGTCCCTGCATTGCAGCAGGCTGTGGCCCATCCGGCCACATTGCAGGCAGTCCGCGTCCCTCGCGACTGCTGCCGTGTGTGCAACCCGCACACCAGCTCCACGCGGTGGCGGTTGCCGTCCCTGTTGGGGCTTCCCTCGCCATGAGGGTTCCAAGGGCCTACGTTCAGGCGCTCTGGATGGCGCTGAGTCCGTCATGGTATTCTCAGCAGCCCGTGCCTCAAACTCCAAAAACTTCACCAAGTCAGTGAATGTTGGTAGGGTGGTGCTATCCCGTTCCGCATTCTCGCGCTCAAATCGCGAGCGGATGTCATTGGGTAATTTGCCCAATACAATGTGCACCAGCAAAAAGGACCATTGGTCCACCGGCAGCCCCAGTGTGCGGAGCGCGTTACAGGCCACTGTAACGGGCGTGAGCAACTGCAGGCGCAACTGTGCCCTGTTGGCCACCTTGGGCAGGGCCATCAACTGTGCGGCGTGCGCATCCGCTAACAAACGTAAGTTTTGGTAGCGGGAGTTCAATAACTCCCAAGCCGTGTCGTACTGGTCGTCCTCCACCCGGAGGTGCTGGATGAGCGACCGCGCTTCACCCTCAAGAGTGGAGAGGAGGTAGGCCATCTTCTGGGCCTTCGACAAATCCTGTCGTGCTACGACCAGGGACTCAAACATATTTTTATATGCCACCCACTCCTCCATCCTACCCCCAAAGTGGGACAGCTGAAGGGTGGGGAGCCGACCAGTAACCGCTGGTCCTTCCTGTCTAACAGGTGTGCGAGGGGCTGGTCCGCCAGCCTGTCTCGCCCTTATTGCGGCCGCCTCCGCGATATCATCGTGCAGACTCAGGATCTGGTCCATGTCCGCCATGTGACCTGCGTAGGCCTCCGGGGTAAGATCGGCTTCGGTAAGCGCCGCCATGGCCGCTTCCGCGCTAATCAATCGTGAGTGGAGGTGATCCGCTCTTAGCAGTATGGCGCCCTCCTGTCCTTCCGGGACAGGAGTCCTCCGGCCGTCACAAACCATCTCAATTCGTTGGCGAGTGTCGCCCTAGCATTGGAGGCCTTCGCCATCGCGTCAAGTCACAAACAAAAAATAACAAAAGGTAAATAAAAAACAACAAAATCAAGCAACTACACGAAGAACCGCGGTAGGTATGAGAATGGCACAAACCCGGAACGCACGGTACAAACCGCAAACAAATACAAAAAAGGTTACAAATATTCTTATACAAACAAACTAAGAAAAATCTAATAATTTTTACAAACAATTAATTATTTTTTTTACAAACGAACAAATAGAGGGTAGATAAACTACGCTCTGCTACCAGAAAATGTGCAGAGCAACTACGCTCTGCTGCCAGAAAATGTGGCAGCGAGAATCCGGACAAACGAAGCGGCGGGAAGAATTCTGTACCGGAACTTCACCGGGAAAAAACCACCGGTAAAAATAAGTACCGGGAAAAAATCTCCACGCGGCACCACGTTTGCCCGACTAAAACCTAACTAACTTAACGCAGTCTGCTACCACCGTAGCTTATGAAGGGAGCTACAGGGCCCTATATGATAACCTAACCTATAAATTAACTACAATTGAACACTTACCAAATTAAATCTTCTTTCTCTTCGGATCCAAACTTGAGTGTCTTCGGGAAGGGGGAATTCCTAATCACCCTACCTAACCCTTGAGATCTCAATTCCCCAGGACAACTAAATAGATTTCTTCCCGTAGTTTCACTCGGGAACAGCCAGATGTGAACAGCCAGCCACGTTTCACCTCTCACAAGAAAAAGTCACAATAACAGAGTTTTTCACAAACACAAATTCAATAGTTATTTAACAAACAGGAGATTCACAATTATCACTCAAACTAAACAACAAGCAAAAGACGCGAGACCGCTCCGCGTATTAAAATCAAACCGATATCGCCCTGGACAATGCAATGGCGACCGTCCGCGAGCCATTCGCACGAGCAATGTGAGAACCCCAAAACCCCTGGCGGCGATAACAGGAAACGCCTGCGTTTAGTTTTACCCAATATATTACAAACAGAATCTTTTCGGTAATTTTAAAGATACCTAACAAAATATAAAAATACCAACATTGCATTATAGAGCAAAAGCCCGCGATAGCATGCCCTTCCTTATTTTATTAAAACTAAAGATTTTCTGTGTATGTTCCAAACATTTAGTGACTATAAAAGTTGGATCATGATTACTTAGGCAGATTATTTGTAGCAATAACATTTAAAGTGGTAATTCAATTTCCTTAAAGTAAAGATTTTTAAAGATTTTATTCCTAATAATATAAGAAATCACGCCATCCATTACCAGGCAATTGGTGCAGATATTTGACCCCTGCTATACATTGTAACTTTACTAAATTATTTGTTTTATTATAAAAGCTGAATTTGTTATTTATAAAAGCTGAATTTTTGTTTTATTATAAAAGCTGAATTTAATATGTATTACTTTGGAAGGCCCCAAGGGTGCTTTTTATACCTATAAAAATCATCCTTGCTATCCATATTACCTGCATAAGCAACTAAGATCCAAACTTCATACCTAGTCGCTAATATTTTTTACTCGTATATACCACGCAGAGAAATATTCAGCATTTTTAAAATAAGGAAGGTTTGGTCGTCGCGTGCTCACGGTCTATTTATGTGCCAAAAATAATAGACAATTTGACATGTTCTGACATTTCAAATCAAACTGACATAAAAAGTTTCGAATTCTTAATTCTTTATTTTCGGCCACCAGTGAAAGAAAAGTTTAAGTTTTTATTAAAGAAAATGAAAAGGTGTAGAAGCACTAAAAATAATAAAATAAAACTTTTTTCCAAAAAAGTGAACCGACTTCCATAATAAAACTTAAAATCATGAAATAACAATAAAGAAAAATGTATTAGCATGCTACCTACTGAATGAGGTGAAGTCGGTGCCAAATTTAATATTAAATAATATAAATTAACATTAGAATCATGTAGGTACATATACAAAATGCCTAGCTAAACAATTACATAGTCCTGCACTTGGCACCGACTTCACCTCATTCAGTAGGTAGCATGCTAATACATTTTTCTTTATTGTTATTTCATGATTTTAAGTTTTATTATGGAAGTCGGTTCACTTTTTTGGAAAAAGTTTTATTCTCTTTACCATTTTTGAACATAATTACCATTTGTTTACATAAACCGTTTGCATAAAAAAATAATAGCTGAAAACTGAAAAACTAAAAGAGTTTTTAGTGGCCCTCCCGAAGAATATTGTATGGATAGAATCAAAGAACGCCTTTAACATATAAAGAACGTTCTATGAGCAAAATTTTTCACGATCTCTTTTATTAGGCCAAAATGCGCATCTTCAAATAATCACCCCTGCACACCGCAAGCTTATATCAAATTTTATCGATATCCGTTTAGTAGTTTTTGCTTGTACAAACAAGTATCTAACATCTATCCAAACATCTATTAATTCTCATGGATTACCTGCGTTTTTCACGATTATAATTTTTAGTTAGCATATTTTGTGCAGCAAGCTTTTGCTGAAGATGTACAATTAGGTGCAGGGAAACGTGACCTTCCTCAGATAGGATTAAGTGGGCCCTTGATTCTACTTATTACAAACGTAGATGTCGTGCCTCAGTTGTGTCTCAGAAGCGGTGAATAAAGACGATAGGCCACTAACGCTCAGCTATGTTCGAGTAAAGCAGACTCGAGTTAACTAATAGAAGAGTGACTGAAATGAAAAAGTGACTTTTTCACGCTATTTCTTTTGTTAACTGTGACGAATCATGATGTTGAATTAATTACTTAGGTACCTATTTTCTAGGAAATTGGTAAGTAAATAAAGTAATAATTATGATGCTTCATGAACAAAAAAACTAGCTAAATCGAGCGAGCTTTTTGGTTACCCAGCAGATCACACTTAACTTATATCCAGGCCCTTGATTCTACAAATTACAAACGTAGATGTCGTGCCTCAGTTGTGTCTCAAAAGCCAAAGAAATCGCAATAAAACATAGAAGTCTTACAGAGATCTTGTCACTTTATTTCAATTGTCTGGCTCTTGAGACACAATGGATACACGATATCGACGTTTATACAGTTAATACTACACGGTAATACAGTTTTGTAAATGTACGCTTAAATACCATTGAATCTACATCATTGGTCCCTGAAGCCCAAACAAAAACAAACGACCATCGCTGGTTGCCAACAGTCAAGGCGCCATTTTGATTTGAGCCGATGATTGACGAATCTGATAATTGATCCATTATATCTACATGCCAAATCTCTAGTCGTATCCTCAAGGCTGAGGGTCGTGGGCATTACGTGGAATGAAACACATAACGACGAAAAATAAATGTATAACAAAAAAAAAAATAGACTTTCAAGTGATAAAATAATTAAAACATACTGGGCCCATAACCTCTAATAAAACAAGCGTTGGTGGCGATCGAAGAACAACTTAATTTTTTAATGCATAGACAATAATGACACATGACATTTTTGACATATACATTAACTTATAAATAAACATCGAGATATTATGAAATAAACGACTTTTTGGTGTTTTGAGTGGTTTGTCTTCTCCAGTCCACACACTAGCTGATAAAGCATCGATTAGAGTAAAGGCTCCTTCACGAAGTTTTCCTTCACCTGACACAAGTGGTGGTTGATGAAAACTACCATACATGAGTCAGATTGCTATACAAAGTGTAGTGACTCAGGTTTCGAACCTGGGAAATTTCGACCACCACAGCACAGGCGCCTTCACAAGTTGGTACCCCTTTCGTACATACATATTCGTCCCGTCCGTATTTAGGGCCCTTCTAATGAAATGAAAATTATTTTATTTAGATATCATTGATAGGCTTAAAAATAGCACTTTTAAATCGTCATATAGGTACTTAGTTGGTTGACGTCAGAAAATTACTTAAAGCTAAGATTACCACCGCCTCCAAAGCGCAAGTGGAGAAGAGGCGGCGCAACAAACACTCCACTGCTGCATTTTCTCTAAAGACATCACTTTATAACATATGTGAATTATCTATGTGGACTGTTATATGAAATGTAAAAAATTTAAGATACAATGTCCAATACCAGTCCAACTGCAAATCGATGTCTTATTTTATGCACAATAGAATCGAAGCCGAATCATCGTAAGATTGAAGATCCCCTTCACAACGTCAACATCTCCCAAAATATACTGAGTTGATAGGCACGTGGGCGTTGCATTTCACAATCCGATTTAAAATGGTGGTTTTTGCAAGCGTAAACTTGCATAGAGGAATTCGTTTGGTTCAGACAGTTGGTTCTTTCCCAAAATATCCCCTGATTCTCCCTCAAAATGTCAATTATATTGATGAGACACAGTTATAGTATTCAAAATTTGCTTTTTTTTAGTAAGTAAGTGTGAGAACGACAGATATTATATTTTAAAGAAAGGAAGTCGCTGTTTTTAGGGTTCCGTACGTTATGTCTTTTAAAAGAAAGAAGGTAACAACGTATTAGCTATAATTAAAATCCCCTATCAGATGGTGTTATTGCCAAAACACCGGTGTTGCCATTAATCTAAATTGTTTTTGATGTGTTCCTTCTGATTTATCATTGTACTGTGCGTCCCTAGAGAGTACAGATTTATTTGAAGCTTCATTTTTGGTCACTGACACTTTTTTGATGCGCATATTATTCTTAGATACTGCTTCTTCTTATCGAGTCGAAATGGCTATAATCCTAATTAATATTATAAATGCGAAAGTGAGTTTGTTTGTTTGTTATCTCTTCACGCTTTATCTTCTGAACCAATCTTCCTGAAATTTCGCATACACATAGCTGGAAGTACGGAGAAGGACATAGGGTACCCTTTCATCCCGGGAAAAAGCACCGTTCCCGTGGGAAAGCTAGTTATATATAGTTTTTGACCAGTATGTGGCATGGCAACTTTAAACCGCCTTTGGGTACCTTTAATCCCTGGAAAAAGCAAGCTAGAGATAGCTAGTTTTGAATAAAATAAAAAATACATCACCTACCGGTGCCTACTTTAAAATTAACTGTTCGTCCTCTCAAAAATAAATTAAACTAGGTCCTTAGAAAGAATGTAAAAGTAAACTCTAGTACAACGCTACTACCTGTATGCTAAAGGACCCAGGCCTACCATGAACTCTTATTGCGATTCAGTTTAGGACCTAAACTGGGGCCCTATTATTGAAAACGTGACATACCAACGAAAACTAATAGACTATAATGTCGCGCATAATATGAGCGGAAATTGTGTCTCGCATTATTTTCATAGGTATCACTTCTAACAAAATTGTTCGCTCATAAAAAACTTGATGCGGTTTTGACAGTAGTATTGTTGAAGACTTGAAGGTCTAACAACGCTCGTAGAAACCTAGAAATAGATCTAGAATCTAGGTTAAGGTTTAGCCAGCTGAGAGCTGAAAGATTAGATGAGATCTAAGTAAAAAAAGATGTTTCCGAGAAAATAACAAAATAAACTGTCTAATTGCGCCCCTGGGTTTCTCTCGTGGGAATCCTAACAAATTCAAATCCTAACATACATACATACATTGAATCACGTCTTTATCCCTTACGGGGTAGACAGAGCCAAGAGTCGTGAGACTCGAAGGCCACGCTTAGCTGAATAGTGGGCTCTCTGATGGAATGGAAATTCAGTTATTACAGGTTGCTAGCCCATCGCCTACTCATAGGCGATGGGCTAGCTTGGGAGGAATCCCCAATTTAAAGCCCTTTCCCTCGATTGACTTTTACAATCTGCGTGGGAAGAGAAGCAGCTGGCACCTTCTATGTTTTTTCTTCGCTCCCAGACCAGCATGGAAGCAAATCCTAACTAATATTATAGATGCGAAAGTGAGTTTGTTTGTTTATTTATTTGCTTGTTTGTTTGTCACGTCTTCACGCTTTATCTACTGGACTTTATCGCTTTTTTTACTGGACCAATCTTCCTGAAATTTCGTACAGACATAGAAGTACTGAGAAGGACATAGGGTACTTTTCATCCCGGGCAAAAGCACTGTTTCCATTGAAAAATCACGCGGGCAAAAGCTATAGTATCTAATAAGGACAACACAATGACAATATATACCTACTTATGTTGATTACCTAATCCTAAAATCACGGCGTTACAAGTGAGCTATGTTGGTCAACGGCGGATCCAGGATTTTTTTCTACGGGGGGCACAATGGTGGAGTATGCATGTTGGGGGTGCAATATCGACATCCGTCCTGATGCTGTTGCCTTGAAACGAATCCTAAAGACTTGCTCTCACTACGCTACGCACTACGCAGTGACCAGATTTGCAAAAAATCAAGAAATAAATTTTGATATGCACTGTTATGGAATTACCTCTCCACAGTAGGTACACAAAAAAGCAGTCTGCTAAATCCGCTACTGATGTTGGTCAATACTACACGAAACCAGAGAATTGAGCCGAGTTCGTATATAAATGATCAATGCACTTCCTTTAGATAAGAAAGTGTTGGTAAATCCAATGTAAAATATAATAAATGTCTAATTATGCTTTCCAGGCAGAGTTCTCAAGATGACCAGCAAAAGTGGACAGGTCAATGCATTCATACGGACTTGCGGCATTGGCAAACATACAAGTGGTTGGCGTTGATTACTTAGATTAATTAATGAGGTTACGTGGTACAAACAGACTGTTAGGGATCTGTTTTTATTGAAGGACAGTGGCCTTATAATTATTTGGCTCTTACCATTGTATCCTAATTCTAACTAATCCTAGTATTATAAATACGAAAGTGAGTTTGTTTATTTGTATGTTTGTTTGACTGTTTGTTACCTCTTCTACTGAACTAATCTTCCTGAAATTTCGCATACACATAGTTAGAAGTAATGAGAAGGACATAGGGTACCTTATCCTGGGAAAAAGCACTGTTACCGTGAGAAATTCACGCGGGCGAAGCCGCGGGCAAAAGCTAGTTAATAATAAGTTTTTTTTTAAAATTCATTTCTTTTATCGTCACCACGATGCGTGACAATCAAGTCCAAGTCCATACAGAACAATTGAGGAGGTTCCTCGTTAGGAGCCGATCCTGGGTGCACCATCAGGTCATGCTTATCATAATAATGCAAATGTCATCGGAACTGGGAGGCAATTCTGGGGTCTGCGATATAATATCAATTTCGACATTTATCGAAAAAACATGGCGGATATCGATAAATATCGAAATTGCGTATTCTCGTGATTTCAAATGTGACATTTATCCAGCGTCAGCCCTCGATACGCATCGAGTGGTCGAGCGTGGCCGAAAACCATATCGTGTGTGATATTTGTTGCTTCAATGCTATTGAATAACATAATATTCGTATTTTACAAGACGCTTTGTATTTTTCTTCAGCTATGGTTTAGTAAAATATGAATGCTGACGATTTTGTATTCAATTTTATTGGAAATCGTTGTTTAGTTACATAAAATTATTTTATTGAAGCCTAATATAGAGGTTTGGATAGATACATACTTTGCTTTTTTCTGCCTCGAGTACCATACCTTATTTGTTTCTCGATTCAATTTCGTAAAGAAACAATATCATACATAAGAATATAATTGATACTCCGATAACAAATATCACATAACCTCACACACACAATAAACAAACAATGACAAGTATCCTCGCGTTCCGTTCTCTCCATCAACTCTAAAATATTTCATTTTCTTTGCATTTTATAAATTTGCATTGGAGCTTATTAAGTTACATAAAATAAAGTATTATAACTATTTTTACATAAATTCACTATTAAAACATTGGTTTTATATAAAATATTTAATGAAACAAGTAAAACATAAATTTCTCGATTGTAGTTAAGTATAATCGAGAAAAAGGAACGTTTTTTCAATTAGAGAAGCCCTAGTTTTCGATATAATATCGAGTTTTATGTCGAATAGGTTCGAGAATACCATTTTGGAGGATTTTGTGATAATTTTGTTCGATAAAAGAAGTTTGATATATTATCAAATTCGATAAAATATCGCAAACGCGAGAATTGGCCTCCTGAACCCACGTGTAAAATGTCAACTCTATAGGACAAGCGGAAGTGGGTCAAATTTAAGCTTGTAATATTGGGAGCGGTTTTTACATTTGCAATGAGGTCTAATCATAAAGCAACACGTGCTTCCGTTCCGCGCGCGAAAGTCCTTGTTGCTCGAAGGGTATCTAATCTAACGTCCCTTTTCTAAATAATCCTGTAAGTGTAACCTGTAGGTATAGGACTATTTAGAGAAGGTTGTATTGTTGAAGGTCTGACTCAAAGTCTTGCGTAGATTTCATCTTTATACTACTTTTTTTTTTTTTTTATAACATAGGGCGGCAAACGAGCAAGCGGGTCACCTGATGGTAAGCGATCACCGCTGCCCATGGACTACTGCAACACCAGGGGTATCACAAGAGTGTTGCCGGCCTTTCAAGAAGATGTAGACTCGTTTTTTGAAGGTTCCAATGTCGTAGAATACAGTCAATAGTAGTTATACTACGCTAGAATACAGTCAATTACGCGCAGACGAAGTCGCGGGCAAAAGCTTACAAATAAAATTCTTAGTCCACAAATAACCTCAAATTTCCACACGGCACCAAACAAAGAAATACTCACTTACCCATTCAAAATCATCACAACTCACAAAAAACACTGCACTAAAAATCCACCAAGCACCAATAATAATGGAGTTTGTATTTCGCGCTATTTTTAAAACAAAATGGCGGCCGGCCACGTCCGATTCGCGCTCCGGCCGACGTACTTCTGCCCGATTTATCCCAAGTTATTATTGCTTCGGGAAATATAAAATTACTGTGCTGGACTGGTGTTAGAGATGGGAAAATCATATCGATAATTTATACGATGCGTAATGGAGATTATAGATAGATATCCAATGGAGTAGGGGTATGGGTAGGCTGAGGATTCTGTGTGGTATCTATCCGTAGTACATCTCGCCAGGTGAAACAAAGGTCATAGCAAGTGTATTATTCGGGAATCGTGGCAAATTGAGCTTTCTCCCAGTGCCAAGGTCAACCTGCAAGCCTCAGCGGGGACTCTCTAGCCCTGACCCTGGGCTGATGACGAAAAGATCATCAGCTTGCACTGGGGCCCCCTTTCTCCAATGAATGAATGAATTCAATGAAGAAACGAATTCAGACAATGATAAAAAAGTTCATATCTAACGTCATAAGCCACATAATCTTGTGCAGAGCTCCAAGCCAAGAGAAAACGGCATTTTGCAGTCTTGCCTCCTTATTGTTAACACCAGTGCTTGGGGGAGGACTATTACATATATTCAGCAGGGAATTCTAACAGTCGGTGATCGATAAGGAAAAATCATAAAGACGTTTATCGATAAATCAAATGCCCATCACTATATTCTTCACCTGACGGTAACTCTTTCCAAGAATCAATTGTTTATTTTCGTGTCCAGATCAGTCTGTTTGTTGACCTCTGGCACAGTAATCGATTCTGCTTGCTAAGCAACCTACTGTCTGAATACTATTACGTCTTTATCCCAAACTGGGTAGACAGAGCCAAGTCGTGAGACTCCAAGGCCACGCTTAGCTGAATAGTGAGCTTATTGGTGGAATTAGGGTTGCCAGGTCGCTAAGCCTAATAGCCGGACAGACCAGCCAGTTCGGCCGGATATTTGGCTTTTTATATTTCGCAAACGAGCGAGCGCCGAGCGTGGCCCGCCCCCCTGCGCTCTGTCGGTATACCAAAAAGCTTGATTTTACATACAATTTTTTTGTCGTACTGAAACAAAATCCTCAACAATGTAGGGTGTCCGGCCTTTATACGCAAACGTCCGGCCAAACTGGCTGGTCAGTCCGGCTATTAGGTTTGGCAACCTGGCAACCCTAGCTGAGCAGAGACCGTTTTGGTTTTTTAATAGCCAAATAAATGATTTTTCTTTCTTTCTTTTTCTTCTTTTATGTCAAAATACTCACTCTGTTTACTCCTTATGCCGGTGCAGCCCTCTGGAGTTTTATCATCATAGTATTATTTCATACCACCCACCCGGCCTCGCTCGGGAGGTACATATATAAATTGTAGCGTATGTCACTCAGGTATAATGTAGCTTTCTATTGGTGAAAGAATTTTTGAAATCGGTTCAGTAGTTCCGAAGATTACCACCTACAAACAAACACTATGGTGTGTGTGATTGCAACCAAGGCTACCAATTCAAGATTCGATGAATGTCAATAAACAATTGACATTCATTGAATCTTTCAATAAATCTAATGAGCGATTTTCTGACAGCTAAATTAAGAAAAAAAATCAGTATAAAAAAGTCTCAACAGATGGCGTTTTATGAAAGCCGAGTCGTAATCGTAATAATAGCTGAACCATGGAAGTAGTAAGTACTTTGTTATACAAAGTATTTATTACTTCCATGGTTCAGCTATTATTATGAGCTGAACCTATATGGTGCGCTTTTTCTTGTCAACCAGATGCAGAAGAAAAAAAAAACACCTAACAGTTTGACAGTTGCACAAATCGATATCGATACGAAGGGTATCAGAAAATCTTGTAAGCAGAAACGGCAACTGCGATTTAATTGCTATAAACATAACTCGAAAGAAAATAAAATATTATACACAAATTACAATAAAATTTTAAGAAAATGCATAGACACTTCCAGAAGGGGCACGAATTATAAAATTATCAACAATGCCAAAAATAAGTGTAAAGCAACTTGGAATATTATAAAAAATAAAACCGACGAAGTTAAATTAAATAATGACATTGAATCAATAAATATAGACGGATTAAATATAACGGATCCACAGAATATTGCAGAAACTTTCAATAAATATTATATAAATATAACTAATGCAGAGAACATATCAAAATAAAAAAAAATACCTGACCAAACTACCAAGCAAATAAATGAAAGTATGTATCTTACACCTTGTACGGAAGATGAGATTGTGAAATTAATTCAGTCATTAAATAACACAAAAGCAGTGGGTTATGATGATATTCCTACCTTTATAATAAAATTATGTGCTAGATCTATTGCAAAAGTCTTGACATATCTAATTAATTTATCGTTTGTAAATGGCAAATTCCCAAATAAACTGAAAATCTCTATAGTTAAACCGCTTTTTAAAAAGGGAAACAAAAGAGATCTCAATAATTATAGACCTATAACGTTAATTCCTGTTTTGTCTAAAATATTTGAAAAAGCAATGTTAACACGTATAAACTCATTTATTGATAAACACAACATTGTTATTGAGGAGCAGAATGGATTTCAAAAAAACAAGTCAACCACTCTGGCAGCTTTTTCTCTCATTAGCACTATAACTCAAAATATTGATAATAAAAAACCGGTCCTGACAGTCTTTTTCGACATGTCAAAGGCTTTTGACTTTGTTGACCACGATATCCTGCTAAGTAAACTTGAAAAATATGGCATCAGGGGTCTGACAAATGAATGGATAAAAAGCTATTTGTCAAACAGAAGCCAGTGTGTGGAGATTTCTCGTGTAAATAAAAATTTGGAAAACGAAACGCACCGCTCTTCGTTTCAAGAGAAAAAGTACGGCGTACCCCAGGGTAGCATATTGGGGCCACTGCTATTTTTACTATATATAAATGACATTACTTTAATAACTAAAAATAAATGTATTTTATTCGCTGACGACATTTCCATAATTATTACTAATACTGGTGACAATGTTCAATACGAAACTGCTGTAAATGTAACTGTTGAAGCGATAACTAAATGGCTAAAATCTAATAATCTTTACGTAAATATCGAGAAAACAAAATATATACATTTTTTAAATTATCAAACTACTAAACCTGTACTAAATATAAATTGTCAAGGGAAATGTTTAACCGAAGCTACTAATACACTATTCCTTGGGCTCACGTTAGACCAGCACTGTAACTGGAAGGCTCACGTAGAATGTGTGTGTAAAAAACTAAATAAATTTGTCTTTGCCTTGAAAAAACTAAGAAGGATTTCTAATGAAGAAATTGTTCGTACAGCGTATCACGGTTATGTAGCCTCGGTACTAAGATATGGACTTCTACTGTGGGGAAATTCGACGGACGCAAAAAAGGCATTTATAACACAGAAAAAATGCATAAGAGCGCTATGTGGAAAAGGTCCTTTAGAATCTTGTCGACCATTGTTTAAAAAACACAACATCTTAACTCTTACCTGCATGTACATCCTCGAGGTTGGAATTTTTGTAAGATCGCATACGAATTTTTTTACTAGAGTCGGTGATTTACAAAGCCGTAGATTTCCGCATAGAGATCCCACTCGATTGGTAGTACCAACACATAGAACGTCTCTTGTTGGAAATAATTGTTATATTATGGCAGTAAAAGTTTATAACAAATTACCAAAAGAAATGCGTGAGTTACCATCAAGTCATTTTAAAATTAAATTGAAAAAATGGTTACATGATCAATGTTTCTATGACATGGAAGAATTTTGGGCCATGAGTTAGTGATTTATAGTCTTGTCTTAGATATATGGCCAACATCGTCTTCAGTTATATAGTTAACAATAAGTGTAATCTAAAAATAAAATGTAATTTAATGCAAAGTAATTTAATAATATAAAATTTTTTAATAAGTAAATAATCTTAAAAATTTACATGCCATCTTGATGGCGAGACATGCTGGTCCTTATAACTGTCTGTAACATCTTTAACCATGTTTCATGTAAATAAATTCATTTCATTTCATTTCATTTCATTTCATTTCATTTCATTTCATTTCATTTCATTTCATTTCATTTCATTTCATTTCATTTCATTTCATTTCATTTCATTTCATTTCATTTCATTTCATTTCATTTCATTTCATTTCATTTCATTTCATTTCATTTCATTTCATTTCATTTCATTTCATTTCATTTCATTTCATTTCATTTCATTTCATTTCATTTCATTTCATTTCATTTCATTTCATTTCATTTCATTTCATTTCATTTCATTTCATTTCATTTCATTTCATTTCATTTCATTTCATTTCATTTCATTTCATTTCATTTCATTTCATTTCATTTCATTTCATTTCATTTCATTTCATTTCATTTCATTTCATTTCATTTCATTTCATTTCATTTCATTTCATTTCATTTCATTTCATTTCATTTCATTTCATTTCATTTCATTTCATTTCATTTCATTTCATTTCATTTCATTTCATTTCATTTCATTTCATTTCATTTCATTTCATTTCATTTCATTTCATTTCATTTCATTTCATTTCATTTCATTTCATTTCATTTCATTTCATTTCATTTCATTTCATTTCATTTCATTTCATTTCATTTCATTTCATTTCATTTCATTTCATTTCATTTCATTTCATTTCATTTCATTTCATTTCATTTCATTTCATTTCATTTCATTTCATTTCATTTCATTTCATTTCATTTCATTTCATTTCATTTCATTTCATTTCATTTCATTTCATTTCAAATCACAATATTGATATTTTTCAGATGTTTTCTTTACTAAGTTTTATTTTTAAATTAAAAAATGCTAATACCTACCGTGAATTTTGGCTTTTTGTATGGAACTTTTTCTCTCGCCTTTTACTTAAGCGCCATCTATGAAGTCATCTGGACCAATTTTTTTTTAAATTTGGGTCTCGGAAAATCCCTCATTGTAACCAAACCACCTTGAATTTCAAAACAATAATAGGATTATAGATAGCGACCACCAACCCGCTGGCAAAGAAAAAATACACTACACCGCTGGTCAGTGTCTTCACGCTTTCACGGCTAAACCGCTGGACCGATTTTGATGAAATTTGGTATGAATATTGTTAAAGACCCAGGGTCAAATATAGGCTAAAATCAACCCCCAAGAGGCTCAAATGGGGGGTCAAAGTTTGTATAAAAAACATACAAGATGGTTAGGTATACCTACAAGTTTAGATTAGAATCAATCTGTACCTTATCTTGAGATACAATCAAATGTCCCAAAATAAACTAGTGGTTCTGTGAGAACAGTAGACCTCGCGAGCCCTTCCACGAAATAACCGACATTTTACCGTGTCCCTGGCTTAGAAGAGGTTTGAAACCAACCTACCAATGCTGTAAAGAAAGTAAAAAGTTCTTGTGGTTAGTCAATACTACTAAAAAATTGACTGAGACCTGCCTTTTCCGCCTCGAAATAATATAAATAATAATAATAAGTATATACGGACAAATCACACAGATTGAGTAAGTTCAAGACTTTACGGGATGCTAATTTAACAATACTATATTTTATAACAAATACATATATGTGTAGATAAATATCCAAAACCCACGTTAATCTGAAAAAGATTGAAGAATGTATATATGTCAGATTGTTTGCACAGACTCTGCCCTTTGTTTTATCATATATAAGGTGGACACAAATTAACTACAAATATTTTCAGGGCTAATTACTGATATTATTTAGAAAGTATATCAGTGGTTTTTTTAATATTCTACACGCTAGTTTTCGAGAAAAATTAACGTTTATGTTTTTTGAAAACCGTAACATTATAACATCCTGTACACAGCTTTGCGTAAAATGACAATTAAAATGACACACACAAACAAAAGCCGCCCCGCCAACCGGTCGGTCGCTGTCGTTTTAGTATAATAAATCGCTTGACATCTCTGTCTTTCACGCACTTTTCATAAATAAAGAAGAATACAGCAAATCAATTTCATTCAACTATTAATTGGTGGGAGGAGCTTAAAGAGATATGAAGTCTACACATTTAACTACAGTATGATACTAAATGTCATCATTTAATAATATTTTTTTTGTTTGAAAAAACAAAAAAAAAACTAGCGTATCGATTTTTTAAATTGTATCTCCAATACGTTTATTTAGCCCCCTGGAGCCAGCCTTGAAAATATTTGTAGTTAATTTGAGTCCACCTTATATATTTTTTCGTACCGGTTGACTGGAAGAGATCCCTTCATGGGATAAGTCCGCCGTTGCCATTTCTGGATTTGTAATTAGTATTGTATTAATGTTATTGTGCAATAAAGTTATTACAAACAAACAAACAAGATTATTTTCCATCTTGACCCGACCGGGGATCGAACCCGGGACCTCTGGTGTGGCCGTCTGGCCTGATGACCGTTAGGCCACGGAGGTCGTCAGTCGTCAGAAATGCATGGTTTGACCTATTGGTTATGGGTATGTATATATTTATGTAATTTGCGCAACAAAATTAAAGTTCAAAAAAGAAAGTTCAATTTGAAATCGAATCTATTATATACATATGCGTATATGTTACTTTTTTTTAATAGGATTCTAATCATACAATGAAGTTTTTTGATATCAGATTTATTTCAAGTGTTCAAGATAATTCCACCAAGCAAAGCAATCCACAATACAATACCATTAACCAAATAAATACTTGAGTTTTTTTTTTTTCAGTTTGCGTGTACCACCCTAGATCTCATCTATGCTTCTCATCAGGCAAGATAGAGGTCAAACGCACTCAGTTTAAAAAAAAAATACACGCAATTCAAACAATCTCATTTTAATCAATAAATCAAGTCACTCTTAAATGAATTTGCGAGTATTAAAAGCTTTGCTGCGCCATCTATTGATTTTTTTGTGAACTATCGTATAAGAATTTAATATATGGATTTATAGCGGTTTTATTGAATTTCACTATGTTGTTCATACAAAAAAGTTGCGTCTTAATAAGGATAACAAAAATGTCTAATGATATTTTTGAATTTTTTTTAAATAGCTGAGATATAAGGTTTTTTTTATATATTATCGCCATTTTATAAAATTTCGAAAAACTGGCTCGACTAAAAAATTCTATAAAATTACCGAACCTACTCACAAAATTTCATAAGAATCGGTTCAGAAATGCGACCTGTAGGCGATAACATCCGGACAGACAAAAGAATTTTCGGCTAGTGGAAACTGAGACGCTTCGCTCGCTGCGCTCGCTCGGTCGATAAATAAGTAAATAAGGACACATTAGATAAGATATGCGGCTTAGTTATATAAATGATAGATAAGGTAGGTATATACATATATTTACTTGCAATCTATTATTCTGTAAGTGCATAAAACTGTAAAAAAATAAAATGCATTTATTTAAGGCAACTATACGACCCACAAATGTTAGTAAAAACTTAAAACTATGTTAGTAGGTACTTAATAGCTAATTTGGACTTGGTCCTCTCCGTCAGTGCCCACATCATCGGACACTGAGGGTATATTACACGTATTCTGCTTCTGCCCAATCTGTATATGGGGGTCTCTATATGGGGCCTAGAAGGAACGATGGTAGGTGGAGTAAGGCTGTAACCGAGTGGTACCCTAGAAATGGGAAAAGAAGTGTAGGACACCCGGCAGCAAGATGGGTCGACGATGTAAAAAATGTTGCTGGCAAGAACTGGATTGCGATGGCCCAGGATAGAGAAGGATGGCGTAGACAAAAAGAGGGTTATACCCAGCAGTGGGTCACGGAAGGCTGACGATGATGATGATATGAGGCCAATAGAAGTATTTCTTTAGGGCTTCGTACCACAAAAGGCAAAAATAGATCACTCTCTTCTCTATTCTAGAGAATTCTCTGTCTAAAGTACTTTCATATAGAAATTAGATATGGTGAAAATATTCCATGCGAGCAGGACTTGCTTGAATTTTTTCACCATATCTTATTTCTATATGAAAGTACTTTAGTACTAATTGCATCTGAGATGCTCAAAAAATCCAAAAATAAATTCTCTGTCTGTTAGTTTTTTTAATAAATAGTTTGACGCAAAAACAGAGATATATATGCTGAAGGTCTAACTTGAAATGTGGCGCAGGTTTCATCTATGTTTCATCTTGATAGCTTAGAGCCCAATATATAAATAACGCGCGGACGAAGTCGCAGGCACAAGCTAGTAGAAATATAAACACTACCAGCAGACTACCTGTTTGTATATCGTCATAACCGTAGCTGATTTTGCGTGGAAACTGTGTCCAATGTCATACGACCCGTATTTTGTACGAATATCACAAAATATCGTGTGTCGTGCTGTCGTACGGCACGATACACACTATGTTTTGACGAATTTACATTTCGAAATCTGGTTTAATTGATTAGAGAAATTCGGGATTTTATGTACCCTATATGCTATTCTCGCTATTTTTCAACCCGTGTATCAAATTTTATCGAAATCCGGCCATGTTTCACATGATTAAGTAGATAATGTTTGTTACTCACGTAAAATATAAGTAAGAAATAAATCACAAAAATCCGATCTTTCACGTTAGTCAGTAGTGTAATAACTTTTACCGGTACGAAGCTGGGCCGGGTCGCTAGTATTAAAATTACAAAGACACAAACAGTATACAACGCGTTTTAATGATTCAGAAATCCTTGATAAAAAAAAAACATTGTACATTGGAAACGTACAAAAACGTGCATATCAGTTACCGCCATTGGACATATTGCAGTCTACGTACACTTTATCACAGTGCTTTAAAGCATATTTTGCTATATTGTAACCGTAATTTACATGTATAATTGTATGCCGAAGATATTTCTTATCTTAGTCATCGACATAGGCAAATAAGAATTAGTTGTGTCCACCGTTTTAATCAACAGCCAAATACGTGAGTTTTTATTATAGATTTAGGTTATTTATCATTTATAATACAATTTACACTTTATTGCACACTAGTAATATATATGTTTAGTAGTTAGGTAAGTATACATAAGGTAAACTTAAAACTGAAATGATAAGATGCGCAAAAGGCGGCTTTATCGCTATATGCATGTGCTGTTTCATGAGTTTCTTTCGGCATTTCTTCTCAGCAGTGGTCGTTCCGAAATGCTTGTAGCTTTGAGACATAATATATTATGATTGAATGATAAGTTTTTGACGTGAAAAAGAGCCTTCTTTGAAGGCCAAGTTTCAATGAAGAATTTTTGATTTTGATTTTGTAATTTCTGTTTCATTTTGTTTCTCTTTTTCAAATCATCAATTTACTGTAACTGGTTTGTGTTTTTACATAGAAGATATGTAAAAAAAAACTATGAGGGGTCTTCATAGTTTAATAGAAGCCAAAACCATTTTTTATAGAATTTTTGTCTGTCTGTCTTTCTGTCTGTATGTTTGTACAGACGTACACGTACACACGACGGACACGTAAAAACTACTGGACCTTTAATGCGGTTTTCACTGTCGTATTATAAAAGGTCTAACTTAAAATTTTGATACGCCACAGAAAGAAAATAGGACAGATATAAATAATAATGTAGGCAAGTAATAAATAATAATATATTATGTAGGTAGATTGAAATCTTGTGACCTAGGTAGGTATACCTATTTATTAACATCTCAGTAGATTTGTGCATTTGATGCTGTTTGTAATATATTGGGTAAAACTAAACGCAGGCGTTTCCTGTCGCTGCCGCCAGAGGGCGTTCGGGGTTTTCACTGCTCGTGCGCATGGCTCGCGGACGGTCGCCATTGCATTGCCCTATGCGATATCGGTTTGATTTTTAATACGCGAGAGGTTCCGCGTTCTTTGATTGCTAATTAGCTTGAGTTGTGTTTGTGAATTTCCTGTTTGTTAAATAACTATTGAACTTTGTGTTTGTGTACCCGTCATGGTGACTTTTTCTTGTGAGAGGTGAAACGTGGCTGGCGGTTCACATCTGGCTGTTCCCGAGTGAAACTACGGGAAGAAATCTATTTATTTGTCCTGGGGAATTGAGATCTCAAGGGTTAGGTAGGGTGATTAGGAATTCCCCCTTCCCGAAGATACTCAAGTTTGGATCCGAAGAGAAAGAAGATTTAGCTTGGTAAGTGTTTTTTAAGTGTAATTAATTTATAGGTTAGGTTATCATATAGGGCCCTGTAGCTCCCTTCATAAGCTACGGTGGTAGCAGACTGCGTTAAGTTATTTAGGTTTTAGTCGGGCAATCGTGGTGCCGCGTGGAGATTTCTTCCCGGTACTTATTTTTTACCGGTGGTTTTTCCCGGTGAAGTTCCGGTACAGAATTCTTCCCGCCGCTTCGTTTGTCCGGATTCGCTCTGCGCACATTTTCTGGCAGCAGAGCGTAGTTGCTCTGCACATTTTCTGGTAGCAGAGCGTAGTTTATCTACCCTCTATTTGTTCGTTTGTAAAAAATAATTAATTGTTTGTAAAAATTATTAGATTTTTCTTAGTTTGTTTGTATAAGAATATTTGTAACCTTTTTTTGTATTTGTTTGCGGTTTGTACCGTGCGTTCCGGGTTTGTGCCATTCTCATACCTACCGCGGTTCTTCGTGTAGTTGCTTGATTTTGTTGTTTTTTATTTACCTTTTGTTATTTTTTGTTTGTGACTTGACGCGATGGCGAAGGCCTCCAATGCTAAGGCGACACTCGCCAACGAATTGAGATGGTTTGTGACGGCCGGAGGACTCCTGTCCCGGAAGGACAGGGAGGGCGCCATACTGCTAAGAGCGGATCACCTCCACTCACGATTGATTAGCGCGGAAGCGGCCATGGCGGCGCTTACCGAAGCCGATCTTACCCCGGAGGCCTACGCAGGTCACATGGCGGACATGGACCAGATCCTGAGTCTGCACGATGATATCGCGGAGGCGGTGACCGCAATAAGGGCGAGACAGGCTGGCGGACCAGCCCTCGCACACCTGTTAGACAGGAAGGACCAGCGGTTACTGGTCGGCTCCCCACCCTTCAGCTGTCCCACTTTGGGGGTAGGATGGAGGAGTGGGTAGCATATAAAAATATGTTTGAGTCCCTGGTCGTAGCACGACAGGATTTGTCGAAGGCCCAGAAGATGGCCTACCTCCTCTCCACTCTTGAGGATGAAGCGCGGTCGCTCATCCAGCACCTCCGGGTGGAGGACGACCAGTACGATACGGCTTGGGAGTTATTGAACTCCCGCTACCAAAATTTACGTTTGTTAGCGGATGCGCACGCCGCACAGTTGATGGCCCTGCCCAAGGTGGCCAACAGGGCACAGTTGCGCCTGCAGTTGCTCACGCCCGTTACAGTGGCCTGTAACGCGCTCCGCACACTGGGGCTGCCGGTGGACCAATGGTCCTTTTTGCTGGTGCACATTGTATTGGGCAAATTGCCCAATGACATCCGCTCGCGATTTGAGCGCGAGAATGCGGAGCAGGATAGCACCACCCTACCAACCTTCACTGACTTGGTGAAGTTTTTGGAGTTTGAGGCACGGGCGGCTGAGAATACCATGACGGACTCAGCGCCATCCAGAGCGCCTGAACGTAGGCCCTTGGAACCCTCATGGCGAGGGAGGCCCCAACAGGGACGGCAACCGCCACCGCGTGGAGCTGGTGCGCGGGTTGCACACACGGCAGCAGTCGCGAGGGACGCGGACTGCCTGCAATGTGGTCGGATGGGCCACAGCCTGCTGCAATGCAGGGACTGGCAGGGACTGCCAGTACAAGATCGGCGCCGCATGGCAAAGCGGCATGAACTTTGCTTTTATTGTTTGGGCAGTCACTATGCACGTGACTGTCCCAGAGCCATACCATGCAGTGCATGCCGTGGGCTGCACCACGTGATGCTCTGCATGAACCGGAACGGGGATGGCCCCCGGTTGTTGAGGCAGGGGTCCCCTATGGGCGGGGGCGCTCCTGCGCGAAGCCCTCCACCATCGGATGGAGGACGCGGCTTCGCTCGTCGCACCCCCCCTCGGGAGGGGGTCGCGTACCGGCGCGGGTCTTGGCGGACCGGGACCACGCGCCCCAAGGTCATGGCCAGTATGTGGCTGGCCAGGCCCCGGATAGGGCCCCCATGGGCGGGGGCCCTAGATCGGACGTGAGAGTGGGGACACCCCCCTCCACGCGGGTTACCAATACCCAACACATGCAGCCGCAGCGGTTTTCTCCGCCGCTGCACGAGTACCCACGGCTGGAGTACCACCCGCCGTACCATAGGTATGGCCGGGCCGCGGGTTATGCCCCCCCTCAGATGGGGATGTGCACTCGCCCGACATATTATCCGGGTCAGTGGCGCGCCCCTGGTTTGGAGAGAGTGGGGAGCCCGTAACTAGCTTGCTCCCTTGCTGGGACAGAGCCGCGGACGGTTCTGCTCCCTACCGCGGTGGTCCGCGTATGGGGTCGTGGGGGGAAGCCATTAATTTGAGAGCTCTGTTGGACTCAGGGGCTCAAAGCAGTTTGGTTACCACTCGAGTGGCACGCCAGTTAGGTTTAGTCGTGGAAGACTCGCCTGTGCCACTTCTTGGAGTTGGTGGCATACAGGTGAAGTGTCTGACGGGCCAGACACTTGTCACCTTTTCTTCGCTGAAGTCCTCCACAATGAGGATCACGACTTCGGCTATGGTAATGGATACCATTGCGGGTTGGCACCCCTCGACAGACATACCGCCGGGTGTGTTGTCTTTGGTTTCGGAGTCTGGATTTGGCCGACCCCTTTGTCTTTCATCCCGGCCCAGTGGACTTGCTCCTGGGCTCGGACGTATTGGGTTGGATTTTGTTGGGTACACAGAAGGCTCTGGGTTCGTCTTCACTGATGGCAGTGTCTACGATTTTTGGTTTTGCCCTGATGGGCCCTGTGTTTGATAATAGCACCGTGGAGGAGCCACCGGTCGTCGCATCTGCGTCCTTGGCCAAGACCATGCAAAGGTTTTGGGAGGTGGAGGAGCCACCTATGAGTTCCAGGATGGATCCGGAACACGCTGAGTGCGAAGCCCTTTTTCGATCGACCACGGAGAGGTTGCCCTCCGGTCGGTTTGTAACTAGGTTACCTTTTGTTGCCTCTCGTCCTAGCCTAGGGCAAAGTAGGGGCGCTTTGCGGAGAAACGACTGCTGTCCATGGAGCGACGCATGCAGCGTGACCACGTACTTCGCGATAAATATATTGAATTTATGCGCGAGTACGAGGATTTGGGTCACATGTCTCCGGCTCGAGTTGATTGGAGCTCAACTGAGCATTATTTTTTGCCCCACCACGCGGTGGTGAAGGCCTCAACGGGCAAGTTGCGGACTGTCTTTGATGGGTCCGCACCCACTTCGAACGGAGTTTCGTTGAATCTATGTTTGCATTCAGGTCCCAAATTGCATAGGGATATAATTGACATCATCTTGAACTTTAGAAGACATCAAGTGGTTTTTGGTGCGGACATCCGGATGATGTTCCGCCAGACAGTCATACATCCTGAGGACAGGCGATTCCAGTTGATACTCTGGCGTGAGCGCCCTGAGGATCCTGTGACGGTGTATGAACTCAACACAAACACGTATGGTTTGAAATCTAGTCCCTATATCGCCATCAGATCATTGCTTGAATTGGCAGAGCGGGAACGGATCCGCTTTCCCCGTGGGGCTTCCGTGCTGTCACGTGACTTGTATGTTGATGACGTGTGCACCGGAGCCCAAAGTATTGAGGAGGCCCTCCTACTGCGGGATGAATTGATTGAAATATTGAAGACGGGTGGCTATGAGCTACGTAAGTGGTTGTCTAATGAGCCTAAAGTTCTAGAAGGGATCCCGGAGGATCACCAACAGAACCCTCACCTGTTTGAGGATGTGGATGATCCCAACAGGATAGCGGTGCTGGGCATGCAGTACCAGCCGCTAACCGATATTTTTACATTCCAAGTGGACTTGGAAATACCAAAGGTCTGGACTAAAAGAACGGTGTTGTCCGTAATAGCTCGTATGTTTGATCCAAGCGGTTGGATCAGTCCAGTGATATTCTCTGCAAAGTGTCTTCTTCAGAGACTTTGGACTTTGGGCGTCTCGTGGGACGAGCCGCTGTTTGGTTCTCCATTGGATGATTGGCTCGAGTTGTTTTCATCGATTAAGGAAGTCAATCGGATTGCCTTGCCCCGTCGAATATTGCCACCCGGGAAATATCGAGCCAGCCTGCATGGCTTTTGTGACGCGTCGGAGCGAGGCTACGCCGCGTCAGTCTATATGCGGACAGTTGACGCCGATGGCCGGGTCAATGTCTCGCTTTTTGTTAGGGAAGAGCAAGGTCGCCCCCATCAGGACTAGGCTGACTATTCCCAAGCTTGAGTTGAGTGGAGCTCACCTTCTCTCTAAATTGTTGCATCACGTTGCCTGTGAGCTGGCGGCCACGGTCGAGATACGAGACATCTTCGCCTGGTCGGATAGCCAGGTCGCGCTTGCATGGTTGCGCGCGGCCCCACATACCTTGGAGGTTTTTGTGGGAAATCGGGTTTCCCAAATCCAGAACATTGGAATTGATATAACATGGAGACATGTGCCGGGAGAGCTTAACCCAGCGGACTGTGCTTCCCGAGGTTGTACGGCACCAGAATTGGTGTCACACCCGCTCTGGTGGGGTCCAGAGTGGCTGATGGGATCAGAAACATCTTGGCCTGTCTGTCAGACAGATGTTACTTCTTTGAGTTTGACTGGGCTTCGTGTACATGCTGTAGTCGCTGAGACGACGTCGGAGCCGGATTGGCTACTTGCTCGGTATAGCAGTTTGGATAAGCTTCTGGGTGTTACCAGTTGGATTAAGCGTTTCATACATAATTGTAGAAACCCACAGGCAAAGCGGTTGGAGCCGATTGCAGGTGCAGAAGAGCGCCGGAGCGCATTGTTGCATTGGGTCCGTGTCGTGCAGACCGGACGGTTTGAGTCAGAGCTTCATATTTTGCGCGAAGCACGCGCTAAGTTGAAGGGCGCGGTCGCTCGTTTGAACCCGTACATCGACTCGGATGGGCTTCTTCGGGTTGGAGGCAGGCTCCGGAAGGCGGATCTTCCATATGAGACTCGCCATCCTCTGTTGTTGCCCAAGGGCGGACCCTTGGTGCAGCTTTTGGTGTCTGATCGACACATTCGTAACGCCCATGCTGGGTGCAATGCTTTGTTGGCTATTTTGCAACGCGAGTTTTGGATTTTGTCAGCCCGAAGAGCAATCCGTAGTGTCCTGTTTCGATGTATTGCATGTTATAGGTTGAAGGCATCCACGATGCAACCACAGATGGGTGATTTGCCCGCTGATCGAATCCGACCTTCGAGAGACCGTTTGACGGCGTTGGAACCGATTTTGCCGGTCCCTTTTCGATCAAGGCTTCTCCTTTCGTAATGCCCGTATTGTGAAGGGCTATTTGTGTGTATTTGTTTGTTTGGCCACCAAGGCTGTCCATTTGGAGGTGGTATCGGCTCTGACTACGGAGGCCTTCGTCGCCGCGTTGGATCGCTTTGTTTCGCGTCGAGGTCTACCTTCCCTTATTAGGTCTGACAATGGCACAAACTATAAAGGAACTGTAAATTATCTTAAGGATGTTTCTGTGTTTATTGATAAAAATTGTACTAGTTTAAGTCAAATTGCTGCCCAAAGGGGAATAACCTGGAAGTTTAGTCCCCCAAGTTGCCCCCATTGGGGAGGGATTTTTTGAAGCGGCTGTGAAATCCGCAAAGACCCACCTCCGCCGCATTATCGGAGAAACGGCTCTAACTTTTGAAGAGCTGGCCACAGTGTTTTGTAAAGTTGAGGCGGTCCTCAACTCTCGTCCTCTCTGTCCGCTATCTCCAGATCCAAATGACTTGGAAGCTCTCACCCCTGGTCATTTTTTGGTGGGAGGGCCGTTGAATGCCCTGCCCGAATACCCGTGGAAGGATGAACGCGTATATCGGTTGTCGCGTTTTCAAATGTTGCAGCAAATGAGCCAGGACTTTTGGCGTCGCTGGTCGCTTGAGTATTTGCATTTGCTGCAGCAAAGAGTGAAGTGGACAGACAGGACTGAGCCTCCCAGGGAGGGTGATTTAGTATTGTTAAAAGAGGCAAATTTGCCCTCATTGCTTTGGCGACGAGCTCGCATATTACGTTTGATTCTTGGCGGAGATGGCACTCCGCGTGTGGCTGAGGTGTTGGTCGACGGTTCGATTTTAAGGAGAGGTGTGACCTCTCTCGCCCGCCTTCCCGTAGAGTAAGCTAGCGGTCTGCTTCTCAGACCGGGACGGGGGGATGTTTGTAATATATTGGGTAAAACTAAACGCAGGCGTTTCCTGTCGCTGCCGCCAGAGGGCGTTCGGGGTTTTCACTGCTCGTGCGCATGGCTCGCGGACGGTCGCCATTGCATTGCCCTATGCGATATCGGTTTGATTTTTAATACGCGAGAGGTTCCGCGTTCTTTGATTGCTAATTAGCTTGAGTTGTGTTTGTGAATTTCCTGTTTGTTAAATAACTATTGAACTTTGTGTTTGTGTACCCGTCATGGTGACTTTTTCTTGTGAGAGGTGAAACGTGGCTGGCGGTTCACATCTGGCTGTTCCCGAGTGAAACTACGGGAAGAAATCTATTTATTTGTCCTGGGGAATTGAGATCTCAAGGGTTAGGTAGGGTGATTAGGAATTCCCCCTTCCCGAAGATACTCAAGTTTGGATCCGAAGAGAAAGAAGATTTAGCTTGGTAAGTGTTTTTTAAGTGTAATTAATTTATAGGTTAGGTTATCATATAGGGCCCTGTAGCTCCCTTCATAAGCTACGGTGGTAGCAGACTGCGTTAAGTTATTTAGGTTTTAGTCGGGCAAACGTGGTGCCGCGTGGAGATTTCTTCCCGGTACTTATTTTTTACCGGTGGTTTTTTCCCGGTGAAGTTCCGGTACAGAATTCTTCCCGCCGCTTCGTTTGTCCGGATTCGCTCTGCGCACATTTTCTGGCAGCAGAGCGTAGTTGCTCTGCACATTTTCTGGTAGCAGAGCGTAGTTGTTCTGCACATTTTCTGGTAGCAGAGCGTAGTTTATCTACCCTCTATTTGTTCGTTTGTAAAAAATAATTAATTGTTTTATGTAAAAATCTATTAAGATTTTTTCTTAGTTTGTTTGTATAAGAATATTTGTAACCTTTTTTGTATTTGTTTGCGGTTTGTACCGTGCGTTCCGGGTTTGTGCCATTCTCATACCTCCCGCGGTTCTTCGTGTAGTTGCTTGATTTTGTTGTTTTTTATTTACCTTTTGTTATTTTTTGTTTGTGACTTGACGCGATGGCGAAGGCCTCCAATGCTAGGGCGACACTCGCCAACGAATTGAGATGGTTTGCGACGGCCGGAGGACTCCTGTCCCGGAAGGACAGGGAGGGCGCCATACTGAAAGAGCGTGGATCACCTCCACTCACGATTGATTAGCGCGGAAGCGGCCATGGCGGCGCTTACCGAAGCCGATCTTACCCCGGAGGCCTACGCAGGTCACATGGCGGACATGGACCAGATCCTGAGTCTGCACGATGATATCGCGGAGGCGGCGACCGCAATAAGGGCGAGACAGGCTGGCGGACCAGCCCCTCGCACACCTGTTAGACAGGAAGGACCAGCGGTTACTGGTCGGCTCCCCACCCTTCAGCTGTCCCACTTTGGGGGTAGGATGGATGAGTGGGTAGCATATAAAAATATGTTTGAGTCCCTGGTCGTAGCACGACAGGATTTGTCGAAGGCCCAGAAGATGGCCTACCTCCTCTCCACTCTTGAGGATGAAGCGCGTCGCTCATCCAGCACCTCCGGGTGGAGGACGACCAGTACGATACGGCTTGGGAGTTATTGAACTCCCGCTACCAAAACTTACGTTTGTTAGCGGATGCGCACGCTGCAGCAGTTGATGGGCCCTGCCTAAGGTGGCCAACAGGGCACAGTTGCGCCTGCAGTTGCTCACGCCCGTTACAGTGGCCTGTAACGCGCTCCGCACACTGGGGCTGCCGGTGGACCAATGGTCCTTTTTGCTGGTGCACATTGTATTGGGCAAATTACCCAATGACATCCGCTCGCGGTTTACGACGGTTTGAGCGCGAAGAATGCGGGACCTGGGATAGCACCACCCCTACCAACATTCACTGACTTGGTGAAGTTTTTGGAGTTTGAGTTTGAGCACGGGCGGCTGAGAATACCATGACGGACTCAGCGCCATCCAGAGCGCCTGAACGTAGGCCGCTTGGAACCTCATGGCGAGGAGAGGCCCAACAGGGACGGCAAACCGCCACCGCGCCATTGGAGCTGGTGCGCGGGTTGCACACACGGCAGCAGTCGCGGGGGACGCGGACTGCCTGCAATGTGGCCGGATGGGCCACAGCCTGCTGCAATGCAGGGACTGGCAGAGACTGCCAGTACAAGATCGGCGCCGCATGGCAAGGCGGCATGAACTTTGCTTTTATTGTTTGGGCGGTCACTATGCACGTGACTGTCCCCAGAGCCATACCATGCAGTGCATGCCGTGGGCTGCACCACGTGATGCTTTCTGCATGAACCGGAACAGGGGATGGCCCCCGGTTGTTGAGGCAGGGGTCCCCTTATGGGCGGGGGCGCTCCTGCGCGAAAGCCTGCTCTCCACCATCGGACGGAGGACGCGGCTTCACTCGTCGCACCTTCCCCTCGGGAGGGGGGGGTCGCGTACCTGCGCGGGTCTTGGCGGACCGGGACCACGCGCCCAAGCCGTCATGGCCAGTATAGCTACTGGCCAGGTCCCGGATAGGGCCCCCATGGGCGGGGGCCCTAGATCGGACGTGAGAGTGGGGACACCCCCCTCCACGCGGGTTACCAATGCCCAACACATGCAGCCGCAGCGGTTTTCTCCGCCGCTGCACGAGTACCCACGGCTGGAGTACCACCCGCCGTACCATATGTATGGCCGGGCCGCGGGATTATGCTCCCCTCTCAGATGGGGATGTGCACTCGCCCGCCATATTATCTCGGGTCAGTGGCGCGCCCCTGGTTTGGAGAGAGTGGGGAGCCCGTAACTAGCTTGCTCCCTGCTGCAAGGACAGAGCCGCGGATTTGTCTGCTCCCCTACCGCGGTGGTCCGCGTATGGGGTCGTGGGGGGGAAGCCATTGAATTTGAGAGCTCTGTTGGACTCAGGGGCTCAAAGCAGTTTGGTTACCACTCGAGTGGCACACCAGTTAGGTTTAGTCGTGGAAGACTCGCCTGTGCCACTTCTTGGAGTTGGTGGCTATACAAGTGAAGTGTCTGACGGGCCAGACACTTGTCACCTTTTCTTCGCTGAAGTCCTCCACAATGAGGATCACGACTTCTGCTATGGTAATGGATACCATTGCGGGTTGGCACCCCTCGACAGACATACCGCCGGGTGTGTTGTCTTTGGTTTCGGGTCTGGATTTGGCCGACCCCTTTGTCTTTCATCCCGGCCCAGTGGACTTGCTCCTGGGCTCGGACGTATTGGGTTGGATTTTGTTGGGTACACAGAAGGCTCTGGGTTCGTCTTCACTGATGGCAGTGTCTACGATTTTTGGTTTTGCCCTGATGGGCCCTGTGTTTGATAATGGCACCGCGGAGGAGCCACCGGTTGTCGCATCTGCGTCCTTGGCCAAGACCATGCAAAGGTTTTGGGAGGTGGAGGAGCCACCTATGAGTTCCAGGATGGATCCGGAACTTGCGCTGAGTGCGAAGCCCTTTTTCGATCGACCACGGGAGAGGTTGCCCTCCGGTCGGTTTGTAACTAGGTTACCCTTTGTTGCCTCTCGTCCTAGCCTAGGGCAAAGTAGGGCGCTTTGCGGAGAAACGACTGCTGTCCATGGAGCGGACGCATGCAGCGTGACCACGTACTTCGCGATAAATATATAGACCAGATTTATGCGCGAGTACGAGGATTTGGGTCACATGTCTCCGGCTCGAGTTGGATTGGAGCTTCAACTGGAGCATTTATTTTTTGCCCCACCACGCGGTGGTGAAGGCCTCAACGAGGCAAGTTGCGGACTGTCTTTGATGGGTCCGCACCCACTTCTTGAACGGAGTTTCGTTGAATCTATGTTTGCATTCAGGTCCCAAATTGCATAGGGACATAATTGACATCATCTTGAACTTTAGAAGACATCAAGTGGTTTTTGGTGCGGACATCCGGATGATGTTCCGCCAGACAGTCATACAGCCTGAGGACAGGCGATTCCAGTTGATACTCTGGCGTGAGCGCCCTGAGGATCCTGTGACGGTGTATGAACTCAACACAAACACGTATGGTTTGAAATCTAGTCCCTATATCGCCATCAGATCATTGCTTGAATAGGCAGAGCGGGAACGGATCCGCTTTCCCCGTGGGGCTTCCGTGCTGTCACGTGACTTGTATGTTGATGACGTGTGCACCGGAGCCCAAAGTATTGGAGGAGGCCCTCCTACTGCGGGATGAATTGGATTGAAATATTGAAGAGCAGGTGGCTACGAGCTACGTAAGTGGTTGTCTAATGAGCCTAAAGTTCTAGAAGGGATCCCGGAGGATCACTCAACAGAACCCTCACCTGTTTGAGGATGTGGATGATCCCAACAGGATAGCGGTGCTGGGCATGCAGTACCAGCCGCTAACCGATATTTTCACATTCCAAGTGGACTTGGAAATACCAAAAGTCTGGACCAAGAGAACGGTGTTGTCCGTAATAGCTCGTATGTTTGATCCAAGCGGTTGGATCAGTCCAGTGATATTCTCTGCAAAGTGTCTTCTTCAGAGACTTTGGACTTTGGGCGTCTCGTGGGACGAGCCGCTGTTTGGCTCTCCATTGGATGATTGGCTCGAGTTGTTTTCATCGATTAAGGAAGTCAATCGGATTGCCTTGCCTCGTCGAATATTGCCCCCCTGGAAATATCGAGCCAGCCTGCATGGCTTTTGTGACGCGTCGGAGCGAGGCTACGCCGCGTCAGTCTATATGCGGACAGTTGACGCCGATGGCCGGGTCAATGTCTCGCTTTTGTTAGGGAAGAGCAAGGTCGCCCCCATCAGGACTAGGCTGACTATTCCCAAGCAGGTTGAGCTGAGTGTGGAGCTCACCTTCTCTCTAAATTGTTGCATCACGTTGCCTGTGAGCTGGCGGCCACGGTCGAGATACGAGACATCTTCGCCTGGTCGGATAGCCAGGTCGCGCTTGCATGGTTGCGCGCGGCCCCACATACCTTGGAGGTTTTTGTGGGAAATCGGGTTTCCCAAATCCAGAATATCGGAATTGATATAACATGGAGACATGTGCCGGGAGAGCTAAACCAAGCGGACTGTGCTTCCCGAGGTTGTACGGCACCAGAATTGGTGTCACACCCGCTCTGGTGGGGCCCAGAGTGGCTGATGGGATCAGAAACTTCTTGGCCTGTCTGTCAGACACATGTTACTTCTTTGAGTTTGACTGGGCTCCGTGTACATGCTGTAGTCGCTGAGACGACGTCGGAGCCGGATTGGCTACTTGCTCGGTATAGCAGCTTGGATAAGCTTCTGGGTGTTACCAGTTGGATTAAGCGTTTCATACATAATTGTAGAAACCCACAGGCAAAGCGGTTGGAGCCGATTGCAGGTGCAGAAGAGCGCCGGAGCGCATTGTTGCATTGGGTCCGTGTCGTGCAGCCCGGACGGTTTGAGTCAGAGCTTCGTATTTTGCGCGACGGACGTGCTAAGTTGAAGGGCGCGGTCGCTCGTTTGAACCCGTACATCGACTCGGATGGGCTTCTTCGGGTTGGATAGGCAGCTCCGGAAGGCGGATCTTCCATAAGGAGACTCGCCATCCTCTGTTGTTGCCCAAGGGCGGACCCTTGGCGTGCAGCTTTTGGTGTCTGAATCGACACATTCGTAACGTAGCCTCCATGCTGGGTGCAATGCTTTGTTGGCTATTTTTGCAACGCGAGTTTTGGATTTTGTCTGCCCTGGAAGAGCAATCCGTAGTGTCCTGTTTTTCGATGTATTGTATGGTGTTTGTAAAGTAGAGTTGGGGTAAAACTAAACGCAGGCGTTTCGCATTGCTGCCGCCAGAGGGCGTTCGGGGTTTTCACACTGCTAGCGTGGATGGCTCGCAGGCATCGGTCGCAGGCCGCCATTGCATTGTCCCTATGCGATATCGGTTTGATTTTTAATACGCGAGAGCGGCCGCGTTCTTTTGATTGCTAATTAAGTTTGAGTTGTATTTGTGAATTTCCTGTTTGTTAAATAACTATTGAATTTGTGTTTGTGAAAAACTCCGTCATGGTGACTTTTTCTTGTGAGAGGTGAAACGTGGCTGGCTGTTCACATCTGGCTGTTCCCGGAGTGAAACTATTTCGGGAAGAAATCTATTTATTTGTCCTGGGGAATTGAGAGATCTCAAGGGTTAGGTAGGGTAATTAGGAAGTCCCCCTTCCCGAAGATACTCAAGTTTGGATCCGAAGAGAAAGAAGATTTAGCTTGGTAAGTGTTTTTTTTAAGTGTAATTAATTTATAGGTTAGGTTATCATATAGGGCCCTGTAGCTCCCTTCATAAGCTACGGTGGTAGCAGACTGCGTTAAGTTATTTAGGTTTTAGTCGGGCAAACGTGGTGCCGCGTGGAGATTTCTTTCCGGTACTTATTTTTTACCGGTGGTTTTTTCCCGGTGAAGTTCCGGTACAGAATTCTTCCCGCCGCTTCGTTTGTCCGGATTCGCTCTGCGCACATTTTCTGGCAGCAGAGCGTAGTTGCTCTGCACATTTTCTGGTAGCAGAGCGTGAAGTTTATCTACCCTCTATTTGTTCGTTTGTAAAAAATAATTAATTGTTTGTAAAAATTATTAGATTTTTTCTTAGTTTGTTTTGTATAAGAATATTTGTAACCTTTTTTTGTATTTGTTTTGCGGTTTGTACCGTGCGTTCCGGGTTTGTGCCATTCTCATACCTACCTGGCGGTTCTTCGTGTAGTTGCTTGATTTTGTTGTTTTTTATTTACCTTTTTTTTTATTTATTTTTTTGTTTGTGACTTGACGCGATGGCGAAGGCCTCCAATGCTAGGGGCGACACTCGCCAACGAATTGAGATGGTTTGTGACGGCCGTGGAGGACTCCTGTCCCGGAAGGACAGGGAGGGCGCCATACTGCTAAGAGCGGATCACCTCCACTCACGATTGATTAGCGCGGAAGCGGCCATGGCGGCGCTTAACCGAAGCCGATCTTACCCCCAGGAGGCCTACGCAGGTCACATGGCGGACATGGACCAGATCCTGAGTCTGCACGATGATATCGCGGGAGGCGGTGACCGCAATAAGGGCGAGACAGGCCATGGCGGACCAGCTCCTCGCACACCTGTTAGACAGGAAGGACCAGCGGTTACTGGTCGGCTCCCCACCCTTCAGCTGTCCCACTTTGGGGGTAGGATGGAGGAGTGGGTAGCATATAAAAATATGTTTGAGTCCCTGGTCGTAGCACGACAGGATTTGTCGAAGGCCCAGAAGATGGCCTACCTCCTCTCCACTCTTGAGGATGAAGCGCGGTCGCTCATCCAGCACCTCCGGGTGGAGGACGACCAGTACGATACGGCTTGGGCGTTATTGAACTCCCGCTACCAAAACTTACGTGTGTTAGCGGATGCGCACGCCGCACAGTTGATGGCCCTGCCCAAGGTGGCCAACAGGGCACAGTTGCGCCTGCAGTTGCTCACGCCCGTTACAGTGGCCTGTAACGCGCTCCGCACACTGGGGCTGCCGGTGGACCAATGGTCTTTTTTGTTGGGGCACATTGTATTGGGCAAATTGCCCAATGACATCCGCTCGCGGTTTGAGCGCGAAAATGCGGAGCGGGATAGCACCACCCTACCAACATTCACTGACTTGGTGAAGTTTTTGGAGTTTGAGGCACGGGCTGCTGAGAATACCATGACGGACTCAGCGCCATCCAGAGCGCCTGAACGTAGGCCCTTTGAACCCTCATGGCGAGGGAAGCCCCCACAGGGACGGCAACCGCCACCGCGTGGAGCTGGTGTGCGGGTTGCACACACGGCAGCAGTCGCGGGGGACGCGGACTGCCTGCAATGTGGCCGGATGGGCCACAGCCTGCTGCAATGCAGGGACTGGCAGAGACTGCCAGTACAAGATCGGCGCCGCATGGCAAGGCGGCATGAACTATGCTTTTACTGTTTGGGCAGTCACTATGCACGTGACTGTCCCAGTGCCATACCATGCAGTGCATGCCGTGGGCTGCACCACGTGATGCTCTGCATGAACCGGAACGGGGATGGCCCCCGGATGTTGAGGCAGGGGTCCCCTATGGGCGGGGGCGCTCCTGCGCGAAGCCCTCCACCATCGGACGGAGGACGCGGCTTCGCTCGTCGCACCCCCCCTCGGGAGGGGGGTCGCGTACCGGCGCGGGTCTTGGCGGACCGGGACCACGCGCCCCAAGGTCATGGCCAGTATGTGGCTGGCCAGGCCCGGATAGGGCCCCCATGGGCGGGGGCCCTAGATCGGACGTGAGAGTGGGGACACCCCCTCCACGCGGGTTACCAATACCCAACACATGCAGCCGCAGCGGTTTTCTCCGCCGCTGCACGAGTACCCACGGCTGGAGTACCACCCGCCGTACCATATGTATGGCCGGGCCGCGGGTTATGCCCCCTCAGATGGGGATGTGCACTCGCCCGCCATATTATCCGGGTCAGTGGCGCGCCCCTGGTTTGGAGAGAGTGGGGAGCCCGTAACTAGCTTGCTCCCTTGCTGGGACAGAGCCGCGGACGGTTCTGCTCCCTACCGCGGTGGTCCGCGTATGGGGTCGTAGGGGAAGCCATTAATTTGAGAGCTCTGTTGGACTCAGGGGCTCAAAGCAGTTTGGTTACCACTCGAGTGGCACGCCAGTTAGGTTTAGTCGTGGAAGACTCGCCTGTGCCACTTCTTGGAGTTGGTGGCATACAAGTGAAGTGTCTGACGGGCCAGACACTTGTCACCTTTTCTTCGCTGAAGTCCTCCACAATGAGGATCACGACTTCGGCTATGGTAATGGATACCATTGGGGGTTGGCACCCCTCGACAGACATACCGCCGGGTGTGTTGTCTTTGGTTTCGGGTCTGGATTTGGCCGACCCCTTTGTCTTTCATCCCGGCCCAGTGGACTTGCTCCTGGGCTCGGACGTATTGGGTTGGATTTTGTTGGGTACACAGAAGGCTCTGGGTTCGTCTTCACTGATGGCAGTGTCTACTATCTTTGGTTTCGCCCTGATGGGCCCTGTGTTTGATAATAGCACCGTGGAGGAGCCACCGGTCGTCGCATCTGCGTCCTTGGCCAAGACCATGCAAAGGTTTTGGGAGGTGGAGGAGCCACCTATGAGTTCCAGGATGGATCCGGAACACGCTGAGTGCGAAGCCCTTTTTCGATCAACCACGGAGAGGTTGCCCTCCGGTCGGTTTGTAACTAGGTTACCCTTTGTTGCCTCTCGTCCTAGCCTAGGGCAAAGTAGGGCGCTTGCGGAGAAACGACTGCTGTCCATGGAGCGACGCATGCAGCGTGACCACGTACTTCGCGATAAATATATTGAATTTATGCGCGAGTACGAGGATTTGGGTCACATGTCTCCGGCTCGAGTTGATTGGAGCTCAACTGAGCATTATTTTTTGCCCCACCACGCGGTGGTGAAGGCCTCAACAGGCAAATTGAGGACCGTCTTCGATGGGTCCGCACCCACTTCGAACGGGGTTTCGTTGAATCTGTGTTTGCATTCGGGTCCCAAATTGCATAGGGACATAATTGACATCATCTTGAACTTTAGAAGACATCAAGTGGTTTTTGGTGCGGACATCCGGATGATGTTCCGCCAGACAGTCATACATCCTGAGGACAGGCGATTCCAGTTGATACTCTGGCGTGAGCGCCCTGAGGATCCTGTGACGGTGTATGAACTCAATACAAACACGTATGGTTTGAAATCTAGTCCCTATATCGCCATCAGATCATTGCTTGAATTGGCAGAGCGGGAACGGATCCGCTTTCCCCGTGGGGCTTCCGTGCTGTCACGTGACTTGTATGTTGATGACGTGTGCACCGGAGCCCAAAGTATTGAGGAGGCCCTCCTACTGCGGGATGAATTGATTGAAATATTGAAGACAGGTGGCTACGAGCTACGTAAGTGGTTGTCCAATGAGCCTAAAGTTCTAGAAGGGATCCCGGAGGATCACCAACAGAACCCTCACCTGTTTGAGGATGTGGATGATCCCAACAGGATAGCGGTGCTGGGCATGCAGTACCAGCCGCTAACCGATCTTTTCACATTCCAAGTGGACTTGGAAATACCAAAAGTCTGGACTAAGAGAACGGTGTTGTCCGTAATAGCTCGTATGTTTGATCCAAGCGGTTGGATCAGTCCAGTGATATTCTCTGCGAAGTGTCTTCTTCAGAGACTTTGGACTTTGGGCGTCTCGTGGGACGAGCCGCTGTTTGGCTCTCCATTGGATGATTGGCTCGAGTTGTTTTCATCGATTAAGGAAGTCAATCGGATTGCCTTGCCTCGTCGAATATTGCCCCCCGGGAAATATCGAGCCAGCCTGCATGGCTTTTGTGACGCGTCGGAGCGAGGCTACGCCGCGTCAGTCTATATGCGGACAGTTGACGCCGATGGCCGGGTCAATGTCTCGCTTTTGTTAGGGAAGAGCAAGGTCGCCCCCATCAGGACGAGGCTGACTATTCCCAAGCTTGAGTTGAGTGGAGCTCACCTTCTCTCTAAATTGTTGCATCACGTTGCCAGTGAGCTGGCGGCCACGGTCGAGATACGGGACATCTTCGCCTGGTCGGATAGCCAGGTCGCGCTTGCATGGTTGCGCGCGGCCCCACATACCTTTGGAGGTTTTTGTTGGAAATCGGGTTTCCCAAATCCAGAATATCGGAATTGATATAACATGGAGACATGTGCCGGGAGAGCTTAACCCAGCGGACTGTGCTTCCCGAGGTTGTACGGCACCAGAATTGGTGTCACACCCGCTCTGGTGGGGTCCAGAGTGGCTGATGGGATCAGAAACTTCTTGGCCTGTCTGTCAGACAGATGTTACTTCTTTGAGTTTGACTGGGCTCCGTGTACATGCTGTAGTCGCTGAGACGACGTCGGAGCCGGATTGGCTACTTGCTCGGTATAGCAGCTTGGATAAGCTTCTGGGTGTTACCAGTTGGATTAAGCGTTTCATACATAATTGTAGAAACCCACAGGCAAAGCGGTTGGAGCCGATTGCAGGTGCAGAAGAGCGCCGGAGCGCATTGTTGCATTGGGTCCGTGTCGTGCAGACCGGACGGTTTGAGTCAGAGCTTTCGTATTTTGCGCGACGGACGCGCTAAGTTGAAGCGGCGCGGTCGCTCGTTTGAACCCGTACATCGACTCGGATGGGCTTCTTCGGGTTGGAGGCAGGCTCCGGAAGGCGGATCTTCCATATGAGACTCGCCATCCTCTGTTGTTGCCCAAGGGCGGACCCTTGGTGCAGCTTTTGGTGTCTGATCGACACATTCGTAACGCCCATGCTGGGTGCAATGCTTTGTTGGCTATTTTGCAACGCGAATTTTGGATTTTGTCTGCCCGAAGAGCAATCCGTAGTGTCCTGTTTCGATGTATTGCATGTTATAGGTTGAAGGCATCCACGATGCAACCACAGATGGGTGATTTGCCCGCTGATCGAATCCGACCTTCGAGGACCGTTTGACGGCGTTGGAACCGATTTTGCCGGTCCCTTTTCGATCAAGGCTTCTCCCTTTCGTAATGCCCGTATTGTGAAGGGCTATTTGTGTGTATTTGTTTGTTTGGCCACCAAGGCTGTCCATTTGGAGGTGGTATCGGCTCTGACTACGGAGGCCTTCGTCGCCGCGTTGGATCGCTTTGTTTCGCGTCGAGGTCTACCTTCCCTTATTAGGTCTGATAATGGCACAAACTATAAGGGAACTGTAAATTATCTTAAGGATGTTTCTGTGTTTATTGATAAAAATTGTACTAGTTTAAGTCAAATTGCTGCCCAAAGGGGAATAACCTGGAAGTTTAGTCCCCCAAGTTGCCCCCATTGGGGAGGGATTTTTGAAGCGGCTGTGAAATCCGCAAAGACCCACCTCCGCCGCATTATCGGAGAAACGGCTCTAACTTTTGAAGAGCTGGCCACAGTGTTTTGTAAAGTTGAGGCGGTCCTCAACTCTCGTCCTCTCTCTGTCCGCTATCTCCAGATCCAAATGACTTGGAAGCTCTCACCCCTGGTCATTTTTTGGTGGGAGGGCCGTTGAATGCCCTGCCCGAATACCCGTGGAAGGATGAACGCGTATATCGGTTGTCGCGTTTTCAAATGTTGCAGCAAATGAGCCAGGACTTTTGGCGTCGCTGGTCGCTTGAATATTTGCATTTGCTGCAGCAAAGAGTGAAGTGGACAGACAGGACTGAGCCTCCCAGGGAGGGTGATTTAGTATTGTTAAAAGAGGCAAATTTGCCCTCATTGCTTTGGCGACGAGCTCGCATATTACGTTTGATTCTTGGCGGAGATGGCACTCCGCGTGTGGCTGGAGGTGTTGGTCGACGGTTCGATTTTAAGGAGAGGTGTGACCTCTCTCGCCCGCCTTCCCGTAGAGTAAGCTAGCGGTCTGCTTCTCAGACCGGGACGGGGGGATGTTTGTAATATATTGGGTAAAACTAAACGCAGGCGTTTCCTGTTGCTGCCGCCAGAGGGCGTTCGGGGTTTTCACACTGCTAGCGCGAATGGCTCGCGGACGGTCGCCATTGCATTGCTATGCGATATCGGTTTGATTTTTAATACGCGAGAGGTTCCGCGTTCTTTGATTGCTAATTAGCTTGAGTTGTGTTTGTGAATTTCCTGTTTGTTAAATAACTATTGAACTTTTTGTTTGTGTACCCGTCATGGTGACTTTCTCTGTGGATGTGACGCGTGGCTGCTCGCTCACATCTACCTGTTGCCGAGCCGAAACTACGGGAAGAAATCTATTTATTTGTCCTGGGGAATTGAGATCTCAAGGGTTAGGTAGGGTGATTAGGAATTCCCCTTCCCGAAGATACTCAAGTTTGGATCCGAAGAGAAAGAAGATTTAGCTTGGTAAGTGTTTTTTTAAGTGTAATTAATTTATAGGTTAGGTTATCATATAGGGCCCTGTAGCTCCCTTCATAAGCTACGGTGGTAGCAGACTGCGTTAAGTTATTTAGGTTTTAGTCGGGCAAACGTGGTGCCGCGTGGAGATTTCTTCCCGGTACTTATTTTTTACCGGTGGTTTTTTCCCGGTGAAGTTCCGGTACAGAATTCTTCCCGCCGCTTCGTTTGTCCGGATTCGCTCTGCGCGCATTTTCTGGCAGCAGAGCGTAGTTGCTCTGCACAGCGTGAATTTTTGCTTTTCGTAAGGAACCTTTAAGTCGCCTTTTACTAAGCGCAATTTATTATAAATACGAACAGCCATCTGGATAACTGCTTTGACTGTAAAGTGTTGTTGTCATTATGGGCAACATCAGCATCATCTGGATATCTACCAGTTGCGATAATTAGAGAAAAGTCACTATTATCGTGTGACATAGCCGTGGGTACTGACTTTAAGGCGTTAGATTCCCTTTATTCTTTTGTTTTTGCAGGCAAAGCATGACGCGGGCACCCTGCACCCCCGCTGCATAATCAATCACGCGCTCTCAGAGACAACGCCAATACACCCGAGCGCTCGAGTAATGTATAACATTTTATCAACAGTAAAAATAGTAGGTATGTCTGTAGGTACGGTGAATTTATATTAAACAAAAAAAATATTGTGTGATGAAGAAAATAATTTTAAGAATTTTATCAGTTTGTTTGTCTTTGTCTGTATGTTTGTTTATTTATTTTCACATGCTAATCATTAGAACTACTGAATTAATTTGAATGAAATCTTTTTATAGGGTACTAGCTATTGCCCGCGAGCGACTTCGTCCGCGTAACTCATGCCTTTGACTTCATTAAAATCACGATAACTTTTTTTAAATGAACCGATTTTGATGAAACAAAAACTGTAAAATGTGTTGCTAAACAAAGCAATTGGTGTAAGTTTTAAAGTAAATCGGTTCAGTGCTTTCGGAGATTAGCGTGATCATACATACAGACAGACAGACAAAAAAATTAAAAAAAAAAATTTTTGCTTTCTTTTATTCTTTTTAAGTGTCCCTCTATCCATTTCAGTCAAAGTACTAAATGTACAGACAAAATATTTTTACTGTTTCATTTCTATACGTATATAGTATTATTAAATGTAGGTATAGATAAATGATTTTGTAAATACAAAATCTGACTTTCAATGGTAAGTAGATACCATTAAGATTTTTTTCTTTTATTAATGAGAAAGTGAGTTAATTTGTTAGTTTGTTTGTTACCTCTTCACTAATTTACACACATACACATAGTTAGATGTACTGAGAAGGACATAGGGTACCTTTCATCCCGGAAAAGCACTATTCTCATGGAAATTCACGCGGCGCGAAGCCGCGGGGCAAAAGCTAGATTAGAAAATACATTTGTGCATAAAAATTTCTTTCCTTTATTCTTATTTCTCATGACTGAGGATCGGGATGATTATGTGGAATGAAACACTCCATAACGACTATTATTTTGATAATTTTAATGGAGTGATTTGCCACAGCGATCTCTCTCCATTTCACACGCAAACTAAGTCGCGGGCACTAGCTAAGAAAAATATTATCTTATATACGATTCACCAATATTTCACAAAAAACCTTTCACAAATTATCATTAAATATCGCATTCTACTAACCTATCATTTTAAAAATGGCAGTATGACACACAAAATTTTACAAATCATTTTCACTATAATTGGATTACATGTACATACATACCTACACATAAATATTGTCACCCCCTTTTTCCCGTGGGACCCCACGGGAAAAAAGGGGGTGACAATATTTAGGCAGAGAATACTATAGTATTCTCTGCCTCTTACCTATGACTTCATAGTATCCTACCTATAGGTAGGATTACTAAAATAGGTATCAATAAACTGTCAGCTACACCACGATTTTAGCGCCACCTAGTGTGCGCTAACGCTTGCCCCACTCGGCAGCGGCGCACACAGGGCAAAGGTACTCCTACAGTTGGCATTAAATAATTTTTCTAGCTAAATTGCTTCTGTGGTTATTAAATACAAATAAGATAGTTTCTAGACGATAAAGAATCCTTTTGTAGACATATACACGTGTTTGTATATAGATTTTTAAATTAAATAAATATTTATTTAAAGAATAACGTTAATAATCATGTACAATTTATTGAAATTATATAGGAACTCATTTTAAACATATGACAACCCATCATCATCATCATGATCTTCATCATTATCATCCTCATCATCAATTTGTGTTTCTTTCTTAAGTCATAATTTGTTTGTAATATATTGGGTAAAACTAAACGCAGGCGTTTCGCATTGCTGCCGCCAGAGGGCGTTCGGGGTTTTCACACTGCTAGCGTGGAATGCATCGTGTAGTCCGCCATTGCATTGTCCAGGGCGATATCGGTTTGATTTTAATACGCGGAGCGGTCTCGCGTCTTTTGCTTGTTGTTTAGTTTGAGTGATAATTGTGAATTTCATGTTTGTTAAATAACTATTGAATTTGTGTTTGTGAAAAACTCTGTTATTGGTGGGACCTTTTTCTTGTGAGAGGTGAAACGTGGCTGGCTGTTCACATCTGGCTGTTCCCGAGTGAAACTACGGGAAGAAATCTATTTAGTTGTCCTGGGAATTGAGATCTCAAGGGTTAGGTAGGGTGATTAGGAATTCCCCCTTCCCGAAGACACTCAAGTTTGGATCCGAAGAGAAAGAAGATTTAATTTGGTAAGTGTTCAATTGTATTTAATTTATAGGTTAGGTTATCATATAGGGCCCTGTAGCTCCCTTCATAAGCTACGGTGGTAGCAGACTGCGTATAGCTTAAGTTAGATTCTAGTCGGACAAGCGTGGTGTCGCGTGGAGATTTTTTCCCGGTACTTAATTTTACCGGTAGATTTTTTCCCGGTAAAGTTCCGGTACAGAATTCTTCCCGCCGCTTCGTTTGTCCGGATTCTCTCTGCCACATTTTCTGGCAGCAGAGCGTAGTTGCTATGCACATTTTCTGGTAGCAGAGCGTAGTTTATCTACCCTCTATTTGTTCGTTTGTAAAAAATAATTAATTGTTTGTAAAAATTATTAGATTTTTCTTAGTTTGTTTGTATAAGAATATTTGTAACCTTTTTTGTATTTGTTTGCGGTTTGTACCGTGCGTTCCGGGTTTGTGCCATTCTCATACCTACCGCGGTTCTTCGTGTAGTTGCTTGATTTTGTTGTTTTTTATTTACCTTTTGTTATTTTTTGTTTGTGACTTGACGCGATGGCGAAGGCCTCCAATGCTAGGGCGACACTCGCCAACGAATTGAGATGGTTTGTGACGGCCGGAGGACTCCTGTCCCGGAAGGACAGGGAGGGCGCCATACTGCTAAGAGCGGATCACCTCCACTCACGATTGATTAGCGCGGAAGCGGCCATGGCGGCGCTTACCGAAGCCGATCTTACCCCGGAGGCCTACGCAGGTCACATGGCGGACATGGACCAGATCCTGAGTCTGCACGATGATATCGCGGAGGCGGTGACCGCAATAAGGGCGAGACAGGCTGGCGGACCAGCCCCTCGCACACCTGTTAGACAGGAAGGACCAGCGGTTACTGGTCGGCTCCCCACCCTTCAGCTGTCCCACTTTGGGGGTAGGATGGAGGAGTGGGTAGCATATAAAAATATGTTTGAGTCCCTGGTCGTAGCACGACAGGATTTGTCGAAGGCCCAGAAGATGGCCTACCTCCTCTCCACTCTTGAGGATGAAGCGCGGTCGCTCATCCAGCACCTCCGGGTGGAGGACGACCAGTACGATACGGCTTGGGAGTTATTGAACTCCCGCTACCAAAACTTACGTTTGTTAGCGGATGCGCACGCCGCACAGTTGATGGCCCTGCCCAAGGTGGCCAACAGGGCACAGTTGCGCCTGCAGTTGCTCACGCCCGTTACAGTGGCCTGTAACGCGCTCCGCACACTGGGGCTGCCGGTGGACCAATGGTCCTTTTTGTTGGTGCACATTGTATTGGGCAAATTGCCCAATGACATCCGCTCGCGGTTTGAGCGCGAGAATGCGGAACGGGATAGCACCACCCTACCAACATTCACTGACTTGGTGAAGTTTTTGGAGTTTGAGGCACGGGGCTGCTGAGAATACCATGACGGACTCAGCGCCATCCAGAGCGCCTGAACGTAGGCCCTTGGAACCCTCATGGCGAGGGAAGCCCCAACAGGGACGGCAACCGCCACCGCGTGGAGCTGGTGTGCGGGTTGCACACACGGCAGCAGTCGCGGGGGACGCGGACTGCCTGCAATGTGGCCGGATGGGCCACAGCCTGCTGCAATGCAGGGACTGGCAGAGACTGCCAGTACAAGATAGGCGCCGCATGGCAAAGCGGCATGAACTTTGCTTTTATTGTTTGGGCGGTCACTATGCACGTGACTGTCCCAGTGCCATACCATGCAGTGCATGCCGTGGGCTGCACCACGTGATGCTCTGCATGAATGGCACCCGGATGTTGAGGCAGGGGTCCCCTATGGGCGGGGGCGCTCCTGCGCGAAGCCCTCCACCACCGGACGGAGGACGCGGCTTCGCTCGTCGCACCCCCCCTCGGGAGGGGGGTCGCGTACCTGCGCGGGTCTTGGCGGACCGGGACCACGCGCCCCAAGGTCATGGCCAGTATGTAGCTGGCCAGGCCCCGGATAGGGCCCCCATGGGCGGGGGCCCTAGATCGGACGTGAGAGTGGGGACACCCCTCCACGCGGGTTACCAATACCCAACACATGCAGCCGCAGCGGTTTTCTCCGCCGCTGCACGAGTACCCACGGCTGGAGTACCACCCGCCGTACCATATGTATGGCCGGGCCGCGGGTTATGCCCCCTCAGATGGGGATGTGCACTCGCCCGCCATATTATCCGGGTCAGTGGCGCGCCCCTGGTTTGGAGAGAGTGGGGAGCCCGTAACTAGCTTGCTCCCTTGCTGGGACAGAGCCGCGGACGGTTCTGCTCCCTACCGCGGGGGTCCGCGTATGGGGTCGTAGGGGGAAGCCATTAATTTGAGAGCTCTGTTGGACTCAGGGGCTCAAAGCAGTTTGGTTACCACTCGAGTGGCACGCCAGTTAGGTTTAGTCGTGGAAGACTCGCCTGTGCCACTTCTTGGAGTTGGTGGCATACAAGTGAAGTGTCTGACGGGCCAGACACTTGTCACCTTTTCTTCGCTGAAGTCCTCCACAATGAGGATCACGACTTCGGCTATGGTAATGGATACCATTGCGGGTTGGCACCCCTCGACAGACATACCGCCGGGTGTGTTGTCTTTGGTTTCGGGTCTGGATTTGGCCGACCCCTTTGTCTTTCATCCCGGCCCAGTGGACTTGCTCCTGGGCTCGGACGTATTGGGTTGGATTTTGTTGGGTACACAGAAGGCTCTGGGTTCGTCTTCACTGATGGCAGTGTCTACGATTTTTGGTTTTGCCCTGATGGGCCCTGTGTTTGATAATGGCACCGCGGAGGAGCCACCGGTTGTCGCATCTGCGTCCTTGGCCAAGACCATGCAAAGGTTTTGGGAGGTGGAGGAGCCACCTATGAGTTCCAGGATGGATCCGGAACACGCTGAGTGCGAAGCCCTTTTTCGATCGACCACGGAGAGGTTGCCCTCCGGTCGGTTTGTAACTAGGTTACCCTTTGTTGCCCTCCTCGTCCTAGCCTAGGGCAAAGTAGGGCGCTTGCGGAGAAACGACTGCTGGGTCCATGGAGCGACGCATGCAGCGTGACCAGCACGTACTTCGCGATAAATATATTGAATTTATGCGCGAGTACGAGGATTTGGGTCACATGTCTCCGGCTCGAGTTGATTGGAGCTCAACTGAGCATTATTTTTTGCCCCACCACGCGGTGGTGAAGGCCTCAACGGGCAAGTTGCGGACTGTCTTTGATGGGTCCGCACCCACTTCGAACGGGGTTTCATTGAGATCCTGTAAGTTTGCATTCCGGGTCCCAAATTCGCATAGGGACATAATTGACATCATCTTGAACTTTAGAAGACATCAAGTGGTTTTTGGTGCGGACATCCGGATGATGTTCCGCCAGACAGTCATACATCCTGAGGACAGGCGATTCCAGTTGATACTCTGGCGGGAGCGCCCTGAGGATCCTGTGACGGTGTATGAACTCAACACAAACACGTATGGTTTGAAATCTAGTCCCTATATCGCCATCAGATCATTGCTTGAATTGGCAAAGAGCGGGAACGGATCCGGCTTTCCCCTGTGGGGCTTCCAGTGCTGTCACGTGACTTGTATGTTGATGACGTGTGCACCGGAGCCCAAAGTATTGAGGAGGCCCTCCTACTGCGGGACGAATTGATTGAAATATTGAAGACAGGTGGCTACGAGCTACGTAAGTGGTTGTCTAATGAGCCTAAAGTTCTAGAAGGGATCCCGGAGGATCACCAACAGAACCCTCACCTGTTTGAGGATGTGTGGATGATCCCAACAGGATAGCGGTGCTGGGCATGCAGTACCAGCCGCTAACCGATATTTTCACATTCCAAGTGGACTTGGAAATACCAAAAGTCTGGACTAAGAGAACGGTGTTGTCCGTAATAGCTCGTATGTTTGATACAAGCGGTTGGATCAGTCCAGTGATATTCTCTGCGAAGTGTCTTCTTCAGAGACTTTGGACTTTGGGCGTCTCGTGGGACGAGCCGCTGTTTGGTCCTCCATTGGATGATTGGCTCGGAGTTGTTTTCATCGATTAAGGAAGTCAATCGGATTGCTCCTTTGCCTCGTCGAATATTGCCACCCGGGAAACATCAGAGCCAGGCCTGCATGGCTTTTGTGACGCTTGTCGGAGCGAGGCTACGCCGCGTCAGTCTATATGCGGACAGCTGACGCCGATGAGCCGGGTCAATGTCTCCGCTTTTTTGTTAGGGGAAGAGCAAGGTCGCCCCCATCAGGACTCAGGCTGACTATTCCCAAGCTTGGAGTTGAGTGGAGCTCACCTTCTCTCTAAATTGTTGCATCACGTTGCCAGTGAGCTTCGGCGGCCACGGTCGAGATACGAGACATCTTCGCCCTGGTCGGATAGCTGCAGGTCGCGCTTGCATGGTTGCGCGCGGCCCCACATACCTTGGAGGTTTTGTTGGAAACAGGGTTTCCCAAATTCCAGAATATCGGAATTGATATAACATGGAGACGACATGTGCCGGGAGAGCTTAACCCAGCGGACTGTGCTTCCCGAGGTTGTACGGCACCAGAATTGGTGTCACACCCGCTCCTGGTGGGGCTCCAGAGTGGCTGATGGGATCAGAAACTTCTTGGCCTGTCTGGTCAGACAGATGTTTACTTCTTTTGAGTTTGACTGGGCTCCGTGTACATGCTGGTAGTCGCTGAGACGACGTCGGAGCCGGACTTGGCCACTACTTGCTCCGGTATAGCAGCTTGGATAAGCTTCCTGGGTGTTACCAGTTGGATTAAGCGTTTCCGCGATACATAATTGTAGAAACCCACAGGCAAAGCGTGGTTGGAGCCGATTGCAGGTGCAGAAGAGCGTCACGGAGCGCATTGTTGGGCATTGGGTCCGTGTCGTGCAGACCGGACGGTTTGAGTCAGAGCTTCAGCCTTTGCGCGACGGACGCGCTAAGTTGAAGGGCGCGGTCGCTCGTTTGAACCCGCACATCGACTCGGATGGGCTTCTTCGGGTTGGAGGCAGGCTCCGGAAGGCGGATCTTCCATATGAGACTCGCCATCTCCTCTGCTGTTGCTCAAGCGGCGTGACCCTTGGTGCAGCTTTTGGTGGCCTGATCGACACATTCGTAACGATCGCGCCGGGGTGCAACGCTTTGCTGGCTATTTTGCAACGCGCGAGTTTTGGATTTTGTCTGCCCGAAGAGCAATCCGTAGTGTTCCTGTTTCGATGTATTGCATGTTATAGGTTGAAGGCATCCACGATGCAACCACAGATGGGTGATTTGCCCGCTGATCGAATCCGACCTTCGAGACCGTTTGACGGCGTTGGAACCGATTTTGCCGGTCCCTTTTCGATCAAGGCTTCTCCTTTCGTAATGCCCGTATTGTGAAGGGCTATTTGTGTGTATTTGTTTGTTTGGCCACCAAGGCTGTCCATTTGGAGGTGGTATCGGCTCTGACTACGGAGGCCTTCGTCGCCGCGTTGGATCGCTTTGTTTCGCGTCGAGGTCTACCTTCCCTTATTAGGTCTGACAATGGCACAAACTATAAAGGAACTGTAAATTATCTTAAGGATGTTTCTGTGTTTATTGATAAAAATTGTACTAGTTTAAGTCAAATTGCTGCCCAAAGGGGAATAACCTGGAAGTTTAGTCCCCCAAGTTGCCCCCATTGGGGAGGGATTTTTGAAGCGGCTGTGAAATCCGCAAAGACCCACCTCCGCCGCATTATCGGAGAAACGGCTCTAACTTTTGAAGAGCTGGCCACAGTGTTTTGTAAAGTTGAGGCGGTCCTCAACTCTCGTCCTCTCTGTCCGCTATCTCCAGATCCAAATGACTTGGAAGCTCTCACCCCTGGTCATTTTTTGGTGGGAGGGCCGTTGAATGCCCTGCCCGAATACCCGTGGAAGGATGAACGCGTATATCGGTTGTCGCGTTTTCAAATGTTGCAGCAAATGAGCCAGGACTTTTGGCGTCGCTGGTCGCTTGAATATTTGCATTTGCTGCAGCAAAGAGTGAAGTGGACAGACAGGACTGAGCCTCCCAGGGAGGGTGATTTAGTATTGTTAAAAGAGGCAAATTTGCCCTCATTGCTTTGGCGACGAGCTCGCATATTACGTTTGATTCTTGGCGGAGATGGCACTCCGCGTGTGGCTGAGGTGTTGGTCGACGGTTCGATTTTAAGGAGAGGTGTGACCTCTCTCGCCCGCCTTCCCGTAGAGTAAGCTAGCGGTCTGCTTCTCAGACCGGGACGGGGGATGTTTGTAATATATTGGGTAAAACTAAACGCAGGCGTTTCGCATTGCTGCCGCCAGAGGGCGTTCGGGGTTTTCACACTGCTAGCGTGGAATGGCGTCGCGGGACGGTCGCCATTGCATTGCCCTATGCGATATCGGTTTGATTTTTAATACGCGAGAGGTTCCGCGTTCTTTGATTGCTAATTAGCTTGAGTTGTGTTTGTGAATTTCCTGTTTGTTAAATAACTATTGAACTTTGTGTTTGTGTACCCGTCATGGTGACTTTTTCTTGTGAGAGGTGAAACGTGGCTGGCTGTTCACATCTGGCTGTTCCCGAGTGAAACTACGGGAAGAAATCTATTTAGTTTGTCCTGGGGAATTGAGATCTCAAGGGTTAGGTAGGGTGATTAGGAATTCCCCCTTCCCGAAGACACTCAAGTTTGGATCCGAAGAGAAAGAAGATTTAATTTGGTAAGTGTTCAATTCTAGTTTAATTTATAGGTTAGGTTATCATATAGGGCCCTGTAGCTCCCTTCATAAGCTACGGTGGTAGCAGACTGCGTATAGCTTAAGTTAGATTCTAGTCGGACAAGCGTGGTGTCGCGTGGAGATTTTTTCCCGGTACTTAATTTTACCGGTAGATTTTTTCCCGGTAAAGTTCCGGTACAGAATTCTTCCCGCCGCTTCGTTTGTCCGGATTCTCTCTGCCACATTTTCTGGCAGCAGAGCGTAGTTGTTCTGCACAG
>CM031593.1:0-25851 GCA_018467065.1 Ephestia elutella | reverse complement strand
ATTTGGCACCGACTTCACCTCATTCAGTAGGTAGCATGCCAATACATTTTTCTTTTTGATTAATCTGCCAATTAAGTTATTTCATGATTTTAAGTTTTACAATGGAAGTCGGTTCATTTTTTTGGGAAAAAAAATTATTTAATCATTTTTAGTGTGCACTTGGCGCAATTTTGTTGTCATGAAAACTTAAATTTATTTTTTCACTGGCCAAAATTTAAGAAATCGAAACGTTTTATGTCAGTTTGATTTGAAATGTCAGAACTTGTCAGAATTCCACGGAATTTTTGGCACATAAATAACCAAGAGCCCGCGACGACCAACCTGTCTTATTTCAAAAATGCTGAATGTTTCTCATTGTCAAATTTCACGTATATCCACGTGTAAAAAAGACTAGACTAGACTACCCATGAAGTTTGAATCTTAGTTGCTTATGCAGGTAATATGGATAGCAGTGAATTTTATAGGTCGAAAGCACCCTTGGGGACCTCTCAGAGTATTATTAAATTCAGCTATTATAATAAAACAAACATGACTATAATTTAGTAAAGTTACAATGTCTGGCAGGGGTTTGTATCTGCAATGGATGGCATGATTTCTCATATTATTCGGAATAAAATCTTAAAAAAACTCTTACTTAGGAAATTAAGCTACCACTTTAAATATGATTGCTACAAATTATCTGCCTACGCAATCATGATTCAAATTGTATAGTCGCTAATCGCTATTTCTGTGTTGGGGACATGCATAGAGAATCTTGAGTTTTCATAATATAAGGAAGGGCATGCTGTCGCGGGCTTTTGCTCTATAATCCAATGTTTGAATTTTTATATTTTGTTAGGTATCTTTAAAATTACCGAACAGATTCTGACGTGGTTAAAATGGGACCAACTTGGGAATAAACAATTTCGAATAAAACAATAATTTCGGAAATCAGTCCACTATAGGCGGAGAAATCGGCGAACATACATAAAAAAAAACATACATACATCGAAACATATAACTTCCTCCTTTTTTGGGAAGTCGGTTGAAAACGCAGGTAATCCATGAGAATTAAATCCTCCTCTTTAGTCATATTTCCTCTTGACTGAGGGTCGTGGTATTATATGGAATGAAACACACACAACGACTCTCATGGCATTTTTAATGGAGTGGTTTGCCATTGCCTTCTCCATTACACACACTAGCTGATCATCAACCAGAGTGCAGGTTTCCTCACGATGTTTTCCTTCACCGGAAGCAAGTGGTGGTCGATGAAAACTAACATGAGTCAGATTGGTATACAAACTCATGTAGCCCGGGCAGGATTCAAACCGGGGATTTTGTAGCCACAGGCGGGCGCCCTACCACTCGGCCATCACCGCTAGAAGTTTGGATATGGTAGATACTTGTACAGGCAAAAATTACTGAACGGATTTCGGTAAAATAGATAATACCTGACATAGCACATAAGGTATGTTACTTAGTAGCTATTTAGACTGACCTAGTTAAGAAAGACGTGTAGAAACTACTATATAGCGAAACTGAGCTGAAACCACGTATCGAGAGTAAACTACTTCCATTCGATGCGCGTCAAGTCAAGACTCGTGCAATATGGCTGTGAAAGCGAAAATTCAAGCTAGCTCTATGGAAATTGCACGCTGAGCGTCAAGCTGGATAGTGCATTACTCTCGACTCGTCACAATCGTGCCAGTTTCGGAACAGAAATTGTCTCTATTTTAGAATCTAATTCCGAGTTTCCTGAAAAAGTAGGTAATTAGGAAATGGCCTAAATCTTGTCGTTTTCCGGGGCTTCGACCTCTATTGTCTGTTACCTGACCTGGACTTGGCAACGGCTGCTGTTTGGATGACCAGCAGAAACAGATTCTAAGGATGGCAGAAATTATTAGGAATGGATCGGGCTGAAATGAGAGGAATGAAATGTTTCTTTTGCGCGAGAATGCTGCCTGCGTGATTGATGAGCCAGTCGCCCTAAGTTAGTTATTTCTAACTAGCGTCCCGCCCCGACTACGCTCAGGAAGTACATACATAAATTGTTTATTTTTCTTCTCTCACATAAATATAAACTATTAGTGGAATAAATTAAATCTATTTGGGCTTTAAACTGGGGATTCCACCACTCATAGGCGATAGGCTAGCAATGCTAGCATCCTGTCACTATCTGAATCTCCATTCCACCAATAAGCCCACTATTCAGCTAATCATGACCTTTGACTCTTGGCCGTGTCTGCCCCGTAAGGGTTAAAGACGTGATTCTGTATCTTGTGTCTTTGTAATCGGAGAAGGATTTAGAGAAGGCAAATTATTTGCTGTTTACCTGATCCAGTTTATCCTGCTTTCATTTGCTAGCAACTTTTCATTTATAGGTAACTGTAGTTTCATGAGGATATGTTAGATCCATGTCATTTTCAAACACCAGTCATAAATCTCAATTGACGTTTGGCCTACAAAATGTCCTAATTATAAAATCTATTTCAGGCCGGACGTCGACCTATCGGCTATCGATGCCAGATCATGGCGTTATGTCAATGCAATGTAACACTTCAAGGTCTTGTGTAGGTGAATCATCATCGTCATTTGCAGCCCACATCAACCCACTGCTGGGTATAGGCCTCCCAATAAGATTGGCTACATAAGCCACATGCGAGCTCACAAGAGAGCCCTTAATTCATGAAGTAGTTGCCATAATCGGTCGGACATCATCACATAGGACTCCCCTTTTTCTTCACTTCCTGCAATATAAATTAGGTACCCGACAGGCTAAACCCAACCGCTAACACCCGACTGGGTTCATATTTTATCTAGGAACCTAAAGCCAGTTACTGTATTAGTACTTATAACTGAATGTATCATATGAAAGGCAATAAATGAATTGAAATTGAATTATCACCATCATGTATTCAGTAGTTCCTAAATACATGGTGATATGATGATTTTTTGTTCTTGTCTGTGGAGCATCCTCCATTTGCAACTATCTTCTGCCCATTTAACCTCCCTATACTACACAATCCTCGCCTTCTCTTTTGTTTGGTCTAAAAATCTTGGCTTTCCTTTCCTAACTTCGACTTTTTCTTTGATCAGGTACCTACTAAAATCAGAATCAGAAACCCACCCAGCCATGCAAAAAAATGTCCAAAAATGACATTTTTGGCACAGGATTTTAATGTCACCATTTGCAATTTGTTTCCAGAAAGTCGTACTTTTCTTTGTTTAAAATTCTGGGTCATCTATTGTCTGTTTTCTTTGGAATATCTGATTTATTTTCTGATTCACGATTGACTCTTCCTTGTTTGGTGTCAGTGACCTGACAAATTAGGTACCTGCTGAAATATATGTCAGATTCGAATAACGAGCAAAGAAAAATAAATTTATGTTTTTCCTGAAATGTGTTTCCGTGGAAAACAGTTTTAAGATTCTGAGAATAAATTATGCCTTTTTATAAGCTTTTATTTATCTTAAATTATTTAAATTGCTCTTTTGCTCTCTATGGTATTCTTACCTGTTGCTCCTTTTATGCTGACGTCATTCTTGCCTATTTCACACGTTCAATTATGAATATATATGTCTTCTTTTACAGTAGCTACTCGTAAACTCCGTCTACACCAGTGTAAAATCTCATAATTTTCCCAAAGAAACTTCTTCATTACAATTAGATAACCTCCAAATCAAACTTCACGTTCGCGCGTAAGTATTCTTAGAAACCAAAATGGCGGAAAAGATAAGTTCAATGTCAAAAATCTCTGTGAATCCGCAAATAGTGTTATATGAATTTAAATCTAACATCTTGATTTATATACTAACAGTGCAATGTAAGTTTTTCAGTGTTTATTTTTCGGATAAAAATAAAATTGTGCTTGGTAGACATACGTTTTACAATTTGGCGCGAAATCCGATGAATTTTGGCTCATGTAATTTTGTGAGAGTATTCTGTTGTGAATTTTATTGGCCTCACACACTAGCATCTTTGTTGTCGTATTTTATTTTGAGTGGAATTCCTTATTGCTTCACTGAAAATAGGCGGAGCTATTGCTTGGCTGGATGTCGGTTCATTTAGATTTCGCCACTTCAAAACACATCTGTAATTTGCGAAATGCAATGACAATTCGATTGAATCGAACTAAATCAGAATATCAAATGGTACTGGCTGGCGCAGCGTAGGACATTAAGTACTTAATGTGAACACGGCAGCACTGGCATAAGGAGTAAACAGAGTATTTTGTCATTGACAAGACCTTTAAAACATGACATTGGCTTTCTTTGTTTACTGTATGTGCTGCTGCATCAAGACAACTATATAATTTTGATGAAATTTGGTAAACGAGTAGAAAAATACCGGGAATAGAACTTAAGATACTTTTATCCCATAATTCCAATAGGTAGCGAAGCCACTATCTGCACGTCTAAAGAATACGTTATATCGACCAAAATCAGCAATATTGCGAAGATCAAAAACTTTAGCGAAGATGAAAAACTTCAGTCTCACGAAAAGACAGACAAAACATTTGCACTATCTAATAATAATTTGTACGTCACACGACACGTGGTTTGGGACTTTGGGAGTTGCCAACGCAAGGGGGCAATCTACGGTAATTTATTGCAATATGGAAACAATTATTAACCTGCTGTATCTTCTTCTTTTCGAGTCTGAATAGCTATATCAGATCAGATGAGACCATGTGGCCACGGCAATTGCATTGTCGTTGGCCTCGTTGAGGTCCTCCATGGTGCACATGGGGCAGTTGGGACATGCCAGAAGGTGATCCATTGTCTGAATCGCACCACAGTCGCACAGGTTATTGTTAGAAAAGCCCCACTTTTTACGGTTTTGTTGGCATCTCCCAACACCAGCCCGGAGTCCTTGTTGCTCGAAGCCTATGACAAATTGTATTATCTGTAGTCCTTGCTCCATAGATTTTCCATGGACAAAAAAATAAGATCACAAGATCGATACGAGTAGAAGTGAAAAATTCATTTCCTTTTTTGTGCTAACACCTCTGATCACCTCTCGTTTTGTGTTGGGGGTTATAAATTAAAACAAACGCTCTACTAAACAAACACATGGAAACCACCTTCCTATTTGCAAAAGCGATCCAACGCCTGCAAACCATTTGGGAATTCAAACAGTTATTAAGTGATAATGGATGATTCGTATGTACTAGCAGAGTCGCTTTATTTCTCTCTTGGTATCCTGCCAAAGAGTGGAGTCTGCTTCTTTTAAATTATTGAGTCTTGTCATAATTGAATAGTATTATGCAACAATAATCGTGTCTTCATAGACTTAAAATAATTAGCCTGTATATTGTAGGTTTATGCGTGTCTTCCTCGTGAGGGTCGTAGTCATTACGTGGAATGAAACACACGCAACGGTTTCTTGTGGTTTGCCTTCTCCATTAGCTGATAGATATTCGACTAGAGTGTAGCAATATGTTGATTGTGTTATGATTTAGTCATTACAGAAGCGGTGGTGACCGAGTGGTTGGACGCCTGCTTGTGGCTGCAAAGGTCTCAGTTTCGAATCTTGCCCGTGATACACGAGTTTGTATACCAATGTTATGTTAGTTTTCGACCACCACTTGCTTCCGGTGAAGGAAAACACCGTTAAGAAACCTGCACTCTGGTTGATGATTATTAGCTTGTGTGTGAAATGGAGGAGGCAATGGCAAACCACTCCAATAACATTGCCAAGATAGTCGTTGTGTGTGTTTTATTAGACATAATAACCAACGACTAGAGGAGAAGGAATAAATTTTCATTTTGAAAAAAAGAGCAGCGATTTTTCCTCACAATAGCAAGATATTGCATAAACCTATCCACTTATAAGCCAGGTAATTTAGATACGCTGCTATTACTTCCAAACGGGCCACTTTAGATAGTGTAATGCAATTTGTCAGCATTTAATAGCTATTTTAGAAGACGGTTATTGATATTATGACATTATTATATGTCAGAGTTTGAAGTTCAATGCTATATCATTCTGTTTTTAACCTCCAACGCAAACAGTGGGGTGTTGTCATACTAATATCATAAAGAGGAAGTGTTGTGTGTTTGTTTGTGGGGTAATCTTCGGAACTACTGAACCGTGTAACCGATTTATAAATTCTTTCACCAATAAAATAAATATATACGGACAAATCACACAGATTTAGTTAGCCCCAAAGTACTAGGGTATTATATTTGTGCAGAGCAACTACGCTCTGCTGCCAGAAAATGTGCGCAGAGCGAATCCGGACAAACGAAGCGGCGGGAAGAATTCTGTACCGGAACTTCACCGGGAAGAAACCACCGGTAAAAATAAGTACCGGGAAAAAATCTCCACGCGGCACCACGTTTGCCCGACTAAAACCTAACTAACTTAACGCAGTCTGCTACCACCGTAGCTTATGAAGGGAGCTACAGGGCCCTATATGATAACCTAACCTATAAATTAACTACAATTGAACACTTACCAAATTAAATCTTCTTTCTCTTCGGATCCAAACTTGAGTGTCTTCGGGAAGGGGAATTCTAATCACCCTACCTAACCCTTGAGATCTCAATTCCCCAGAACAACTAAATAGATTTCTTCCCGTAGTTTCACTCGGGAACAGCCAGATGTGAACAGCCAGCCACGTTTCACCTCTCACAAGAAAAAGTCACAATAACAGAGTTTTTCACAAACACAAATTCAATAGTTATTTAACAAACAGGAAATTCACAATTATCACTCAAACTAAACAACAAGCAAAAGACGCGAGACCGCTCCGCGTATTAAAATCAAACCGATATCGCCCTGGACAATGCAATGGCGGACCACACGCGACGCCATCCACGCTAGCAGTGTGAGAACCCCAAAACGCCTGGCGGCGATAACAGGAAACGCCTGCGTTTAGTTTTACCCAATATATTACAAACATCCCCCCGTCCCGGTCTGAGAAGCAGACCGCTAGCTTACTCTACGGGAAGGCGGGCGAGAGAGGTCACACCTCTCCTTAAAATCGAACCGTCGACCAACACCTCAGCCACACGCGGAGTGCCATCTCCGCCAAGAATCAAACGTAATATGCGAGCTCGTCGCCAAAGCAATGAGGGCAAATTTGCCTCTTTTAACAATACTAAATCACCCTCCCTGGGAGGCTCAGTCCTGTCTGTCCACTTCACTCTTTGCTGCAGCAAATGCAAATATTCAAGCGACCAGCGACGCCAAAAGTCCTGGCTCATTTGCTGCAACATTTGAAAACGCGACAACCGATATACGCGTTCGTCCTTCCACGGGTATTCGGGCAGGGCATTCAAAGGCCCTCCCACCAAAAAATGACCAGGGGTGAGAGCTTCCAAGTCATTTGGATCTGGAGATAGCGGACAGAGAGGACGAGAGTTGAGGACCGCCTCAACTTTACAAAACACCGTGGCCAGCTCTTCAAAAGTTAGAGCCGTTTCTCCGATAATGCGGCGGAGGTGGGTCTTTGCGGATTTCACAGCCGCTTCAAAAATCCCTCCCCAATGGGGGCAACTTGGGGGACTAAACTTCCAGGTTATTCCCCTTTGGGCAGCAATTTGACTTAAACTAGTACAATTTTTATCAATAAACACAGAAATATCCTTAAGATAATTTACAGTTCCCTTATAGTTTGTGCCATTATCAGACCTAATAAGGGAAGGTAGACCTCGACGCGAAACAAAGCGATCCAACGCGGCGACGAAGGCCTCCGTAGTCAGAGCCGATACCACCTCCAAATGGACAGCCTTGGTGGCCAAACAAACAAATACACACAAATAGCCCTTCACAATACGGGCATTACGAAAGGGAGAAGCCTTTGATCGAAAAGGGACCGGCAAAATCGGTTCCAACGCCGTCAAACGGTCTCGAAGGTCGGATTCGATCAGCGGGCAAATCACCCATCTGTGGTTGCATCGTGGATGCCTTCAACCTATAACATGCAATACATCGAAACAGAACGCTACGGATTGCTCTTCGGGCAGACAAAATCCAAACTCGCGTTGCAAAATAGCCAACAAAGCATTGCACCCAGCATGGGCGTTACGAATGTGTCGATCAGACACCAAAAGCTGCACCAAGGGTCCGCCCTTGGGCAACAACAGAGGATGGCGAGTCTCATATGGAAGATCCGCCTTCCGGAGCCTGCCTCCAACCCGAAGAAGCCCATCCGAGTCGATGTACGGGTTCAAACGAGCGACCGCGCCCTTCAACTTAGCGCGTGCGTCGCGCAAGATACGAAGCTCTGACTCAAACCGTCCGGTCTGCACGACACGGACCCAATGCAACAATGCGCTCCGGCGCTCTTCTGCACCTGCAATCGGCTCCAACCGCTTTGCCTGTGGGTTTCTACAATTATGTATGAAACGCTTAATCCAACTGGTAACACCCAGAAGCTTATCCAAGCTGCTATACCGAGCAAGTAGCCAATCCGGCTCCGACGTCGTCTCAGCGACTACAGCATGTACACGGAGCCCAGTCAAACTCAAAGAAGTAACGTCTGTCTGACAGACAGGCCAAGAAGTTTCTGATCCCATCAGCCACTCTGGACCCCACCAGAGCGGGTGTGACACCAATTCTGGTGCCGTACAACCTCGGGAGGCACAGTCCGCTGGGTTAAGCTCTCCCGGCACATGTCTCCATGTTATATCAATTCCGATATTCTGGATTTGGGAAACCCGATTTCCCACAAAAACCTCCAAGGTATGTGGGGCCGCGCGCAACCATGCAAGCGCGACCTGGCTATCCGACCAGGCGAAGATGTCCCGTATCTCGACCGTGGCCGCCAGCTCACATGCAACGTGATGCAACAATTTAGAGAGAAGGTGAGCTCCACTCAACTCAAGCTTGGGAATAGTCAGCCTAGTCCTGATGGGGGCGACCTTGCTCTTCCCTAACAAAAGCGAGACATTGACCCGGCCATCGGCGTCAACTGTCCGCATATAGACTGACGCGGCGTAGCCTCGCTCCGACGCGTCACAAAAGCCATGCAGGCTGGCTCGATATTTCCCGGGGGGCAATATTCGACGAGGCAAGGCTATCCGATTGACTTCCTTAATCGATGAAAACAACTCGAGCCAATCATCCAATGGAGAGCCAAACAGCGGCTCGTCCCACGAGACGCCCAAAGTCCAAAGTCTCTGAAGAAGACACTTTGCAGAGAATATCACTGGACTGATCCAACCGCTTGGATCAAACATACGGGCTATTACGGACAACACCGTTCTCTTAGTCCAGACTTTTGGTATTTCCAAGTCCACTTGGAATGTAAAAATATCGGTTAGCGGCTGGTACTGCATGCCCAGCACCGCTATCCTGTTGGGATCATCCACATCCTCAAACAGGTGAGGGTTCTGTTGGTGATCCTCCGGGATCCCTTCTAGAACTCTAGGCTCATTGGACAACCACTTACGTAGCTCGTAGCCACCCGTTTTCAATATTTCAATCAATTCATCCCGCAGTAGGAGGGCCTCCTCAATACTTTGGGCTCCGGTGCACACGTCATCGACATACAAGTCACGTGACAGCACGGAAGCCCCACGGGGAAAGCGGATCCGTTCCCGCTCTGCCAATTCAAGCAATGATCTGATGGCGATATAGGGACTAGATTTCAAACCATACGTGTTTGTATTGAGTTCATACACCGTCACAGGATCCTCAGGGCGCTCACGCCAGAGTATCAACTGGAATCGCCTGTCCTCAGGATGTATGACTGTCTGGCGGAACATCATCCGGATGTCCGCGCCAAAAACCACTTGATGTCTTCTAAAGTTCAAGATGATGTCAATTATGTCCCTATGCAATTTGGGACCTGAATGCAAACATAGATTCAACGAAACTCCGTTCGAAGTGGGTGCGGACCCATCAAAGACAGTCCGCAACTTGCCCGTTGAGGCCTTCACCACCGCGTGGTGGGGCAAAAAATAATGCTCAGTTGAGCTCCAATCAACTCGAGCCGGAGACATGTGACCCAAATCCTCGTACTCGCGCATAAATTCAATATATTTATCGCGAAGTACGTGGTCACGCTGCATGCGTCGCTCCATGGACAGCAGTCGTTTCTCCGCAAGCGCCCTACTTTGCCCTAGGCTAGGACGAGAGGCAACAAAGGGTAACCTAGTTACAAACCGACCGGAGGGCAACCTCTCCGTGGTCGATCGAAAAAGGGCTTCGCACTCAGCGTGTTCCGGATCCATCCTGGAACTCATAGGTGGCTCCTCCACCTCCCAAAACCTTTGCATGGTCTTGGCCAAGGACGCAGATGCGACGACCGGTGGCTCCTCCACGGTGCTATTATCAAACACAGGGCCCATCAGGGCGAAACCAAAGATAGTAGACACTGCCATCAGTGAAGACGAACCCAGAGCCTTCTGTGTACCCAACAAAATCCAACCCAATACGTCCGAGCCCAGGAGCAAGTCCACTGGGCCGGGATGAAAGACAAAGGGGTCGGCCAAATCCAGACCCGAAACCAAAGACAACACACCCGGCGGTATGTCTGTCGAGGGGTGCCAACCCGCAATGGTATCCATTACCATAGCCGAAGTCGTGATCCTCATTGTGGGGGACTTCAGCGAAGAAAAGGTGACAAGTGTCTGGCCCGTCAGACACTTCACTTGTATGCCACCAACTCCAAGAAGTGGCACAGGCGAGTCTTCCACGACTAAACCTAACTGGCGTGCCACTCGAGTGGTAACCAAACTGCTTTGAGCCCCTGAGTCCAACAGAGCTCTCAAATTAATGGCTTCCCCACGACCCCATACGCGGACCACCGCGGTAGGGAGCAGAACCGTCCCGCGGCTCTGTCCCAGCAAGGGAGCAAGCTAGTTACGGGCTCCCCACTCTCTCCAAACCAGGGGCGCGCCACTGACCCGGATAATATGGCGGGCGAGTGCACATCCCCATCTGAGGGGGCATAACCCGCGGCCCGGCCATACATATGGTACGGCGGGTGGTACTCCAGCCGTGGGTACTCGTGCAGCGGCGGAGAAAACCGCTGCGGCTGCATGTGTTGGGCATTGGTAACCCGCGTGGAGGGGGTGTCCCCACTCTCACGTCCGATCTAGGGCCCCCGCCCATGGGGGCCCTATCCGGGGCCTGGCCAGCTACATACTGGCCATGACCTTGGGGCGCGTGGTCCCGGTCCGCCAAGACCCGCGCAGGTACGCGACCCCCTCCCGAGGGGGTGCGACGAGCGAAGCCGCGTCCTCCGTCCGATGGTGGAGGGCTTCGCGCAGGAGCGCCCCCGCCCATAGGGGACCCCTGCCTCAACAACCGGGGGCCATCCCCGTTCCGGTTCATGCAGAGCATCACGTGGTGCAGCCCACGGCATGCACTGCATGGTATGGCCCTGGGACAGTCACGTGCATAGTGACTGCCCAAACAGTAGAAGCAAAGTTCATGCCGCCTTGCCATGCGGCGCCGATCTTGTACTGGCAGTCTCTGCCAGTCCCTGCATTGCAGCAGGCTGTAGCCCATCCGGCCACATTGCAGGCAGTCCGCGTCCCCCGCGACTGCTGCCGTGTGTGCAACCCGCACACCAGCTCCACGCGGTGGCGGTTGCCGTCCCTGTTGGGGCTTACCTCTCCATGAGGGTTCCAAGGGCCTACGTTCAGGCGCTCTGGATGGCGCTGAGTCCGTCATGGTATTCTCAGCAGCCCGTGCCTCAAACTCCAAAAACTTCACCAAGTCAGTGAATGTTGGTAGGGTGGTGCTATCCCGTTCCGCATTCTCGCGCTCAAATCGCGAGCGGATGTCATTGGGTAATTTGCCCAATACAATGTGCACCAGCAAAAGGACCATTGGTCCACCGGCAGCCCCAGTGTGCGGAGCGCGTTACAGGCCACTGTAACGGGCGTGAGCAACTGCAGGCGCAACTGTGCCCTGTTGGCCACCTTAGGCAGGGCCATCAACTGTGTGGCGATGCGCATCCGCTAACAAACGTAAGTTTTGGTAGCGGGAGTTCAATAACTCCCAAGCCGTATCGTACTGGTCGTCCTCTCACCCGGAGGTGCTGGATGAGCGACCGCGCTTCATCCTCAAGAGTGGAGAGGAGGTAGGCCATCTTCTGGGCCTCTCGACAAATTTCCCCTCGTCGTGCTACGACCAAGGGATTCTCAAACATATTTTTATATGCTACCCACTCCTCCATCCTTACTCCCCAAAGTGGGACAGCTGAAGGGTGGGGGGAGCCGGACCAGTAAACCCGCGCTGGTCCTTCCCTGTCTAACAGGTGTGCGAGGGCTGGTCCGCCAGCCTCGTCTCGCCTCTTTATTGCGGTCACCGCCTCCGCGATATCATCGTGCAGACTCAGGATCTGGTCCATGTCCCGCGCCATGTGACCTGCGTAGGCCTCCGGGGTAAGATCGGCTTCGGTAAGCGCCGCCATGGCCGCTTCCTGCGCGCGTTAATCAATCGTGAGTGGAGGTGATCCGCTCTTAGCAGTATGGCGCCCTCCCTGTCCTTCCGGGACAGGAGTCCTCCGGCAAATGTCACAAACCATCTCAATTCGTTGGCGAGTGTCGCCCTCAGCATTGGAGGCCTTCGCCATCGCGTCAAGTCACAAAAAACAAAAAATAACAAAAGGTAAATAAAAAACAACAAAATCAAGCAACTACACGAAGAACCGCGGTAGGTATGAGAATGGCACAAACTCCGGAAACGCACGGTACAAACCGCAAACAAATACAAAAAAGGTTACAAATATTCTTATACAAACAAACTAAGAAAAAATCTAATAATTTTTACAAACAATTAATTATTTTTTACAAACGAACAAATAGAGGGTAGATAAACTACGCTCTGCTACCAGAAAATGTGCAGAGCAACTACGCTCTGCTGCCAGAAAATGTGGCAGAGAGAATCCGGACAAAACGAAGCGGCGGGAAGAATTCTGTACCGCAGGAACTTCACCGGGAAGAACCACCGGTAAAGAAATAAGTACCGGGAAAAAATCTCCACGCGGCACCACGTTTGCCCGACTAAAAACCTAACTAACTTAACGCAGTCTGCTACCACCGTAGCTTATGAAGGGAGCTACAGGGCCCTATATGATAACCTAACCTATAAATTAACTACAATTGAACACTTACCAAATTAAATCTTCTTTCTCTTCGGATCCAAACTTGAGTGTCTTCGGGAAGGGGGAATTCCTAATCACCCTACCTAACCCTTGAGATCTCAATTCCCCAGAACAACTAAATAGATTTCTTCCCGTAGTTTCACTCGGGAACAGCCAGATGTGAACAGCCAGCCACGTTTCACCTCTCACAAGAAAAAGTCACAATAACAGAGTTTTTCACAAACACAAATTCAATAGTTATTTAACAAACAGGAAATTCACAATTATCACTCAAACTAAACAACAAGCAAAAGACGCGAGACCGCTCCGCGTATTAAAATCAAACCGATATCGCCCTGGACAATGCAATGGCGGACCACACGCGACGCCATCCACGCTAGCAGTGTGAGGACCCCAAAACGCCTGGCGGCGATAACAGGAAACGCCTGCGTTTAGTTTTACCCAATATATTACAAACAGAGAGATATCATGAATACACACGTTGAAACTACAGAGAAAATAAATTTAAGTGCCAAATAACTGTTGTCATCTTTATTTTTGGATTTTTGAGCATCTCAAATGCAATTAGTACTACTCTCATATACAATTTAAATATGGTGAAAAAATTCCATGCGAGCAGGACTTGAACTCGCGACCTGGGGCCCTATTTTTGAAAGTGTGACTCACCAAAAAAGCGTGAGCCGAATGATTTTTTATTTAATTATCCATTATTCCGTATTTTTTGAATTGTCTATGTCGAATAATTCACAACGCGTATGAATTTAAACCACTCGTTTGCGTATGATTTGGTAGTCGAACGTTTTTTTACGTAAAAATCATGAATGACATAGACAACCGGATACGGATATAGATGGAGTCTATTGAAATTTTCATTTTTGCGTTCCGTTTAACGCTTACGTTCTCTTTGATTGAAAATATAGGAACATTTTTTCTACGATTCGGTTTTCGTTTCGTAGAATGGAGCAAGTATTTCTCGCATTATTTTCCTTATCACTGGCAACATTGCTAGACGAGTGATTTCAAAAATATGGCTTTTATGTTTTTCGTGACATAGTAGGACGAGTGCGTCATAATAGACTTTTCGTTTTCCGCGGTATGTCACACTTTCAAAAATAGGGCCCCAGGTCTTTATACGACTATGCTCTTCCAACTGAGCTATCGCATTTCAATCCTGCACATCGAAAATCTTCGCCATATCCAATTTCTATTGAAACGCATTATAACAATAAATGTTGTCATCGTTTTGAAAAGGAAAGACAATGAGACAAAAAGAATATTATTTTGTTTGGCTTTTACGTACGGTCAATAAAATTTGTTTTATTCAGCTGTCGTACTTTTAGGCATTATTAAACTACTTACTAGCTTTTTCACACATAAAAAATCACCCCCTTACGAGTGGAGTTTCCAAAACTCCTTTCTTAGTGTGTTTGTAATATATTGGGTAAAACTAAACGCAGGCGTTTCCTGTTATCGCCGCCAGGCGTTTTGGGGTTCTCACATTGCTCGTGCGAATGGCTCGCGTGTGGTCCGCCATTGCATTGTCCAGGGCGATATCGGTTTTGATTTTACCCAATACGCGGAGAGAGTCTCGCGTCTTTTGCTTGCTTGTGGCTAGTGCTTGAGTTGTATTTGTGAATTTCCTGTTTGTTAAATAACTATTGAACTTTGTGTTTGTGTGAAAAACTCTGTTATTGTGACTTTCTCCTGTGGATGTGAAACGTGGCTGGCTCGCTCATCATCTACCTGTTGCTCGAGTGAAACCGATTTCGGGAAGAAATCTATTTATTTGTCCTGGGGAATTGAGATCTCAAGGGGTTAGGTAGGGTGATTAGGAATTCCCCCTTCCCGAAAGACACTCAAGTTTGGATCCGAAGAGAAAGAAGATTTAACTTGTGTAAGTGTTTTTTTACCAGTGTAATGCAAATTTTATAGGGTTAAGAGAGTTATCATATAGGGCCCTGCTTAGCTCCCTTCATAAGCTACGGTGGTAACTGAACTGAAACGTTAAGTTAGTTGGAGGTTTTAGTCGGAGCAACGTGGTGCCGCGTGGAGATTTTCTTCACAGTACTTATTTTTACCGGTGGTTTTTTCCCGGTGAAGTTCCGGTACAGAATTCTTCCGCCGCTTCGTTTGTCCGGATCGGATTCGCTCTGCGCATTTTCTGGCAGCAGGCGTGGTTGCTCTGCACATTTTCTGGTAGCAGAGCGTAGTTTATCTACCCTCTATTTGTTCGTTTGTAAAAAATAATTAATTGTTTGTAAAAATTATTATTTTCTTAGTTTGTTTGTATAAGAATATTTGTAACCTTTTTTGTATTTGTTTGCGGTTTGTACCGTGCGTTCCGAGTTTGTGCCATTCTCATACCTACCGCGGTTCTTCGTGTAGTTGCTTGATTTTGTTGTTTTTTATTTACCTTTTGTTATTTTTTGTTTGTGACTTGACGCGATGGCGAAGGCCTCCAATGCTAGGGCGACACTCGCCAACGAATTGAGATGGTTTGTGACGGCCGGAGGACTCCTGTCCCGGAAGGACAGGGAGGGCGCCATACTGCTAAGAGCGGATCACCTCCACTCACGATTGATTAGCGCGGAAGCAGCCATGGCGGCGCTTACCGAAGCCGATCTTACCCCGGAGGCCTACGCAGGTCACATGGCGGACATGGACCAGATCCTGAGTCTGCACGATGATATCGCGGAGGCGGTGACCGCAATAAGGGCGAGACAGGCTGGCGGACCAGCCTCGCACCTGTTAGACAGGAAGGACCAGCGGTTACTGGTCGGCTCCCCACCCTTCAGCTGTCCCACTTTGGGGGTAGGATGGAGGAGTGGGTAGCATATAAATATGTTTGAGTCCCCTGGTCGTAGCACGACAGGATTTGTCGAAGGCCCAGAAGATGGCCTACCTCCTCTCCACTCTTGAGGATGAAGCGCGGTCGCTCATCCAGCACCTCCGGGTGGAGGACGACCAGTACGACACGGCTTGGGAGTTATTGAACTCCCGCTATCAAAACTTACGTTTGTTAGCGGATGCGCACGCCGCACAGTTGATGGCCCTGCCCAAGGTGGCCAACAGGGCACAGTTGCGCCTGCAGTTGCTCACGCCCGTTACAGTGGCCTGTAACGCGCTCCGCACACTGGGGCTGCCGGTGGACCAATGGTCCTTTTTGCTGGTGCACATTGTATTGGGCAAATTACCCAATGACATCCGCTCGCGATTTGAGCGCGAGAATGCGGAACGGGATAGCACCACCCTACCAACATTCACTGACTTGGTGAAGTTTTTGGAGTTTGAGGCACGGGCGGCTGAGAATACCATGACGGACTCAGCGCCATCCAGAGCGCCTGAACGTAGGCCCCAACAGGGACGGCAGCCGCCACCGCGTGGAGCTGGTGTGCGGGTTGCACACACGGCAGCAGTCGCGGGGGACGCGGACTGCCTGCAATGTGGCCGGATGGGCCACAGCCTGCTGCAATGCAGGGACTGGCAGAGACTGCCAGTACAAGATCGGCGCCGCAGGGCAAAGCGGCATGAACTTTGCTTTTATTGTTTGGGCGGTCACTATGCACGTGACTGTCCCAGTGCCATACCATGCAGTGCATGCCGTGGGCGGCACCACGCGATGCTTTGCATGAACCGCAACGGGGATGGCACCCGGTTCGAGTTGAGGCACGGGGTCCCCATGGGCGGGGGCGCTCCTGCGCAGAAGCCCTCTCACCATCGGACGGAGGACGCTGGCTTTGCTCGTCGCACCCCCCTCGGGAGGGGTCGTCGCGTACCTGCGCGAGGTCTTGGCGGACCGGGACCACGCGCCCCAAGGTCATGGCCAGTATGTAGCTGGCCAGGCCCCGGATAGGGCCCCCATGGGCGGGGGCCCTAGATCGGACATGAGAGTGGGGACACCCCCCTCCACGCGGGTTACCAATGCCCAACACATGCAGCCGCAGCGGTTTTCTCCGCCGCTGCACGAGTACCCACGGCTGGAGTACCACCCGCCGTACTATAGGTATGGCCGGGCCGCGGGTTATGCCCCCCCTCAGATGGGGATGTGCACTCGCCCGCCATATTATCCGGGTCAGTGGCGCGCCCCTGGTTTGGAGAGAGTGGGGAGCCCGTAACTAGCTTGCTCCCTTGCTGGGACAGAGCCGCGGACGGTTCTGCTCCCTACCGCAGTGGTCCGCGTATGGGGTCGTAGGGGGGAAGCCATTAATTTGAGAGCTCTGTTGGACTCTGGGGCTCAAAGCAGTTTGGTTACCACTCGAGTGGCACGCCAGTTAGGTTTAGTCGTGGAAGACTCGCCTGTGCCACTTCTTGGAGTTGGTGGCATACAAGTGAAGTGTCTGACGGGCCAGACACTTGTCACCTTTTCTTCGCTGAAGTCCTCCACAATGAGGATCACGACTTCGGCTATGGTAATGGATACTGTTTGTAATATATTGGGTAAAACTAAACGCAGGCGTTTCGCATTGCTGCCGCCAGAGGGCGTTCGGGGTTTTTCACACTGCTAGCGTGGATGGCGTCGCGTGTGTAGTCCGCCATTGCATTGCCCTATGCGATATCGGTTTGATTTTTAATACGCGAGAGGTTCCGCGTTCTTTGATTGCTAATTAGCTTGAGTTGTGTTTGTGAATTTCCTGTTTGTTAAATAACTATTGAACTTTGTGTTTGTGTACCCGTCATGGTGACTTTTTCTTGTGAGAGGTGAAACGTGGCTGGCTGTTCACATCTGGCTGTTCCCGAGTGAAACTACGGGAAGAAATCTATTTATTTGTCCTGGGGAATTGAGATCTCAAGGGTTAGGTAAGGGTAATTAGGAATTCCCCCTTCCCGAAGACACTCAAGTTTGGATCCGAAGAGAAAGAAGATTTAGCTTGGTAAGTGTTCAATTGTAGTTAATTTATAGGTTAGGTTATCATATAGGGCCCTGTAGCTCCCTTCATAAGCTCCGGTGGTAGCAGACTGCGTATAGCTTAAGTTAGATTCTAGTCGGACAAGCGTGGTGTCGCGTGGAGATTTTTTCCCGGTACTTAATTTTACCGGTAGATTTTTTCCCGGTAAAGTTCCGGTACAGAATTCTTCCCGCCGCTTCGTTTGTCCGGATTCTCTCTGCGCACATTTTCTGGCAGCAGAGCGTAGTTGCTCTGCACATTTCTGGTAGCAGAGCGTAGTTTATCTACCCTCTATTTGTTCGTTTGTAAAAAATAATTAATTGTTTGTAAAAATTATTAGATTTTTCTTAGTTTGTTTGTATAAGAATATTTGTAACCTTTTTTGTATTTGTTTGCGGTTTGTACCGTGCGTTCCGGGTTTGTGCCATTCTCATACCTACCGCGGTTCTTCGTGTAGTTGCTTGATTTTGTTGTTTTTTATTTACCTTTTGTTATTTTTTGTTTGTGACTTGACGCGATGGCGAAGAGGCCTCCAATGCTAAGGAGCGACACTCGCCAACGAATTGAGATGGTTTGTGACGGCCGGGAGGACTCCTGTCCCGGAAGGACAGGGAGGGCGCCATACTGCTAAGAGCGGATCACCTCCACTCACGATTGATTAGCGCGGAAGCGAGCCATGGCGGCGCTTACCGAAGCCGATCTTACCCCGGAGGCCTACGCAGGTCACATGGCGGACATGGACCAGATCCTGAGTCTGCACGATGATATCGCGGAGGCGGTGACCGCAATAAAGGGCGAGACAGGCTGGCGGACCAGCCCCTCGCACACCTGTTAGACAGGAAGGACCGAAAGCGGTTACTGGTCGGCTCCCCCACCCTTCAGCTGTCCCACTTTGGGGGTAGGATGGAGGAGTGGGTAGCATATAAAAATATGTTTGAGTCACTGGTCGTAGCACGACAGGATTTGTCGAAGGCCCAGAAGATGGCCTACCTCCTCTCCACTCTTGAGGATGAAGCGCGGTCGCTCATCCAGCACCTCCGGGTGGAGGACGACCAGTACGATACGGCAGGAGTTATTGAACTCCCGCTACCAAAACTTACGTTTGTTAGCGGATGCGCACGCCGCACAGTTGATGGCCCTGCCCAAGGTGGCCAACAGGGCACAGTTGCGCCTGCAGTTGCTCACGCCCGTTACAGTGGCCTGTAAGGCGCTCCGCACACTGGGGCTGCCGGTGGACCAATGGTCCTTTTTGCTGGTGCACATTGTATTGGGCAAATTGCCCAATGACATCCGCTCGCGATTTGAGCGCGAGAATGCGGAACGGGATAGCACCACCCTACCAACATTCACTGACTTGGTGAAGTTTTTGGAGTTTGAGGCACGGGCTGCTGAGAATACCATGACGGACTCAGCGCCATCCAGAGCGCCTGAACGTAGGCCCTTGGAACCCTCATGGCGAGGGAGGCCCCAACAGGGACGGCAACCGCCACCGCGTGGAGCTGGTGTGCGGGTTGCGCCACACGGCAGCAGTCGCGAGGGACGCGGACTGCCTGCAATGTGGCCGGATGGGCCACAGCCTGCTGCAATGCAGGGACTGGCAGAGACTGCCGGTACAGATCGGCGCCGCATGGCAAAGAAGCGGCATGAACTTTGCTTTTATTGTTTGGGCGGTCACTATGCACGTGACTGTCCCAGTGCCATACCATGCAGTGCATGCCGTGGGCGGCACCACGCGATGCTTTGCATGAACCGCAACGGGGATGGCACCCGGATGTTGAGGCAGGGGTCCCCTATGGGCGGGGGCGCTCCTGCGCGAAGCCCTCCACCACCGGACCGAGGACGCGGCTTCGCTCGTCGCACCCCCTCGGGATGGGGGTCGCGTACCTGCGCGGGTCTTGGCGGACCGGGATGACCACGCGCCCCAAGGTCATGGCCAGTATGTGACTGGCCAGGCCCCGGATAGGGCCCCCATGGGCGGGGGCCCTAGATCGGACGTGAGAGTGGGGACACCCCCCTCCACGCGGGTTACCAATGCCCAACACATGCAGCCGCAGCGGTTTCTCCGCCGCTGCACGGGAAGTACCCACGGCTGGAGGTACCACCCGCCGTACCATATGCTATGTAGCCGAGGCCGCGGGTTATGCCCCCCTCAGATGGGGATGTGCACTCGCCCGCCATATTATCCGGGTCAGTGGCGCGCCCCTGGTTTTGGAGAAAGTGGGGAGCCCGTAACTAGCTTGCTCCCTTGCTGGGACAGAGCCGCGGACGGTTCTGCTCCCTACACGCGATGGTCCGCGTATGGGGTCGTGGGAAGCCATGAATTTGAGAGCTCTGTTGGACTCAGGGGCTCAAAGCAGTTTGGTTACCACTCGAGTGGCACACCAGTTAGGTGTAGTCGTGGAAGACTCGCCTGTGCCACTTCTTGGAGTTGGTGGCATACAAGTGAAGTGTCTGACGGGCCAGACACTTGTCACCTTTTCTTCGCTGAAGTCCTCCACAATGAGGATCACGACTTCGGCTATGGTAATGGATACCATTGCGGGTTGGCACCCCTCGACAGACATACCGCCCGGTGTGTTGTCTTTGGTTTCGGGTCTGGATTTGGCCGACCCCTTTGTCTTTCATCCCGGCCCAGTGGACTTGCTCCTGGGCTCGGACGTATTGGGTTGGATTTTGTTGGGTACACAGAAGGCTCTGGGTTCGTCTTCACTGATGGCAGTGTCTACTATCATTGGTTTCGCCCTGATGGGCCCTGTGTTTGATAATAGCACCGTGGAGGAGCCACCGGTCGTCGCATCAGCGTCCTTGGCCAAGACCATGCAAAGGTTTTGGGATGTGGAGGAGCCACCTATGAGTTCCAGGATGGATCCGGAGACACGCTGAGTGCGAAGCCCTTTTTCGATCGTTTCCACGGAGAGGGTTGCCCCTCCGGTCCGGTTTGTAACTAGGTTACCATTTGTTGCTACTCTCGTCCTAGCCCTAGAGGCAAAGTAGGGCGCTTGCGGAGAAACTTGACTGCTGTCCATGAACGGAGCGACGCATGCAGCGTGACCACGTACTTCGCGATAAATATATTGAATTTATGCGCGAGTACGAGGATTTAGGTCACATGTCTCCGGCTCCGGGAAGTTGATTTGGAGCTCAACTTCGAGCATTATTTTTTGCCCCCACCACGCGGTGGTGAAGGCCTCAACAGGGCAAGTTGCGGACTGTCTTTGATGGAGTCCGCACCCACTTCGAACGGGGTTTCGTTGAATCTATCGTTTGCGATTCGGGTCCCAAATTGCATAGGGACATAATTGACATCATCTTGAACTTTAGAAGACATCGAAGTGGTTTTTAGGTGCGCGGACATCCGGATGAGTGTTCCACGCCAGACATGATCATATCATCTGAAGGACAGGCGATTCCAGTTGATACTCTGGCGTGAAGCGCCCTGAAGGATCACCTGTGACGGTGTATGAACTCAAGCACAAACACGTATGGTTTGGGAAATCCTAGTCCCTATATCGCCATCAGATCATTTTAGCTTGAATTGCGCAAAGAGCGGGAACGGATCCGCTTTCCCCGTGGGGCTTCCGTGCTGTCACGTGACTTGTATGTTGATGACGTGTGCACGGAATGCCCAAAGTATTGAGGAGGCCCTCCTACTGCGGGATGAATTGATTGAAATATTGAAGACAGGTGGCTACGAGCTACGTAAGTGGTTGTCTAATGAGCCTAAAGTTCTAGAAGGGATCCCGGAGGATCACCAACAGAACCCTCACCTGTTTGAGGATGTGGATGATCCCAACAGGATAGCGGTGCTGGGCATGAAGTACCAGCCGCTAACCGATATTTTTACATTCCAAGTGGACTTGGAAATACCAAAGGTCTGGACTAAGAGAACGGTGTTGTCCGTAATAGCCCGTATGTTTGATCCAAGCGGTTGGATCAGTCCAGTGATATTCTCTGCAAAGTGTCTTCTTCCAGAGACTTTGGACTTTGGGCGTCTCATTAGTGGGACGAGCCGCTGTTTGGCTCTCCATTGGATGATTGGCTCCGAGTTGTTTTTCATCGATTAAGGAAGTCAATCGGATTGCCTTGCACCTCGTCCGAATATTGCCACCCGGGAAATATCGAGCCAGCCTGCATGGCTTTTGTGACGCGTCGGAGCGAGGCTACGCCGCGTCAGTCTATATGCGGACAGTTGACGCCGATGGCCGGGTCAATGTCTCGCTTTTGTTAGGGAAGAGCAAGGTCGCCCACATCAGGACTAGGCTGACTATTCCCAAGCTTGAGTTGAGTGGAGCTCACCTTCTCTCTAAATTGTTGCATCACGTTGCATGTGAGCTGGCGGCCACGGTCGAGATACGGGACATCTTCGCCTGGTCGGATAGCCAGGTCGCGCTTGCATGGTTGCGCGCGGCCCCACATACCTTGGAGGTTTTTGTGGGAAATCGGGTTTCCCAAATCCAGAATATCGGAATTGATATAACATGGAGACATGTGTGCCGGAGAGAGCTTAACCCAGCGGACACTGTAGCTTCCCGAGGTTGTACGGCACCAGAATTGGTGTCACACCCGCTCTGGGTGGGGTCCAGAGTGGCTGATGGGGATCAGAAACTTCTTGGCCTGTCTGTCAGACAGATGTTACTTCTTTGAGTTTTGACTGGGCTCCGTGTACATGCTGTAGTCGCTGAGAGACGACGTCGGAGCCGGATTGGCTACTTGCTCGGTATAGCAGCTTGGATAAGCTTCTGGGTGTTACCAGTTGGATTAAGCGTTTCATACATAATTGTAGAAACCCACAGGCAAAGCGGTTGGAGCCGATTGCCGGTGCAGAAGAGCGCCGGAGCGCATTGTTGCATTGGGTCCGTGTCGTGCAGACCGGACGGTTTGAGTCAGAGCTTCGTATTTTGCGCGACGGACGCGCTAAGTTGAAGGGCGCGGTCGCTCGTTTGAACCCGTACATCGACTCGGATGGAAGCTTCATTCGGGTTGGAAGGCAGGCTCGGAAGGCGGATCTTCCATATGAGACTCGCCATCCTCTGTTCATTGTTGCCCAAGGGCGGACCCTTGGTGCAGCTTTTGGTGTCTGATCGACACATTCGCGTAACGCCCATGCTGGGTGCAATGCTTTGTTGGCTATTTCGACACTGCAACGCGAGTTTTACGGATTTTGTCAGCCCGAAGAGCAATCCGTAGTGTCCTGTTTCGATGTATTGCATGTTATAGGTTGAAGGCATCCACGATGCAACCACAGATGGGTGATTTGCCCGCTGATCGAATCCGACCTTCGAGACCGTTTGACGGCGTTGGAACCGATTTTGCCGGTCCCTTTTCGATCAAGGCTTCTCCCTTTCGTAATGCCCGTATTGTGAAGGGCTATTTGTGTGGAGTTGTTTGTTTGGCCACCAAGGCTGTCCATTTGGAGGTGGTATCGGCTCTGACTACGGAGGCCTTCGTCGCCGCGTTGGATCGCTTTGTTTCGCGTCGAGGTCTACCCGGATTCCCTTATTAAAGGGTCTGACAATGGCACAAACTATAAGGGAACTGTAAATTATCTTAAGGATGTTTCTGTGTTTATTGATAAAAATTGTACTAGTTTAAGTCAAATTGCTGCCCAAAGGGGAATAACCTGGAAGTTTAGTCCCCCAAGTTGCCCCCCACATTGGGGAAGAGGATTTTTTGAAGCGGCTGTGAAATCCGCAAAGACCCACCTCCGCCGCATTATCGGAGAAACGGCTCTAACTTTTGAAGAGCTGGCCACAGTGTTTTGTAAAGTTGAGGCGGTCCTCAACTCTCGTCCTCTCTGTCCGCTATCTCCAGACCCAAATGACTTGGAAGCTCTCACCCCTGGTCATTTTGGTTGGTGAGGAGGAGCCGTTGAATGCCCTGCCCGAATACCCGTGGAAGGATGAACGCGTATATCCCGGTTTGTCGCGTTTTCAAATGTTGCAGCAAATGAGCCAGGACTTTTTGGCGTCGCTGGTCGCTTGAATATTTGCATTTGCTGCAGCAAAGAGTGAAGTGGACAGACAGGACTGAGCCTCCCAGGGAGGGTGATTTAGTATTGTTAAAAGAGGCAAATTTGCCCTCATTGCTTTGGCGACGAGCTCGCATATTACGTTTGATTCTTGGCGGAGATGGCACTCCGCGTGTGGCTGAGGTGTTGGTCGACGGTTCGATTTTAAGGAGAGGCGTGACCTCTCTCGCCCGCCTTCCCGTAGAGTAAGCTAGCGGTCTGCTTCTCAGACCGGGACGGGGGGATGTTTGTAATATATTGGGTAAAACTAAACGCAGGCGTTTCCTGTTATCGCCGCCAGGCGTTTTGGGGTTCTCACACGGCTAGCGTGGATGTGGCGTCATGACGTGTGGCAGTCCCCGCCATTGCATTGTCCAGAAACGATATCGGTTTGATTTTAAATACGCGAGAGCGAATCTCGCGTCTTTTGCTTGCTGAAATTAGTTTGAGTGATAATTGGTGAATTTCCTGTTTTGTTAAATAACTATTGAACTTAGTGTTTTGTGAAAAACTCTGTTATTGTGACTTTTTCTTGTGAGAGGTGAAACGTGGCTGGCTGTTCACATCTGGCTGTTCCAGTGAAACTACGGGAAGAGAAATCTATTTAGTTGTTATGGGGAATTTGAGATCTCAAGGGTTAGGTAGGGGTGATTAGGAATTCCCCTTCGAAGACACTCAAGTTTTGGATCCGAAAGAGAAAAAGAAGATTTAATTTGGTAAGTGTTCAATTGTAGTTAATTTATAGGTTAGGTTATCATATACTAGGACCCTGTAGCTCCCTTCATAAGCTACGGTGGTAAAGCAGACTGCGTATAAGTTAGTTAGGTTTTAGTCGGGCAAACGTGGTGCCGCGTGGAGATTTTTTCCCGGTACTTATTTTTACCGGTGGTTTTTTCCCGGTGAAGTTCCGGTACAGAATTCTTCCCGCCGCTTCGTTTGTCCGGATTCGCACTGCGCACATTTTCTGGCAGCAGAGCGTAGTTGCTCTGCACAGGAAGAGCACACCTGTAATCAATAAGTTACCAATCTCACAAGTCAAGTCCCAGCAAGTTTAAATCTTTTTTTAAAAAGGACCTTCACGAGCTGCTTGTAGATAAATGTTATTACAAACTTGACGATTTTTTTGGAGGACAATTTTTTAGCTTCATTGACAGTGCATTTTGTAACTCTGTAATTTCATTGTTATAAATTTCTTTTCTTCATTACATATTTGTACAGCTTGCATACTTTGGCAGAATACAGAGCACATATGTATTTTTTTTTCACACCTGTATAACCTGTATTTACAAATAAACATATTTTTGATTGATTGATTGATTGATTGATTGTGAGTGGATGTTATTTGTTACTCAGTCACGCAAAATGTATGTACCCTAACAAAATTTGAGTACTTTCTTAGAGAAAAGTTTTCCTTTATTTAATGTGTTACTTTTTGTTGGAGAAATAAACGTTTTATTTATTATTTATTTATTTAAATCTACTAGATGGATTTCGATGAAATTTGGCACACACATAGAAAAACATTTTAAATAGCATGCTGGAGCTGCTTTTTATCCCACGAAATTCCTAAGGGATCGAAGCCCCGGGCAATACTTTTAGAAAAGATAAACACATTAAGCCAGTCAATTACTGTATTCAAACCAGAACAACGACCCATCTATGACCTGATTATCAGAGACGCGGAAACACAAAAAAGGTAGCACATTGGAAAAATAAACATTCAAAACTAGAAGAAAAATAACGACTTGGAAATCATTTTACTGCTTGGAAAAACCAAACCAAACCTAAAGTAAAAGTATATATAACCCGCATACTTTTTACGCGTTTACCTACTTTATCCTAATACCAAGGAGGTATTTAGAAACCCTAATTAGGTGTATTATATGCGAAAGTGAGTTTGTTTGTT
>CM031592.1:19370683-19460284 GCA_018467065.1 Ephestia elutella | reverse complement strand
TACCCAGTACGGGAATTTCCACAACACACACAAAATAAGAACTGTGCGGGAATTATATTTTACTTATAAGAAAACAATTAGGTTAATAAGATACAAGGCACTTGTCGTGACGAGTAGTAGCGGCAGAGCGCCGAGCGACGTGCGAACGCCTTGAGAGCAGTCGGGTCGAATGAATGTCAATCGAAACAGTAGTTAATAGGATGGCAGATTTTATAACAGACAAGGATTGTCTGTTACACCATCTTGGATCTCAAAAAAAATGTTATTTTCGTAATCAGCGCACTGAAAAACTTATGAAACGATATACATATCGCAAAATTAAAAAAAAAAGTTGTCCGCCATCTTGGATCTTGATTTAGATTTATTTTGATTTTTATGATTTCGATTTCTATGATTTCGATTTATTACGATTTCTATGATTGCGATTTATTACGATTTCTATTTCATCAAAAATTGTCGGCCATCATTCATGTGTAAGAAAATGGTACCTATATAAATTTTAAAAAGATTAAAAGTAATAATGTTTGTAATATAATGGGTGAAACTAAACGCAGGCGTTTCCCATTGCTGCCGCCAGAGGGCGTTCGGGGTTCTCACACTGCTAGCGTGGATGGCGTCGCGTGTCCGCCATTGCTTTGCCCTATGCGATATCGGTTTGATTTTTAATACGCGAGAGGTTCCGCGTTTTTTGATTGCTAATTAGCTTGAGTTGTGTTTGTGAATTTCCTGTTTGTTAAATAACTATTGAACTTTGTGTTTGTGTACCCGTCATGGTGACTTTTTCTTGTGAGAGGTGAAACGTGGCTGGCTGTTCACATCTGGCTGTTCCCGAGTGAAACTACGGGAAGAAATCTATTTATTTGTCCTGGGGAATTGAGATCTCAAGGGTTAGGTAGGGTGATTAGGAATTCCCCCTTCCCGAAGACACTCAAGTTTGGATCCGAAGAGAAAGAAGATTTAGTTTGGTAAGTGTTCCATTGTAATTAATTTATAGGTTAGGTTATCATATAGGGCCCTGTAGCTCCCTTCATAAGCTACGGTGGTAGCAGACTGCGTTAAGTTAGTTAGGTTTTAGTCGGGCAAACGTGGTGCCGCGTGGAGATTTCTTCCCGGTACTTATTTTTACCGGTGGTTTTTTCCCGGTGAAGTTCCGGTACAGAATTCTTCCCGCCGCTTCGTTTGTCCGGATTCGCTCTGCGCACATTTTCTGGCAGCAGAGCGTAGTTGCTCTGCACATGTCTGGCAGCAGAGCGTAGTTGCTCTGCACAATTTCTGGTAGCAGAGCGTAGTTTATCTACCCTCTATTTGTTCGTTTGTAAAAAATAATTAATTGTTTGTAAAAATTATTAGATTTTTCTTAGTTTGTTTGTATAAGAATATTTGTAACCTTTTTTGTATTTGTTTGCGGTTTGTACCGTGCGTTCCGGGTTTGTGCCATTCTCATACCTACCGCGGTTCTTCGTGTAGTTGCTTGATTTTGTTGTTTTTTATTTACCTTTTGTTATTTTTTGTTTGTGACTTGACGCGATGGCGAAGGCCTCCAATGCTAAGGCGACACTCGCCAACGAATTGAGATGGTTTGTGACGGCCGGAGGACTCCTGTCCCGGAAGGACAGGGAGGGCGCCATACTGCTAAGAGCGGATCACCTCCACTCACGATTGATTAGCGCGGAAGCGGCCATGGCGGCGCTTACCGAAGCCGATCTTAACCCGGAGGCCTACGCAGGTCACATGGCGGACATGGACCAGATCCTGAGTCTGCACGATGATATCGCGGAGGCGGTGACCGCAATAAGGGCGAGACAGGCTGGCGGACCAGCCCTCGCACACCTGTTAGACAGGAAGGACCAGCGGTTACTGGTCGGCTCCCCACCCTTCAGCTGTCCCACTTTGGGGGTAGGATGGAGGAGTGGGTAGCATATAAAAATATGTTTGAGTCCCTGGTCGTAGCACGACAGGATTTGTCGAAGGCCCAGAAGATGGCCTACCTCCTCTCCACTCTTGAGGATGAAGCGCGGTCGCTCATCCAGCACCTCCGGGTGGAGGACGACCAGTACGACACGGCTTGGGAGTTATTGAACTCCCGCTGCCAAAACTTACGTTTGTTAGCGGATGCGCACGCCGCACAGTTGATGGCCCTGCCCAAGGTGGCCAACAGGGCACAGTTGCGCCTGCAGTTGCTCACGCCCGTTACAGTGGCCTGTAACGCGCTCCGCACACTGGGGCTGCCGGTGGACCAATGGTCTTTTTGTTGGTGCACATTGTATTGGGCAAATTGCCCAATGACATCCGCTCGCGATTTGAGCGCGAGAATGCGGAACGGGATAGCACCACCCTACCAACATTCACTGACTTGGTGAAGTTTTTGGAGTTTGAGGCACGGGCTGCTGAGAATACCATGACGGACTCAGCGCCATCCAGAGCGCCTGAACGTAGGCCCTTGGAACCCTCATGGCGAGGGAGGCCCCAACAGGGACGGCAACCGCCACCGCGTGGAGCTGGTGCGCGGGTTGCACACACGGCAGCAGTCGCGAGGGACGCGGACTGCCTGCAATGTGGTCGGATGGGCCACAGCCTGCTGCAATGCAGGGACTGGCAGGGACTGCCAGTACAAGATCGGCGCCGCATGGCAAAGCGGCATGAACTTTGCTTTTATTGTTTGGGCGGTCACTATGCACGTGACTGTCCCAGTGCCATACCATGCAGTGCATGCCGTGGGCGGCACCACGCGATGCTTTGCATGAACCGCAACGGGGATGGCACCCGGATGTTGAGGCAGGGGTCCCCTATGGGCGGGGGCGCTCCTGCGCGAAGCCCTCCACCACCGGACGGAGGACGCGGCTTCGCTCGTCGCACCCCCCTCGGGAGGGGTCGCGTACCTGCGCGGGTCTTGGCGGACCGGGACCACGCGCCCCAAGGTCATGGCCAGTATGTAGCTGGCCAGGCCCCGGATAGGGCCCCCATGGGCGGGGGCCCTAGATCGGACGTGAGAGTGGGGACACCCCCTCCACGCGGGTTACCAATACCCAACACATGCAGCCGCAGCGGTTTTCTCCGCCGCTGCACGAGTACCCACGGCTGGAGTACCACCCGCCGTACCATATGTATGGCCGGGCCGCGGGTTATGCCCCCTCAGATGGGGATGTGCACTCGCCCGCCATATTATCCGGGTCAGTGGCGCGCTCCTGGTTTGGAGAGAGTGGGGAGCCCGTAACTAGCTTGCTCCCTTGCTGGGACAGAGCCGCGGACGGTTCTGCTCCCTACCGCGGTGGTCCGCGTATGGGGTCGTAGGGGGAAGCCATTAATTTGAGAGCTCTGTTGGACTCAGGGGCTCAAAGCAGTTTGGTTACCACTCGAGTGGCACGCCAGTTAGGTTTAGTCGTGGAAGACTCGCCTGTGCCACTTCTTGGAGTTGGTGGCATACAAGTGAAGTGTCTGACGGGCCAGACACTTGTCACCTTTTCTTCGCTGAAGTCCTCCACAATGAGGATCACGACTTCGGCTATGGTAATGGATACCATTGCGGGTTGGCACCCCTCGACAGACATACCGCCGGGTGTGTTGTCTTTGGTTTCGGGTCTGGATTTGGCCGACCCCTTTGTCTTTCATCCCGGCCCAGTGGACTTGCTCCTGGGCTCGGACGTATTGGGTTGGATTTTGTTGGGTACACAGAAGGCTCTGGGTTCGTCTTCACTGATGGCAGTGTCTACGATTTTTGGTTTTGCCCTGATGGGCCCTGTGTTTGATAATAGCACCGTGGAGGAGCCACCGGTCGTCGCATCTGCGTCCTTGGCCAAGACCATGCAAAGGTTTTGGGAGGTGGAGGAGCCACCTATGAGTTCCAGGATGGATCCGGAACACGCTGAGTGCGAAGCCCTTTTTCGATCGACCACGGAGAGGTTGCCCTCCGGTCGGTTTGTAACTAGGTTACCCTTTGTTGCCTCTCGTCCTAGCCTAGGGCAAAGTAGGGCGCTTGCGGAGAAACGACTGCTGTCCATGGAGCGACGTATGCAGCGTGACCACGTACTTCGCGATAAATATATTGAATTTATGCGCGAGTACGAGGATTTGGGTCACATGTCTCCGGCTCGAGTTGATTGGAGCTCAACTGAGCATTATTTTTTGCCCCACCACGCGGTGGTGAAGGCCTCAACGGGCAAGTTGCGGACTGTCTTTGATGGGTCCGCACCCACTTCGAACGGAGTTTCGTTGAATCTGTGTTTGCATTCGGGTCCCAAATTGCATAGGGACATAATTGACATCATCTTGAACTTTAGAAGACATCAAGTGGTTTTTGGTGCGGACATCCGGATGATGTTCCGCCAGACAGTCATACATCCTGAGGACAGGCGATTCCAGTTGATACTCTGGCGTGAGCGCCCTGAGGATCCTGTGACGGTGTATGAACTCAACACAAACACGTATGGTTTGAAATCTAGTCCCTATATCGCCATCAGATCATTGCTTGAATTGGCAGAGCGGGAACGGATCCGCTTTCCCCGTGGGGCTTCCGTGCTGTCACGTGACTTGTATGTTGATGACGTGTGCACCGGAGCCCAAAGTATTGAGGAGGCCCTCCTACTGCGGGATGAATTGATTGAAATATTGAAGACAGGTGGCTACGAGCTACGTAAGTGGTTGTCTAATGAGCCTAAAGTTCTAGAAGGGATCCCGGAGGATCACCAACAGAACCCTCACCTGTTTGAGGATGTGGATGATCCCAACAGGATAGCGGTGCTGGGCATGCAGTACCAGCCGCTAACCGATATTTTTACATTCCAAGTGGACTTGGAAATACCAAAGGTCTGGACTAAGAGAACGGTGTTGTCCGTAATAGCCCGTATGTTCGATCCAAGCGGTTGGATCAGTCCAGTGATATTCTCTGCAAAGTGTCTTCTTCAGAGACTTTGGACTTTGGGCGTCTCGTGGGACGAGCCGCTGTTTGGCTCTCCATTGGATGATTGGCTCGAGTTGTTTTCATCGATTAAGGAAGTCAATCGGATTGCCTTGCCTCGTCGAATATTGCCCCCGGGAAATATCGAGCCAGCCTGCATGGCTTTTGTGACGCGTCGGAGCGAGGCTACGCCGCGTCAGTCTATATGCGGACAGTTGACGCCGATGGCCGGGTCAATGTCTCGCTTTTGTTAGGGAAGAGCAAGGTCGCCCCCATCAGGACTAGGCTGACTATTCCCAAGCTTGAGTTGAGTGGAGCTCACCTTCTTTCTAAATTGTTGCATCACGTTGCCAGTGAGCTGGCGGCCACGGTCGAGATACGGGACATCTTCGCCTGGTCGGATAGCCAGGTCGCGCTTGCATGGTTGCGCGCGGCCCCACATACCTTGGAGGTTTTTGTGGGAAATCGGGTTTCCCAAATTCAAAATATTGGAATTGATATAACATGGAGACATGTGCCGGGAGAGCTTAACCCAGCGGACTGTGCTTCCCGAGGTTGTACGGCACCAGAATTGGTGTCACACCCGCTCTGGTGGGGTCCAGAGTGGCTGATGGGATCAGAAACTTCTTGGCCTGTCTGTCAGACAGATGTTACTTCTTTGAGTTTGACTGGACTCCGTGTACATGCTGTAGTCGCTGAGACGACGTCGGAGCCGGATTGGCTACTTGCTCGGTATAGCAGTTTGGATAAGCTTCTGGGTGTTACCAGTTGGATTAAGCGTTTCATACATAATTGTAGAAACCCACAGGCAAAGCGGTTGGAGCCGATTGCAGGTGCAGAAGAGCGCCGGAGCGCATTGTTGCATTGGGTCCGTGTCGTGCAGACCGGACGGTTTGAGTCAGAGCTTCGTATCTTGCGCGACGGACGCGCTAAGTTGAAGGGCGCGGTCGCTCGTTTGAACCCGTACATCGACTCGGATGGGCTTCTTCGGGTTGGAGGCAGGCTCCGGAAGGCGGATCTTCCATATGAGACTCGCCATCCTCTGTTGTTGCCCAAGGGCGGACCCTTGGTGCAGCTTTTGGTGTCTGATCGACACATTCGTAACGCCCATGCTGGGTGCAATGCTTTGTTGGCTATTTTTGCAACGCGAGTTTTGGATTTTGTCTGCCCGAAGAGCAATCCGTAGTGTCCTGTTTCGATGTATTGCATGTTATAGGTTGAAGGCATCCACGATGCAACCACAGATGGGTGATTTGCCCGCTGATCGAATCCGACCTTCGAGGCCGTTTGACGGCGTTGGAACCGATTTTGCCGGTCCCTTTTCGATCAAGGCTTCTCCCTTTCGTAATGCCCGTATTGTGAAGGGCTATTTGTGTGTATTTGTTTGTTTGGCCACCAAGGCTGTCCATTTGGAGGTGGTATCGGCTCTGACTACGGAGGCCTTCGTCGCCGCGTTGGATCGCTTTGTTTCGCGTCGAGGTCTACCTTCCCTTATTAGGTCTGACAATGGCACAAACTATAAGGGAACTGTAAATTATCTTAAGGATGTTTCTGTGTTTATTGATAAAAATTGTACTAGTTTAAGTCAAATTGCTGCCCAAAGGGGAATAACCTGGAAGTTTAGTCCCCCAAGTTGCCCCCATTGGGAGGGATTTTTGAAGCGGCCGTGAAATCCGCAAAGACCCACCTCCGCCGCATTATCGGAGAAACGGCTCTAACTTTTGAAGAGCTGGCCACAGTGTTTTGTAAAGTTGAGGCGGTCCTCAACTCTCGTCCTCTCTGTCCGCTATCTCCAGATCCAATTGACTTGGAAGCTCTCACCCCTGGTCATTTTTTGGTGGGAGGGCCGTTGAATGCCCTGCCCGAATACCCGTGGAAGGACGAACGCGTATATCGGTTGTCGCGTTTTCAAATGTTGCAGCAAATGAGCCAGGACTTTTGGCGTCGCTGGTCGCTTGAATATTTGCATTTGCTGCAGCAAAGAGTGAAGTGGACAGACAGGACTGAGCCTCCCAGGGAGGGTGATTTAGTATTGTTAAAAGAGGCAAATTTGCCCTCATTGCTTTGGCGACGAGCTCGCATATTACGTTTGATTCTTGGCGGAGATGGCACTCCGCGTGTGGCTGAGGTGTTGGTCGACGGTTCGATTTTAAGGAGAGGTGTGACCTCTCTCGCCCGCCTTCCCGTAGAGTAAGCTAGCGGTCTGCTTCTCAGACCGGGACGGGGGGATGTTTGTAATATAATGGGTGAAACTAAACGCAGGCGTTTCCCATTGCTGCCGCCAGAGGGCGTTCGGGGTTTACACACTGCTAGCGTGGATGGCGTCGCGTGTCCGCCATTGCTTTGCCCTATGCGATATCGGTTTGATTTTTAATACGCGAGAGGTTCCGCGTTCTTTGATTGCTAATTAGCTTGAGTTGTGTTTGTGAATTTCCTGTTTGTTAAATAACTATTGAACTTTGTGTTTGTGTACCCGTCATGGTGACTTTTTCTTGTGAGAGGTGAAACGTGGCTGGCTGTTCACATCTGGCTGTTCCCGAGTGAAACTACGGGAAGAAATCTATTTATTTGTCCTGGGGAATTGAGCTCTCAAGGGTTAGGTAGGGTGATTAGGAATTCCCCCTTCCCGAAGACACTCAAGTTTGGATCCGAAGAGAAAGAAGATTTAGCTTGGTAAGTGTTCCATTGTAATTAAATTTATAGGTTAGGTTATCATATAGGGCCCTGTAGCTCCCTTCATAAGCTACGGTGGTAGCAGACTGCGTTAAGTTAGTTAGGTTTTAGTCGGGCAAACGTGGTGTCGCGTGGAGATTTTTTCCCGGTACTTAATTTTACCGGTAGATTTTTTCCCGGTAAAGTTCCGGTACTGAATTCTTCCCGCCGCTTCGTTTGTCCGGATTCGCTCTGCGCACATTTTCTGGCAGCAGAGCGTAGTTGCTCTGCACAATATAAATATGTAACTCTGATCTACATTACTCTCTGCTGTCTGTGAATACATGAACACGCAAAAATTAAATGCTTCTCGAGCAGCAGAGCGACGTGGATTCCCCTTGACTCTTACCGGCAGACTGATTTTTCGTGGGCTTGGAACTCGTATATATTGAGCGATGGCATTGCCATACAAAAAATGTATGGGGAATTTCTTAGTGAATTGTTACGATATAAAATATTTTTTTCGAGTTATTTTTCAAAAATCTAAAACGAGCAACTTGTAGCTAGTTTATTAAACTCGCGATTAAACATTATGTAGAAATTATAATTTGTGTTTTACATAATGATTTCGTTAAAGCCGTGAACCTTGTTTTTCGTATTTTTCGTGTTTTCTGGAAGGTATTTACGCAAAAATAAAAGGCAATATATTTTTATCTGTCTCGTATAAGTAGTAGCAGTTATTTGAGAAGCCTATAGTACTATTTTTATTATCAATAATGATCTAGTTTTGGCACCAGGGTCAATTCAGTAACGCCTGTTTTGGCTAAAAACGTGTGATGCAGGCTTAAGGGGTAGTACGTAAGTAGTAGTACCCTTAAATGTACTTTTTTTTAGTGTTGATTTATTGTCGCCCTATCTGAAAAACGGTATTACATACAAACATGAAACTTTTTATATGTCGCATAGGAATATGAGATATATGTAGGTACTTATAATATTTTACTCAAATATAAATTACAGTTGGCAAACTTTTTCTACATAAGTGGCTTGCAAGCAACAATATCAAAACTATACAGCCAGTGTTATTATTACATACGGTTTATAATTTTAGGCAATGGAAAATATTAACAGTCCCCTTGGCTTATTTCACTAGTCTACTACCCAGAGATACCCACTTAGAATAAATATGAATAATCATTCAAAGAAAAAAATATCAGAATAATCGCCAATCTCTGCTACTACTTGGAATGAAAGTTCGTTACTTTTTTACACGACTGACCAAAAAAGGAGTGTTATGTTTTCAGGGTTCATGTATACATGTATGTAAGTAAGTATGTACACGACTGACAAAAAAGGAGTGTTAAGTTTTCAGGGTTCATGTATGTATGTAAGTTTCTTTATTCCAACTATAAGTCCTGAAGGTCTTAACAGATTTTGATGTGAGATGCATTTTTAGATTCCTTGAATGAGTGACATAGGCCATGTGAGTTGTAAGTCGTGTTTTTTTTTATTTTTTAATAATTAGCTTGTTGTACTAAATTACTGGAAGGATTCTGATATTTTATGAAAAAATTAAACCGGCCAAGTGCGTGTCGGACCACGCATAAAGTAGGATTCCGTAGTCATTTTTGGCACCGCGCTGTTTTGCATTAATTGCAAGAAAAAGTATATATTTTTATTTTATTTATAATTTCAAAAGTATTCATCACTGGATACTTACCCGAAATAATTTTAAATAAGAGTTTCCGCGCCTGTTTCTTTACGTGAGTGATTTGAAGTTTATAGGTCCAAGACTTTAGAAATTACAGGGGGAACCGTGTAAGCGACTTTGGCGGGCTTATATCTCGCAAATGATAAAGCTGATAAAAAAGTGTTGTATGAAAACCCTGCCTTATTTTCATAGTCCTTTTCAACGATACCCCACACAAGGGGGTGCACTCAAAAAAATAATTCACCCCCCCTTTACATGTATGGGGAGTGTACCCTTAAAAAGGGGTAATTTTAGATCAAGATAGATAGATCAACACTTTATTGCACCATTTACAGAAAATAAATACATAGTAACAAAAGTAACAAAAACATTTTAAATGAGCGCAAAGGCGGGCTTATCGCAAATGCAATTTTAATTTTTTGTATTTTTAAAAATGAGATCTTGGTAATGGTGTTAGGGTTCAAAATGCACTGATCGGGAATATTAAGAGTCAAACAAGTGTGGTTATATGCAAGTTTGTAATGCGACTGAATTTTACAAGTAAGCATCGTAGTTTAAATAGGCGTATGAGTACATCTATATAACTGTGTGCGTCTGTTAGGCTATCGGAAGGTTTTAGTTACAACAGATCTATATGTGAAGTATCCTCGAACCAAGTTACATGCAAATCAGTCCATAAACGTAGAAGATATTCTGCTGTGACAGACTAGGACGGACGGGTTGAACGATCTTATAAGGGTTCCTTGTCGGACTACGGAACCCTAAAAATACACAATTGCAGCAAAAGTTACAAAGCTACATTTTACAGTATATTACGAGTATCAATAACACGTTATTAGTTTTAAGGTACAAATGGCACCTACAAACAAACAAAAAACAATCATTGCCTCTTTTGTAATAGTATCAGTTATATAATTTCCATACATGTACGTACATAGTTTCAATGTATGTACTCGCTGCGCATAGTGCAGCGGCGCAAGTAAACAGGACGAGACGCAAAGCATTAAATATTTTTCAGAAAATGTAAAAACATGTGTTGGTTAAGCTACGCTAGGTTAGGACTCACGGTGCCTTTCTTGTAACTTATTTCTGATATTAAAATACAATGGTATTGACGTCTGTGATATCATTATGTAATTTTTAAATTCGAAGTTTTGTTGTTGAAAACGAACAATACGGAAAAATGTCTACATCTCGGCCGCCTGACGTGCGTACAGCTCGTTATGAATTCATCACTGTTGCTAATAGACATAGCTTTTTATTTATACTTACTTTATTAAGTTAAAACAAGTTTTTGTGTTTTCGAAATTTCCTCCAAATCGCAAATGTAAGTGCAAATTTGAAAATGTAATGAATAATCATTAAAGTTAAATTATTTTTAGAAATATAATATTTTTTACTTGCTTCCGGTGAAGGCAAACATGGAACCTGCGCATTATTTTACTGTTCAGTTTACTATCTACCTATATGTATAATACGAATATTCTGCCGCTAGATTGCAGTAGTAGTGATCATGGCCGTAGCAACCATTTACATGGTATTACATACCTAGTCTAAAAAATACATTTCATGCATCCTTCGCATCCTGACAGCGGTTATTTTTCTGTTATCAGCGTGTAGTCAATAAAATTGTGCTCATATACAATATTCATAAATAAATTCGTATATAATCACATCTTTACAATTACATCTTTTGACCCTAAGCAACCTTTATACTGTGTTTGAACTTAAAAGGGAGTTCCAACCTAGTGTAAAATTGTTAAAGATAATAAAGTATATTTTGACAGAGACAGCGTGACTCGTGCATACTTGTTGTGCCGTTTCGCCCTAACTTCGGAATTTTTCTGTAACTATCTCAGTCAGGCCGGTGTACCTAAATTTCTACATTATGTTAACAATTTAATTATATAAGTACTAGTAGCGCCCCGAGCTCCGCTCCCGTTAAAATTTTGGGATGAAATGTGTTTTCCAAGTTTAATCCTACCCGTGTACACAACACGGAAATCTTAAAATCTGGCGCAGGTTTCATCTTGAAGCCGCCGCTTTAGCAAGATGAAACCTGCGCCAATTTTGAGAATTCCATGTTTGGTACACGGCTCGGGTAGGATTCGACTCTGAGGATGTGGCCTCCGTGGTCATCACGCCGGACTGTCACACCGGGAGGTCCCGGGTTCGATCCCCGGTCGGGTCAAGATGGAAAATGGTCTTTTTCAGATTGATCTTGGTCTTCGATGTTTATATGATGTTTATCTATAATTATATGTTCTTGTTATAAAATATAGTATCGTTGAGTAAGCATCCCATGATGCAAGTCTCGAACTTACTTTGGGGCTAACTCATTTTGCCATTTCATTTGGATGATTTGTCCATTAATATTTATTTTTTTTCCGCGTGGACTCAGGCGCGGGAAAAAGTTACTTAATACAAAAGGCAATTATGTTACTTAACGGTGTTTCCAATATTATAATAACTGTCGATCTCTCTTTTAGGCAGTAGTAAGTAAATAATGTTTCGCATGTAGCATTCGCATGTTCATATGCGGTGCGGCATGTGAGGAGCACATGTATTTGTTTGGCAGAAACCTGTCCCAGTGACGCGCTCGCTGACGCCGCCAAGGCCGCGCTGCAGCAGCACTCGGCACCACTCGGCAGTAGCCGCTCAAGAGTTAATAACGTGCAAGGTTAACTGGTGGTGCTGAAGGTATAGTAGCAGTTCCCGAGGCACTACTGCTACCTACTGGCATTGCTTGGTTGTGCCACTGGTATTGTTAATGTCCCCATGGTACAACTGGTAGTGCTGAAGGGAATTATAGCAGGTTCCCAAGGCACTAACACAAGGCACTAAGTCACGCGGTTGTGCTACGGGTAAGAAATTTGGTAAGAAACGGTTTCGCGAATCTCTTATACAAAATCCGTCCAAGAAAATTTAAAGCGGGCGACGCAAAACCACGCCAGTTCATCTATCTCGCTATGGGTTATCACCGTGAATGTTATCTGGTTGCAGATAAACCAACACATATTATGGATGTACACACACAGTCAGATGGCATGGCACAGCGTGCTAAGTGGCTGTTCCCGGTGCTCGCTGTAACAATAACAAACAACAATCTGACAATAAATAATTTTATTGAATTATTTAACAAGCAACAAATGATTCAGGGAACTACTCTAATTTAGGCTTAATTTGAATTGAACTAAACAAACATGGGTATGGGCAACTCAAATGGCAAAAACGCAACCCTTATAAGATCACGTTGTATTCTTTGTTGTTCGACCGCCTAGTATTCACATCATTTTATTTTATTTTTATTTTATTATTTTATTTTACATTTAAGGAAGACTTACAGCATAAGAAGTTAGAACAGGTAGTGTAAATAAGAAACAGAAAGCCAATTACAAATCTTCACAGGTAGAAAAAAAGTAAGAAATAGAAAAACTCAAGCAAACAAGTAAAAAATACATGATAGTAAAATATATGTACACATTAGTTTTATAATTAAGCATTTAAATAAAATCGATTCCCCTTCATCAACGAACTAATATACCATTAGTTCGTTGCCCTTCATACTTTTCTCAGGTTTGACTTACAGTGAGTAGGTATATTACCTAAATAAATAAAATTTATTAGTCTATGGATACATTAAATGTATGTTACCTTTTGTGTCAATAAATATATTTGTATTTTGTACTTTACGTGTGTACAATTTTGGGGATCCTTTCATTTCTCATAAGGTTAATAATCATAATTTGGTTTGTCATAAAGCCTTTCTCATAATTTTTTTATCATAATATTTTATTTAAATAACATTTATTGTAATAATATTTGTGTAGTCATAATCATAGATTGTCATACAGATTTTTTTAATAAAATGGTTTATCATAATGGATTTGTCATAATTGTTATGGTCATAAACATAGTTTATTTTTTATTTTGTTCATTTTTTGAAGACATTATGTAAAATTTGATATTTGATTACCTATTTCACATTAAGTTGACACAAACACTAGTATAGGTTAGGGTGCGGCGGGGGTGGCCCTTGGGCCACCCCTAAGCCGCGAACATAAACAACAAAAAAACAAAAACTTAACAAATCTTACCTTTTTTTCTGAGTGCATCCGTACATTATGAGTTCTCTTTTCTCTGTACATTATGAGTATAACTATTATGATTAAAAATATATTATGATTATTTATGATTATGATAATTTGTATTTATTACAAAACAATTATGTTAAAAAAATTATTTGAAAAAATATTATTTTAATTTTAATTTATGTTAATTATGATTATGTGAAAAAACATTATTTCGAACTATATTATTACAAATATTTTTATGACAATCATTAGAGACCCACAATTTTGTTTGAGTTAAACCGAACAGCTCGATCTCACTCTTTCGTAAAGTTTCGTGTCAGCGGATGCAGTGATTCGGTGATCGCGATTCGCATAAGTATACCTCAAATTGACCGAGATCCGAAAGAGCCGAATGAATGATACAGATACACTATTAGTATACATTCGAGATACGCTTCAGTGTATCACTTTGAATAAACGACTCACTGAGTCGACTCAGTAAAGAGTTAAACACGTCTAGTTAATACTAGTTGTAAATAAATCAAAGTCATATGAATCGCATAGAGTATTAAATATATTTGCCGCACGACATACGAATGAGTTTCTCCGGTAATTAGTTGCTACACTACTAAGACCAAATACACGCTTGTGGCGAAATGAACGAACAGGCACATGCAAATTGAATAGACTCAATAGTTCTGGGCAGTCAATTTTATTTGAAATTTTTTTTAAAACGTAAACAATATCGGATATTTATTTGTCTCCGTTCCTCTAAGCTGGTGCTTTTTACAGGCAGTATCATAAGAATATCTTGTTTTGCATTTAAAATTAAGAAAGCGAATGAATTTCCTTTGGACTCTTTCCAACCGAGAGATATATTTATCATACTGGGGGTTCCAGATTTGGGAGGCATATTCAATAATGCTTCGAACATATGCACAATACAGAACTTTCAGGGTTTTGACACTTTTGAAATCCCGTGATATTCGCATTACAAAACCAAGAATTTTACATGCCTTTGCCGTTATAGTGTTAATATGGCTGTCAAATAATAATTTAGAATCATGTACGACTCCTAGATCTCTTACCTCTGAAACTTTAGTAACAATTTGATTTTTAAGGTTTTTAAAATTCTAGTCAATTGATCAATACGAATATCACGTTTAGCTGATTGTCTTTTAAGCTTTTTTATTTCCGACAACAAGTTAACTATTTCCTGATCAGAGCTATCAACTCTTTCTATCAATAATTTAAGTTCTTTACGTAATGTTTCTACTTGTACTACTTCAGCGATGTTAGGACAACTTCTATTTAACCTAGCTTGTGTGGATTCACAACTGCTATTATTCTCATTTTCATCTTGATCAGAATTAGATAGAATTTTTGATAATTCTGCAAAGGTCCTTTGTTCCTATCCTGTATACAAGTCACCAGGCTCCCTTTCACCTTTAGAACATAGTTTTTGTAAGCACTAAATAAATAATTACATAAGCAGATAAGTAAATAAGTACTTAACCTTTTTAGAGTTCCGTACCTCAAAAGGCAAAAACGGAACCCTTATAAGATCACTTTGTTGTCCGTATGTCTGTCAAATATTTTTTCAGTTGAAATTAATATCGAATACCTACTTGGATTCACACGGATATGATTATGATTATTTTCAGCAGGAAAATAATCAAAATCATACGTCAACGCGATCAGGAGATGATAATAGGTACCGTAAATGTTGCGAATTTTTGCATATCTTGCGATTTCAGACGGGAATCAAACTCAAAACCTATATAAAATTTGACAACAAGCAAGGTCTAACAGTACTAATACATACAGGAATAAATCTGAAAATTGTAAATATAGTTGGAAGTCAAAAAAAGTGTTACAAATTTATTTTGACGCAGTTTGATCCCTAGGATTCATAGGTTTGTTTTTGAATTTAATTGGTCTAATTGGTTATAATGTGTACGGAACCCTCGGTGCGCGAGCTTGACTCGCATTTGGCCGGTTTTTTGTTTTAGTTTTCATTACGGGTAGGTCCGTATAGATAAATAGAAAAAACCTGTGGATAAAACTAAGCAAGAACAGTTTTGTCCATTGAAACAGCATTGTCCATGGTCTTGGACCCAGTGAGTATCCATCCTGTACAGGGAGGGCCAAGAACTAATGCTGAACGTAATATTCATATCTACATATTGACTATGGCTGGTGTGGTAATCGATCCTCGACGACATTATGTTACTTAAGTGGGCTTGGGTCGTCGTCGTCATGATAAAAGGTCGTTGCAGTCAGGCTGCGCTGCGGCGTGCTGCATCCGCCAGTCAGTCAGTCTGTCTGACTGACAATGAATATCGATGGCGAAGCGATAGTGTGCAGGCAGCGTATTGCCATAATGTGTACCATCACAGACAGGGAGTGCTCTGTGATCGCACGCAATATGCTCTCGTACTTATAGAGCATACTGCTTACCAGTACAGAGCAACTCTGTAATATAATACAGTTTGCTCTAATTTATAAGAGCGAAATATCTACGAGCACAGACAATTTTGGCTGCAGTGGTATGTAGAATGGCATGCTTCGTTATGAGCAAAATACATGCGAGTGCAGAGCAGACTCATTCTGTCTCTTTCGCACCAAGGATAGTTTGGTACATTCTTTGCATTCTTCGCACTCTGGCAGTGGCCTTGGCCTAATTGAACAAGTTCGCACGCGTCCGTCAAATTAAAACAAAGTGTTTGTTATTGTAATTTGTAATTTTAAGTAAATACTTTACGCACATAGATTAAATTATGCATGTTTTATTGATTTATCATTGTGAAGTACAATCTGTTTTAAAAATAAATACTTTCGATTAAAAAAAAAGTTTTATTGATTTATCATTGTGAAGTACAATCTGTTTTAAAAATAAATACTTTCAATTAAAAAAAAGTTCTTGTTTTATTTTACATTTTTAATCTTTCAGCCGTTTTAGCGTGATTGAGTAACACACTTCCAAACTCACAAACATCCACACCTGCACATCTACCACTCTTTATATATTTATTATTAATCCATACAAATATTTAAAATTGGAGTGTCTGTTTGTAATATGGAAATAACCGTTTTTTACTACATGCGTATAATTATATATACAATACATACACCAAATAAACATTTTTTAAATTTTTGTCTGTCTGTTTGTTCCGGCTAATCTCTGGAATGGCTGGACCGATTTTGACGGGACTTTTTTTGGTTAGTAGCTAATGTAATAAGGAGTACCTTAGGCTACTTTATTAGGGTTCCGCAGTCTAATAAAGGAACCTTTTTTGTTAAATTCACGCGGATGAAGTCGCGGGTACAGCTAGTAATATTATAAAGAGAAAAGGTTTGTTTGTTTGTAATGAATAGGGCCCGAAATTACTAGACCGATTTTGTAATTCTTTCACTGTTGGGTAGCTACACTATCCCTGAGTGACATAGGTTATGTATGTACTACGGGCGGAGCCGGGGCAGGCTTGCTAGTTTATAATATTAGTGGGATCGTTACTGTTGGAAAAAACCTTTCATATACGATAATTTAGCCAATTTAGATTATGATTATGTTAATGTAGCTACTTAAAATAACACGTTCGCATTTTGTGTTATAAATATGCGAAAACTTTATACTTTTATACAGACTGTTCTGTATTCGTACGTAGTTTGCTTTAGAATATTTCTTATTATAATGAGCACAATGTAGTAGAGTACAGACTATGGGTGTCTGTACTGGTACACAGAATGGCATATACGCATGCGAGCAAACTGTATACTTATACAGACTGCTCTGTGTACGTACGCAGTTTGCTCATTAATATTTGTTATTTTAATGAGCACAAAGTGATCGAGCACAGAGTATGGGTGTCTGTACTGGTATACAGTTTGGCAATACGCGTGCAGGCAGACGAGTGGAGTGATGTGCGAATGCGCTGCGCGGCTGAGCCGGGCCGGGGCGGTGGCGTGCACCGTGCGCTGGCCGGCCAAGAACGGAGCGGCGACGACACAGTGGAGTGGACCACAGTGGACGCACGGCGGCGCAGCGTGCGACAGCCTGCCATTGGCCGCGTGCACGTGGCCTGATCTCGCACCATGGCAACGCCGCGCCCCGCGCCGCGGACCAACCCCGAGCTAGATATCGCGAAAGGATCGACTGGCCGACCGCAGTCGCGACGCACACGAAGCCGCGGCTCGACGTTCGCAGCTACAACTACAAACGCCGGTCGATATCGCGAACCCATATTATTACCACGCACGTCACTACTACATTTAGACCTCTAATAGTGCTTAATTACGCATTTGGGTCGTATCTTTGGACAGTTTTCGCGAACGAGCAACAATTCCCGGCTGGAAATCTCCTGAAGGAGTGCAAATCAACGGCTATTTATCCCATAATTGGCTGCTGCGGATTTGCAGTTTATTTTGACGTAAGTAGTACTCATAAGAATTTTAATTTATATTTCTAAATCATTAATTTGTAGTTTATTTATTTATTCAAATAATATAATTAAATCACCCCACCTGTTGAAAAGTTCCGGTCTAACAAAGTTTTACAAACTTTATTTGTTTACAAGTTTTTTATTTCTTGATTTAGTTCGCAAACTGGCTGTACAACACGAGTTTATTAAAATACAAGAGCATCAAAGTTGTTAGCCTACTTGGAGCGAACACAGCATGCACAGCACATTGATAGTTGATTGATATACTGCTTGCTGCTCACAGTCGTTTTCAGGTTAGCGAGTTTTACACTCGTAATAGGTAGGCCTAGGTATTTAATTTTTCTATTATTTTTGTTAAATAATAGCATTCGCACATTTCTTGAGTTGCAAACTTATTGATGCGCAAGACGCAACGCAATGTTAGTAGATATAAACAATAGTAGAGCTGCACGGTAGAGTGGGTTTGGTCTCGCCGCTATACCCAATAATATAACTACGGTAGGTAGGTATAGAAACTCTGACACGAGGATGTGCGGGTCGGCTGACCTTGCACCCCGGGAAGGATATGAAACGCTTGTTAACGTTGTTAACGCTGCTGTGCGGCGGCATGGCAGCTCTAGCTAGCGTCACCGCTGACGCTGGCTGACCGCAAACAGATCATGTCATGCTAGCGTGTGCTGTACACAAATAAACACCAGTCGTATGATGTGTCACTTCCTAGTAGGAACATCCATCCAACAAGTTTAACGAATTAACTTACTAATCATTAATTCCAAAGCACCCATTAACTTAAAATTGTAGACTTCCAACGTGAACTGTTACCTAATCTAATGTTGTTGTTCTTAGGAGTTAGGAGTGAACTCTGCGAGAGATAATTTATCATTCATTGTTGTTTACAGTTTGGTTAGGAATCGCCTACGTAGTAAGTAGTAAGGTACCTAGGTACTGTTTATCCGGAGGATAGGTACCTATGTACCGAAATAGATGAACCATTTCGCGATATTAAATCCTGGACTCCTGGACATTGGATCGGAGATTACACTGAGTGAACATTTACGATAACAGTTCAGAAGTATTTTAAACAATTCAAATAAAGATAAGTTTAATTAAAACACTTTGTTATGTTTTCGATTAATTACGCAGCACGAAATATGAAGCTTTTTCTTATAAGTTAGGTCATCTGATTCAAGGTTCCAAAGTCCTTGACAACTAAACAACCAAACGAGTTATCCTTTACCTATTTATTTATAACTTGGGTCTGGTAGAGTATTTCAATTCAACCCGTCTAATGTAAAAGAAGCTGTGATGTCAGGCAGGCCAGGCCCGTTTTCAGGACTTCCTTATTTGTTGTCAGCAGGTGCTATCATATTTTAGTATTGTTAGGTAGGTACCTATTTACGAAGATAACTAAACAATGAAGAGCTGATTATTATATTAGATACCTATTTAAATACAGTTTTTACATAATACGTACTTAGGTTTAATAAGTTACGGAACCTTTGCTATTTACATTGGAACTATTTAGTCACATTACTATTTTGGCCCGCTATTTTGAACTAATTAGAATCTGAGCCCGTCTGGCATACATCATTCCACGAGCGAGCAAAGCGCGAAGCTGCTATGTGGATGGCAGGCAGACAGACGCTACTTCGGGCAGCCAGCTCCACTACCTGAACATGATTTTTATGATTGATAAATTTAGTTCACGATTGATATCATGATAGATACCTACCTAGGTCCCCAAGATTTTTCTAAATTGAGAAGTTTGTCATCTACTGAAGAGATTAATTAGGTACCTACTAAAGTTGTTTGGTTTCAAAAATATTTTTCGTTGCGTAATGGCAATATACCTACCTGAATAGCTATGACCAAATTGGCTAAAATTATCTTATTACCTTTAATAGAATCATATTTGTCATTTCAATTCTCATAGCGTTAATTATATCTATCTATTGTAGGATTTGTAGATACGTATGTTATTCGCAAGTCGTCACACCGAACATAGGTAGGTACCTACTTGATGCCGGAACCCGGAACTGACACCACGTAATGTTTCCATTTCAGACCATACTAGGTAGGTACCTACCTACTTACCTATACAAAATCCATTTCATCTCACGTCATACGTGGAGGAGGTTAGGGAGGCTTTTGCCCAGCAGTGGGACACACAAAGCTAGTAAAAAAATGCTTTATTATTACAACACATCCACACAGCAACTTTTTGTAGAGCACCGTTTCTCAGTTTTTCTGTGGTTTTTGTGACCTGTGACATCCGATAGCAAAGTTTTAGGTATGGACCTAGGTCTTCGCTCCCGAGGAAAGTTGGGAGTTCTGGATAGCCCACAGCCTTCCTCATTAATATGGCTGTGTGGTGGCTGTCATACCAACACAGATATATTTTTTGAAATCGGTTGATTAGATTTTCCCTATTGAAAATTCCACAGGGAGTGAAATGAATTGATTTGAATGGGTGAAATACGAAATATCTATACGCAACCCGCAACTGTCTAGCTCTTTGGCCTAGTACCTACCTACATTCACAAAATCAATGAATGGATGGATGTACCGAAACCTATTGATACCAGAGATCTAGATTGATAGTACTCTGTGTTAATTCCTTTGGTTATTTTAAATATTCAAAGGTTAATTCCTATCAATAGGTTTCGGATCGGTATTTATAGATTTTAAATGAAACTTAAAAGGTTCATGAAAATTGAAAAGGAAACAATGAGATTTTTCCACAATGTAGGTAGGTAGGTACCTAAGTATAATTACGCGACAAGCATTCATGTAGTTAGGTATCTACTTAGGATTGTGTCGCATTTACCAATGATGCTCGTCGGTTGTAGCGGTGACGCCATTCGCTAACACTCTCCACCGTGTTCAAGATGTTTTACTAATATCATTTGCATTTTGCATGTTTTACGACAATGTCTAAATTTAATGCGAAACAAAAAAATTGCGCGCTTTAAGTTCGCGGCGGAGATGCGTGACCTAGGTGAATGAAAACTTGTCGTGATTATGTTCCTCATGATCATACACATGATACATACATAGCGTAGGTACCTTACCTACTCTTATGAAGAAGCGGTCAGGTCATTATAGAGACGTTTTGAAGATTTTAAAAAAAATCATAGATCTGTTGTTAATTTTTAGGGTTTCGTACCTCAAAAGGCAAAAATGGAACCCTTATAAGATCACTTTGTTGTCCGTCTGTCTGTCAAACTTTTTTTCTCAGGAACGCTCGTATATACGGATCCACGGTCTCTTTCAGCCAAAAAAATAATCAAAATTATACGTCAACGCCAACAAGAGTTATTACCGTAAATGTTGCGAATTTTCGCATATTTTGCAATTTTAGGCAGCAATCCAAACCTATGGGGTACTTCCTGTTGACCTAAAATTATAAAATTTGGCAAAAAGCAAGGTCTAACGGTACTTAATCAGCAATAAATCTGAAAATTGTAAATATGTGGTAGGAAGTCTAAAAAAAAGTTTTTGCGCTGGATTCAGTATGAATCTCAGGGATTGAACTGGAAAGTTAAGTTTGTTTTTGAAACTAGTTGGTCTTTTAGTTAGAACTTATAATGTGAGATGCTTTGCGTGTGCCTCCCTCTCCCAACCCTCGGTGCGCAATTTCACTTGCACTTGGCCGTTTTTTTACATAACATACCTACTAGATAGGTTCCTATACTAGGTACTAATAATGTACTAATCCGAAGGAGATCATATAGTTCTGCGCTAAAAGAAGATGATATTACTTACGAGAATGTCGTTTCTGCTGATCTTTCGCCAGTAAATCCGTCCCGACCCTCGCTTCTACCAATCTGGATCAAATGTTAAATGCAATCCACTTGCTGAAGTGTGAGCGTGAATGTCATACGGAAGTGTTCAGCGAGTGAGTTCGACCGTGATTTGAGGCGGCACATTGTCAAACTTGCATCCATTGTTTCACGTGACGTCGTCGCTGAAAAATACAATAAAGAGCGGGTTATAGGAGGTAGGTATTGGCACGTACCTACTTGTTTTAGAAGATGTCAAGAATAGTTAAGATATAAGATTACGTAGCTGTAACTATTATCTTCTTAAGTTAATTTATCCACTGTATTTTAAATGATTTTTTATATTGGTTTCTTTTTAACATTGGCATTAGCGCCTGTAGGTGCAATGACGTGAATGAGATGTTCAGTGTTGGAAAGTGACATTGTTGCCGGATAAAGGCATAACCCAATGTCAAGGCAGCTCGGTGTAGCTTTACACGATTTGCGCAGAAACACATCACACGGCTGAGGCATGAGTAGCGACGACGGTGAGCGCGGCCGGAAGATGTCGACGAGTGCGGAGTGATCTCGCGACAATCGCAGTAATTGGCGCACAAAGACGCCATTGTGCCGGCCAGGGCTCCTCGTGGAAGAGAGACGAGACGCGGATTATAACGTGGCGTAGAACGTATTTCATTAAGAGGTTACTGAATCGAGTCTAAGCTGATAATCGTTGAGGTCAAATAGGACGCGGTTGTTACATTTTGTCTTCAGTGATAAGCGCGCAGCTGATGCGGTAGCGCCTGCGCCGTCGCTGGGGCTTGTTGCGTCGGAACCAGCAGGAAGAGACCGGTCGACCTTGCTCGTCCTTGCGGTGCGATAAGCCGGGGTCTCGTGGAAACGTGCCCGGGCCGGGCCGCGACCCCGCTATCGTTTCTCTTCACCCTTTTAACCGACGTCGCGCTAATCGCTGCACCACTCGCGTCCCGCACTCGTTGGCGGTCACCTCGCGTTCCACCACCAACCTCATCGCGCGCGTTCATCATTGCAAACTTTTCTGGAGCAGTTATAACCTAAATTGAGGTGAGCTCGGAGCCCCACCAATCGGAAAACCGCCTCGTCTGTATGAAAGTGATTGGAACTACAGACTTGAAATTGAAATTGCAGGTAACTGAAGTGAGAAGAAAAAAAGATGCCAGCACCGACACAGAACGGAGTGAACGGGGCGATGGCGGATGACGACATCGTGATGACGGGGCTGTCGGGGCGGCTGCCCGAGTCCGACAGCATCGAGGAGTTCGCCTTCAACCTGTTCGAGGGAATCGATATGGTCACTGCCGACGACCGACGCTGGCCCAAAGGTTAGTCCATCCATTATCTAAAGTTCCTTTATTTGGAAAATGTTAGGTAGGTAATAGATTTTGAACTAAAAATAATGTAACCTTATTGAGACATTTGAATAGGTCTTATTGTTTATTATTAACATGTTATTAACCCCCAAAGATATAGATCTCTGATTATCCCGGTGTAGAATAGACATAAGACTCGTGATGCACTTTTATTTTGTCGTGGGTCTGTCTGAAGTTTGTAATTTGTTCTGAAATAGGCACAGGGTTGGTAGCCCATCACCTAATCAAAAATTAAACTCAAGTAGACCTATCCCCCTTGGCTGAATTTTACGATCTGTACTGAAAAAAAAAGCAAGTGTAGATGCATGGGTAGATGTTGTTAGTTCATTTATTTTTATTTAAAAGATTCGATTATTTCATCAATTAGGTACTTAGTCATTATTTCTTGTCACTCCTGTCTTGGATTAAACAATGTGAAATATACGGGATCAAGGATAGACCCTTGCGGTGCTCCACATGCAACATTGAAAGAATTTATCTAAGTTGCTGTTGCTGTATCTAGTCTCTCTGTTGTTTACTGAAGTGGGTTATTACGAAAACATTTTACTACATAAATGCCAATTGAGATCATTTATTGTTTTTAGGGTTCCAAACATAATATACAAAAAAAAGGAACCTTTATAGGATGCGTCTGTCCGTCCGTTCATCTGTCACAGCCAATTTGATCCGAATCTCGGACCAAATTAGGTGAAATTTGGTGTAATCCTATGACCCAAACACATATGCAAAGTTAATATTTTTTAAAATATGAATTTTGTGACGCGCATTCAACTCGCACTTGGCCGGCTTTTTATTGTTATATACATTAAACATGTTATTTAAATCGAGATAACGTTTTAACTGGTTTTTACATACCTAACTAGATAATTTGTTTTAAATTCTATTTGAAATCTATAAATAATAAGCATCTTTTGATAAGATCGTTTCCAATAAGATACTTTAATAAGAAGACAAGACTTACATGATCAGAGTTAAGTAGAGAATTAATAAAAATTCTAGGATATCAGTCAGACACAGTTTGTTGTATTTAAAATCATTAAACAGAAAGTAGTAGGTACCGAGGTAAATAGATTGGGTTGATTGGGTGTGATGGCGTCCCATCCCATCTAGATCTCTGGAATGGGTGAACGAACGTGGCATAACCGTGATTAGTGATGAGCGTGGGGCGTATGCTATTTGTGGGAAACTCGGAAGCGTCGCGTCGCGTGCGCATGCTAGTGTCAGTGTCTGTACTACAGAACACGGCGGCGGTGACGCCGCCGTGTTGTCAGCTGCGTGGTATGTGCGCTCGCGTGCGAGCTCGCCGTCAGGGTTGTACTTGTAGGTACACAAGTACTCACTCACGAACATTCCGTTCTTCGTTCACCTGAGGAAGAAGTCGTCTAAACTGATTGGGCCAGCTAGCATCGCATGCTTGTTTAGCTTATTAGGCATGTATGCATGTTATACTTACAATACAACATTTTGTATTGTTATTTGGACTATGATAAATAAATATATATATATCTACGGACAAATCACACAGATTGAGCTAGCCCCAAAGTAAGTTCGAGACTTGTGTTATGGGATACTAGCAACTACTACTATGATGATAATAAATGAATCATCTTAGTCCAATCCAAACGCTCACTTCCATTTAATGTGTAGGTAATTCTGTCAAATACAATGCTGTTGTCCATCAGTTGTTTATTTCACATATTCTAAACACCGTTTTTTATCGTGTGCTTTAACATTGATCTCAGCTGATAGGACTAGACCAGTGGTGAATTTATATGGCCCAAAACACTGTTTTTACCGTTAGTGGATGGAGTGATAATGATAAGCCTCAATTAATTTTATCGGATGGCACGATGAGGGTTATCACCCCGGGTTATCCGGTATCCCGCGTGTTTTAAGACAAATGCATGGCCAACTTTGGCGAGAGAAGCACCTTCATCTTGCATGTTTTTTTACAAAATGTAAATAAATATAAGTACTTAGTTAATAGTACTTAAGATTTACTATCTATGTAACATAAGATACGGGGCACGTTTAATATAGCTTCACCTTCACCTTTTGTGTTCCATCTACTTACTTTGTATCCATTTTAAATTGTTTAATCATGAATATGGTATATAAAATTCTTCTGTTACTGACTGAGTGACTGACAGACATCGCACAGCCAAAATTACTGGGCGTAATAGGAAGATAAATAAATTTAGATTCCTTAGGGAGTGTAGGGGAGGGGAGCAATAAGAGAGTATTTCCCGACATTCCCATGGGAACAAAGTCCTGGGCCCGTTCTATATCTTGTGATATATGTATCTATACAACATCCAATTTGGAAATTATAAGCTATATAGATAGGTACCTACCTATATCAAATTGATTCCTATCACCAGATAGCCAGAGAGCGATGGCATTGAACCAGCTATCGATTATACGCACTTTTAAAAAGGTCGCCGGGGCGCGACATGGCAGGGTGTGCCTGACTCATCCTGACTGACTATACATACACTACACTAAGTAGGTATTTCATTATCTTCGATCCTCAATAATACACCTAGCCGACTACCTACCTATGTACTGACTGTGGCTCCATTTCCGGTAATTTCATGATAAAAATATATTTTATACATTAATATCCAGTTTATCCTGGGTGTACCAAACAAAGTTCATCAAAATTCGCAAATGATTTATGAAACAAACATCCAAACATTCGCTGTTAGTATTATCGGGCACGTTTACGCAACACAATAAACAAATGAGGCAATGTTACACATAATTTCAACGAAGCAAATTGAGGTGTTATCTGCCGCTGAATCTGCGATGATTCACAATGGATCAATGGAGCATTCACCGTTAGCGGTGGGCTGATGGCGCGAGGTGGCGCGATGTCTGCGACTAGTCGCATCGCAGTCGAGCGGGCGCGAGGTGGCGCGATGTCTGCGACTAGTCGCATCGCAGTCGAGCGGGCGCGGCGAGTCGCGGCTAGTCGTGCTCGCTGCCGGCATGGGGCCTGTCCTGTCCGCGGCGCCATCACATGAGAATGTAGGCAGCTTCCCTTCTGGTTGGACGGGTCTGCCGAACATTACTAATTATTTAGAATTTACGTAATTAACAATCAGCTAAAAGCTTTATATAAAGTACTCTACCTCGCCTCTATCAATTTTTTTTTACATTGGACGCACATACCGCAAAGTATTATAGAGACTAGCCCAAAGGACTAGCCAACCAAACAGATACTGTACGTCTGTCCGTACGTTATCCAATAATCTAGATCAAGCCACCTTAAATTGTCTCTATTGTATTCATATTACACTTATTTATATTTATGATTATATGAGTATATACGTAAGTACATCAAGAAACATAGTTTTAATTAAAATTGATAAAATGGTTTGTCATGTCACAGCCGCCCCTGGCATTGACCGTAGCCAAAGGAAAAATACAATACGCGCCGCCGCCGTAGCAGACGCAGCAGAGAACGAGTTTTGCAATTTGGTCTGTGACGTCTACAGAGACGTCACAGACCAAATTGCAAAACTCGTTCTCTTAATATAGCTTGACATACATCATACATACAATACCATGAATCGCCTGGCAAAAATGTTACAGCAAAAGTACATTTTTGTCATTTTATATGAGCCGGTTTCATTTTATGTGAAGTAAAATGAATAAATGTAACATGGAATAAAATAATTTCACATTGAATGCATTTTCAGTTTGTTGAAACATTATTTTACTCCTTAGAATCTCAGCTAATTAGTTAAAATTTTATTAACAGGACTCCACGGGCTGCCCGAGCGCAATGGCAAGCTGAAGGATCTGGCGCACTTTGACGCGACGTTCTTCGGCGTACACGCGAAGCAGGCGCACCTCATGGACCCGCAGCTGCGGCTGCTGCTGGAGCTGACGCACGAGGCCATCGTGGACGCCGGCCTCAACCCGCAGGAGCTGCGCGGCTCGCGCACCGGCGTCTACGTGGGCGTGTCCAACTCCGAGACGGACGAGATGTGGACGCTGGACCCCGACCAGATCAACGGCTACGCGCTCACCGGCTGCTGCCGCGCCATGTTCCCCAACCGCATCTCCTACACGTTCGACCTGAAGGGGCCGTCGTACGCCATCGACACGGCCTGCTCCAGCTCCATGTTCGCGCTGTCGCAGGCCGTGGCCGCCATGCGCGCGGGCCACTGTGACGCGGCCGTCGTGGCCGGAGCCAACCTGTGCCTCAAGCCCGGCAACTCCCTGAACTTCCACCGCCTGAGCATGCTGTCCCCGGAGGGCCGGTGCGCGGCGTTCGACGCCGCAGGGCGCGGCTACGTGCGCTCGGAGGCCACGGTGGCGGTGCTGCTGCAGCGGCGCGCGGACGCCAGGCGGGTATACGCGACCGTGCGAGGCGCGCGGATGAACACGGACGGGTACAAGGAGCAGGGCATCACGTTCCCGACGGGCGCCATGCAGAAGCGACTCGCGGAGGAGACCTTCGCCGAAGCTCGTCTCAGGCCGCAAGACGTCGCCTATGTCGAGGCTCACGGCACGGGCACCAAGGTTATTTACGGCTTTTTGCTCGTTTTTAACGTACCTGTAGTTGTATTTATATAATTTAAATCAGTTCGAAAGTAAATAATGTACTTATGAATTGAAGGTGGGCGACCCTCAAGAAGTGAACGCGATCGCCGATCTGTTCTGCCGCGACCGGCAGTCGCCGCTGCTGCTGGGCTCGGTGAAGTCCAACATGGGCCACTCGGAGCCCGCGTCGGGGCTGTGCTCCATCGCCAAGGTGCTCATCGCCATGGAGCGCGGCGTCATCCCCGGGAACCTGCACTTCAAGTCGCCCAACAAGGACATCCCTGCTTTGAACGACGGAAGAATTAAGGTATTTTAAAAACAAAAAATATCGCAAAATATCTTTATTTGCGGCCGAAGCAAGAAATAGATACATATTTCGTATAACCATCGAAATACAATTAAGTACATAATATCTGGCGTTCTGGTGTTCACATCGACATTCGTATGTATTTCCAATGTTTTCATACCAATGGGCTGCCAGGATCTGTAGTTTATTTTTTAATGTATTACTCAACCGCTTTTATATCAGACCAATTTGGAAACTATTAAGTGATAAAATAAATATCGGAATCAGTCTACATTTGGCGAAGTTATCAATCGCACGATCGCTATTAACATATGCTTCTTTATGAAGTCTTTTCAGACAATATTTTACATAGTAAATTTTATTTTTATTTAACATTTATATATACAAAAAAATGCACACTTGGAGAACTTAACGCTAAAAGCATTATTTACCAGTTAACCTTTGGGGCATTCAGAGAATTTGAAGTGCGTGTAAAATAAATGAAAGTAGGTTAGGTAAACATAATAATACACATAATGAAACACAAATATTGATACGATAATGTATCGCAGGTGGTAGACGCCAACACCCCGTGGGAGGGCGGGCTGGTGGCCGTGAACTCGTTCGGTTTCGGCGGCGCCAACGCGCACATCATCCTGGAGTCGGAGCGGAGCAGACGGGCGCGCGTGACGCACAGCGGCGCGCTGCCGCGGCTGGTGGTGGCGTCGGGGCGCACGGAGGACGCCGTGCAGACGTTGCTGGCGCAGGCCGCCGCGCACAGGGCTGACGCCGAGCTGCACGCGCTGCTGGACGCCGTGCACGCGCAGAACATCCCCGGACACGCCTTCAGGGGATACTCTATCTTGACAGACACGCCCGTTGAAGAGATCGTGGTAAATATATTTTTCACTTCTCATGCTCGGAAAGTGCTTATTTGTGCAGGATATAGGCTGCACAAAATCGAATTTTGTGCACAAGGGCATTAACGTATCTACTCATAAATGTATCTATATTAAGGCAAAGAAAAATGAGCCATACAGCCAAACACGATAAAAAAATTATAGATAGAATTTGAAATTTTATAATATTTACTTTTAATTTATTTGCCTTATGTGTTTTTTAAGACATAAAAGATATTAAAATTTAAATTGAAGTACGGTAGGTTATTTCATTAATTAAAGAAAAATATTATTACAAAATTAATTTAATAGTAGGCTGTATTGGTCTGCAGCCCAAGCCTATCAATGTCGTAAGATTAAAAAAAATAAAGCGGCGGGAAACAGCTCTTGTTTTTTCGTGCGTTTATTAATTTCTTCAATTTGATTTATTTCCTCGCAATCGAAGTGAAAAGCAGAGTTTATAACTCGTCCACAAAACGATTTTTTATCCTCGACATTACTATCAGCCCTCGCCTTCGGCTCGGGCTGCTAAAAGTCTCGGATAAAAATGATTCGTTTTGTGCACTTGTTGTAAAATCTACTATTTGTCTGGTCTCTACTTTACCTGTTTGTATGCATCTATATATTGAATGGTTTTGTCGTCAATGGCAAAATTTTACAGAAAGTATACTTTTTGTAACGACCTCGGCACTAGATCTAGTCTAATGTCTCAACACTAGATCTCGACGCTCTATAGTGCAATTTTTAGCATTCTCGGCAAGCCTTTCTGTCAAGTCAAGATATGTGCATAACGGATCCATTGGAAGATGTCAGTATGAAACGTAACATAATATTTGACAGGAGACAGAAGGCAGCGGCGAGAAGCGGCCCGTGTGGTTCGTGTTCTCGGGCATGGGGTCGCAGTGGGCGGGCATGGCCCGCGACCTCATGCGCGTGCCCGTGTTCGCGAGCACGGTGCAGCGCGCGGCCGCCGCCCTGAAGCCGCACGGGCTGGACCTCGTGCACGTGCTGACGCAGGCGCCCGACGCCGCCTTCGAGGAGGTCGTCAACTCGTTCGTGTCCATCGCGGCCGTGCAGGTGGCGCTGGTGGACGTGCTGCGCGCCGTGGGCCTGCGCCCCGACGGCATCGTCGGACATTCCGTCGGAGAATTGGGTTGGTTTCATTATTATACAATAACGATACTTGAATATGTGCAAAAAGACTTGGAATAAAAAACACTCGTGTGGTTTCCAGGTTGCGCATACGCCGACGAGACCCTGACAGCCGAGCAAGCCGTGCTAGCTGCATACTGGCGAGGCCGCAGCATCCTGGACGCCAAGCTGGCCCCGGGCGCCATGGCGGCCGTCGGTTTAACGTGGGAGCAGTGCGAAGAGCGCTGCCCTCCAGAAATCGTCCCAGCCTGTCACAACGCCAACGACAGTGTTACCATATCTGGTCCAGTTGACGCTATTGAGAAATTCGTGGCTCAACTATCGTCGGAGGGAGTGTTCGCGCGGCGCGTCAACAGCAGCGGCGTGGCGTTCCACAGCAAGTACATCGCGGCCGCGGCGCCGCTGCTGCGCAAGCGGCTCGAGACCGTCATCCCCAACCCCAAGCCGCGCTCGGCCCGCTGGGTCTCTTCGTCGCTGCCGCAGGACCAGTGGAATTCGGATCTCGGTGAGTTGGACCTCTCGGTACATTCGGTATATCATCATCTAGCATCGATAACTTCCGGAAATCATTTATTGACAAACTGGTATATAAGATTCCGATCTTTCTCTATCACAAAGTAGTAAAACGATACATTTAAGTAGACACATAATTAGCAAGCAAGCTGAGGGTCGTATCGAACATTGCAGCGAAGCTGAGCAGCGCGGAGTACCACGTGAACAACCTGCTGTCGCCGGTGCGGTTCGCCACGGCGCTGACGGCGGTCCCCGAGCGCGCGCTGCTGGTGGAGGTGGCGCCGCACGCGCTGCTGCAGGCCGTGCTCAAGCGCGCGCTGCCCGCGCCGGCACAGCACGTGCCGCTCGTGCGCAGGGACGCGCCCGACGCCGGCCTGCATCTGCTGGCCGCCATCGGCAAGTGAGTCACATCATTATCATTGGAATCCATTTCGTTCGAAGATTTAATTTTATAAATCTCTGCTTGTAGCATCTTGCTGTGGCTTACTCAAAAGTAACTTGCAACTAAAGCGCTACTTACAGCATATAGATAGGCTGTAGCAGTACAACATCTGTTCCTGACCGAATATTTTCTTGCAGGATCTACGCAGCAGGTGCGCAGCCCCAGGTGGGCCAGCTGTACGAGCGCGTTCCGTTCCCGGTGGCCCGCGGGACCCCCACGCTGGCCTCCAGTGTGCGCTGGGACCACTCCACCGAGTGGAGCGTGGCGAACTTCGGCAGCAACCAGCGCACGGGCGAGAGCGTGTTCGAGTTCGACCTCAACCGCGCCGACGACGCCTTCCTCGCCGGACACGAGATCGACGGCCGGATACTCTTCCCTGCCACTGGATACATTGTCAGTTTCTTGTTTTTTACATCTCTCAAATGACAAATTAAGTCTTTTACATTTATTAATAATCATTCATCAATATTATTATTAAATAGTGATGAATGATATCCTCTTTTTTTCGCAGGCGCTTGTATGGAGAACGGTAGCGAAACTTCACAACAGGAAGGTGGAGGAGACCCCGATCGTGATCGACGACATGAGCCTGAAGCGCGCCACCATCCTGACGCGCGAGACGCCGGTGCGCTTCCTCGTCAACATCCTGGACGGCACCGGCGACTTCGACGTGTGCGAGGGCGGCAGCGTGGCCGTCACGGGCCGCGTGCGCCTCGTCACGGACCCGGCCAGCGAGTGGCTCAACTCGGACATCCCCAAGGCGGCCGACGAGCCCGACCTGCTGCCGCTGGTTCCTCAGGACATCTACAAGGAGCTGAGGCTGCGCGGGTATAATTACAAGGACGTGTTCCGCGGGGTCAAGATTTCAGACGCGCGCGGCACGGACGGCGAGCTGCTGTGGAAGGGCAACTGGATTCCGTTCATGGACACGCTGCTGCAGTTCGGCATCATCAGCAGCCGCAACCGCGAGCTGTGCCTGCCCACGCGCATCCAGCGGGTGCTGATCGACCCGGCCGCGCAGCTGGCCGCCTTGGAGAAGGCCGACCCGGAAGAGCCCTCGCTGACGATCCGCCGTTGCAAGTTCACCGACATCACCGTGTGCGGAGGAATAGAGCTGCGCGGTGTCAAGACCAGTCTCGCGCCGAGACGCATCAACCCCAAGCGCCACCCAAGCTAGAGAAATATGTGTTCCTGCCGTATGACAACGCGAATGTCGGCACTGAGGACACGTCGCGGTCCAAGCGCGACGCCCTGACTGTGAGCCTCCAGCTGCTGCTCGAGAACGCGGGCACCTTGCGGCTGAAGCTGACGGAGGCGGCGCTGGACCGGCCGGCGGAGGCGCTGCTGACGCCGCTGGCGGTGCAGGCGCTGGAGGCCGAGCCGCAGGTGCGCGTGGAGGCCAGCGTGGCCGGCGGCGCCAACTCGGCCGCTTACAACGCCGCGCTTCAGGAATACGGAGTTAAGGTAACATGACCTCCATATATTAAGACGATAAGAAAAGCTTTGACGATGCATTGTTCCCTCCCATTTACCGTCTCATTAATCAATAACCTTAGCCTTAACTTATCTCAGCGTTAAACATGAAACGAAATCACAATAATGATTCAAAATGTTGAATGCAGGTGACAACAAAGAACGGGTCAGAGACTGCTCCGGACAGCGAGTGCCACCTGGTGCTGGCGGCGGACGTGCTGTCCCGCCACGGCAGCGCCGTGCTGTCCCACCTGACGGGCGCGCTGGGCGCGGACGGGATGCTGCTGCTGGAGGAGCCGACCGGCGCGCTGGCCGCCGCTGGCCCGCTGCTGGCGCAGGCCGGCCTGCTGCCCGTGTCGCGCCAGGCCACCGCCACCTGCGACTACGTCATGCTGCGCCGCGCGCCGCAGCTGCCCAAGGAGAAGATCGTCATCGAGATCGGAGAGGACGACGATTACAAATGGGTGATTTATTTTATTATTTTGTACATTTGCCACATGACTTATTGCAAAAGTATTAATGTATTTTTAAAGTAGCTTTTAAAGGTCACGAGACGGTGTGACGAAAAGTTCGGCACAGGTGAAAATTTATTGATTGAATCAGTTGTTGTTACCAATTTTTTTGCGAAACAAATGAACATTGATTCGAGGAATGTTGTAATGAATGATATTCGTCGCCAGGTGGAGCCTCTGCGCTTGGCCATGAAGCGCGCGGAGACGGAGGAGCTGCGCATCTACGTGGTGTCCCGTGCGGCCAGCAGCGGCGTGCTGGGGCTGGCCACGTGCCTGCGCGGCGAGCCCGGCGGCCGTGCTGTGCGCGTGGTGTTCGCAGCCGGCGCCCGCGCGGCCTTCGCGCTCGACGCCGCGCCCTACGGGCCGCAGCTCGCCAAGGACCTGGTCTGCAACGTGCTGCGCGCCGGCGTCTGGGGCAGCTACAGGCATCTGCTGCTCGGAGACTCCACAGAGGCACAACTACAGGTACAATCATTCGCTTTGACCATCTCACCACAAAAATATCACTATACTTTTTGAAGCAGACTTTAAACATTTAATATTCGGAATATTTGATTTATAATACGGATATTCACGTATGTTGTTAGTCGAGACCGCCGAGTGCTTTCTCACGTTAGTTTGAATCAAATAAGTAATAATATATAATGTCGGGCAGGTGGAGCACGCGTACGTGAACGCGCTGTCGCGCGGCGACCTGTCCTCGCTGCGCTGGATCGAGAGCCCGCTGCGCTACGCGGCCGAGCAGCGCTGGGGCGCGGCCACCGAGCTGTGCCAAGTGTACTACGCGCCGCTCAACTTCCGCGACATCATGCTGGCCACCGGCAAGCTGCCGCCCGACGCGCTGCCCGGCAACCTCGCTGGACAGGTCACTATCTCAACTTATATCACTTGTTGACACCTAACAATTATATTGATCGAGTGAAACATTTCATAACCACTACACATTATTGTGTACATGCAAACAGTTTGACTGTCGAATTATGTAATTGGAAATAATAATAAAGGTCTGAAATAAACTGGTCATTATTTTTGCGCTAACAGGAATGTATCCTGGGTCTGGAGTTCAGCGGCCGCTCTGCTGTCTCCGGCAAGCGCGTGATGGGCATGGTGGCGGCCCGCGGGCTGGCCACCACCGTCGCCGCGGACAAGGGCTTCTTGTGGGAAGTGCCCGCCAAGTGGACCCTGGAGGAGGCTGCCACGGTGCCCGTCGCGTACGCCACCGCTTACTACGCGCTGGCAGTGCGCGGGCGCATGCGCCGCGGGGACTCTGTTCTCATTCACGCGGGAACCGGCGGCGTCGGCCAAGCGGCCATCGCTATCGCTCTGCACGCGGGCTGCACTGTCTTCACGACCGTAGGAACCGCCGACAAGAGAGCATTCTTGCACCAACGCTTCCCGCAACTGGAAGACGCCAACATCGGCAACTCCCGCGACGTCTCGTTCGAGCAGATGGTGCTGAAGCGCACCGGCGGGCGCGGAGTGGACCTGGTGCTCAACTCGCTGGCCGGAGACAAGTTGCTGGCTTCCGTCAGATGCTTGGCCGAGGGCGGACGATTCCTCGAGATCGGAAAACTTGACCTGTCAGAAAACACTCCTTTGGTGAGTTACTTCTTACGTTTCGGAATTACATTTCCAATCGAAAGAATTTTGGAAAGAGTTTGATGGACAAAATTAGGTTTGATTATTTTTCTAACCTGCAATGTCAAACCCCAGGGCATGTCGATCTTCTTGAAGAACACAACGTTCCACGGCATCCTGCTGGACGCGCTGTTCGAGGCGGGCAGCGAGGACTCGGAGAAGGCCGAGGTCTGCCGCTGCCTCAGCGCGGGCCTGGCGTCCGGCGCCGTGCGGCCGCTGCCGGCCACCGTCTACGGCGACCAGCAGCTCGAGCCCGCCTTCAGGTACCGTGACGTCACCTCCCACCCTCGCACAGCACTGGCGCCCAGCAGCTCCCGGCACGTGACTGTATATGTCCGGTTGCAGGTACATGGCGACGGGCAAGCACATCGGCAAGGTGCTGCTGCGCGGTGCGCGACGAGGAAGCCGGCGCGGCCGCGCGGCCCGCCACCAAGCTGCTGTCCGCCATCCCCCGCACCTACTTCCACCCCGGCAAGAGCTACGTCTTGGTCGGTACGGAAACTTTACTTCTTACTAGTATCAAAAAGTGAAAATTAATGAATATTTGGTTCGTTTGTGTTGTTCGTGATTTACTTGGAAAGTTGTTAAAACTTGAAAGAATTTGATTCTAAACTGAGTGAATTGCTATTTCAGCGTTTCATCTTGACATACCTAATATTTCATATAAAACATTTCGATCCTGCCAGCTGGATTCATAGTTAAATAATCATGAGACATGGGGAGGAGAATAGGAAACCTATCAATCTCTAAATTCTCACATAGTTTGTATATTTACTATCCTCCGGATTGCTCAAGTGTGTTCCATCCGCGCAGGTGGGCTGGGCGGCTTCGGGCTGGAGCTGGGCACGTGGCTGATCAAGCGCGGCGCCACCAAGCTGCTGTTCAACTCGCGCGGCGGCGTGCGCACCGGCTACCAGGCCTGGTGCATCAAGAGGTCAGTGCTGTTATTACTTTATGTTCATTACTTTTTCTTACTACGCTGTCAGTTTTTTAAGTATAAGTGCTGCAAATGTTTACGCTTCCAGACTGCGGGCAACAAACGAAAATAAATGATTTCTATGACATATTTTTTTTTTTTATGTTACCGCCTTATTACTATGTCTTATTAGGAAAAAATCAATAGCTTACAATCTGTCGTAATGTGTGAACAGATGGCGCGAGGAAGGCGTGTGTCCCGGTGGTCGTGTCGCAGACGGACGCCACGACGGTGGCAGGCGCTCAGCAGCTGCTGCGCGAGGCGGGCCAGCTCGGGGCCGTGGGCGGCGTGTTCAACCTGGCGGCCGTGCTGCGCGACGCCTTCCTCGAGAACCAGACGCCGGCCGACTTCAAGATTGTCGCCAAGCCTAAAGTCGATGGTCAGTACCTACCTACATTTTAGCATGAATTCATTGATCGAAGTACTTGATTGCCTAAAAAATACATATTTTTTATTTATCACGCAAAACTATTGGAACAAAATAATTTTTATCCTGAAATATTCTCACGGGAGCGGAGCCCCAGGTTGTGGCGAAGCCTCCTTAGAACACGATTCCTACCGGCTTCCCTTAGCAGATTCAAATATATATACATCTATACCCATATACCTACCTATATGACACTTCTTACTATAAGCCGACGATCGGCGGCATTACCCATTAATGTAATTTTATATGAGCGCGTGATAAATTAAACGCACATAATGACATTGCGCGCTTTGAAAATATATTCTTCAATATGCTGGACACAAAATACGCAATGTATTTGAAATCGCTCAAACGCACACATACACGATTTTACTATCGTAGGACGCATTCCGCCCGCGGTACCGCAGCTGGGGAACCCGCTCATAATATTGGGATTTCGAATAATTCAAATGTATGCAATTCACGCACACATACACATTACTACTACATACAACCACTCGTCGATATAACAGCGATTATAAGCCGATCTCAGATCGCCTCCCGAAAGTTTTCGTCCAATCAGAGCAATTTATTCGCGTTCCCGATTGCCTCTGTCATGGTCAGTCACCCCAGCTAGCCATCGTTTCGCGCGCTTTCGTATGCTTATTGTTTGTAATATATTGGGTAAAACTAAACGCAGGCGTTTCCTGTTATCGCCGCCAGGCGTTTTGGGGTTCTCACATTGCTAGCGTGGATGGCGTCGCGTGTGGTCCGCCATTGCATTGTCCCGGGCGATATCGGTTTGATTTTAATACGCGGAGCGGTCTCGCGTCTTTTGCTTGTTGTTTAGTTTGAGTGATAATTGTGAATTTCCTGTTTGTTAAATAACTATTGAATTTGTGTTTGTGAAAAACTCTGTTATTGTGACCTTTTCTTGTGAGAGGTGAAACGTGGCTGGCTGTTCACATCTGGCTGTTCCCGAGTGAAACTACGGGAAGAAATCTATTTATTTGTCCTGGGGAATTGAGATCTCAAGGGTTAGGTAGGGTGATTAGGAATTCCCCCTTCCCGAAGACACTCAAGTTTGGATCCGAAGAGAAAGAAGATTTAATTTGGTAAGTGTTCAATTGTAGTTAATTTATAGGTTAGGTTATCATATAGGGCCCTGTAGCTCCCTTCATAAGCTACGGTGGTAGCAGACTGCGTTAAGTTAGTTAGGTTTTAGTCGGGCGAACGTGGTGCCGCGTGGAGATTTTTTCCCGGTACTTATTTTTACCGGTGGTTTTTTCCCGGTGAAGTTCCGGTACAGAATTCTTCCCGCCGCTTCGTTTGTCCGGATTCTCTCTGCCACATTTTCTGGCAGCAGAGCGTAGTTGCTCTGCACATTTTTCTGGTAGCAGAGCGTAGTTTATCTACCCTCTATTTGTTCGTTTGTAAAAAATAATTAATTGTTTGTAAAAATTATTAGATTTTTCTTAGTTTGTTTGTATAAGAATATTTGTAACCTTTTTTGTATTTGTTTGCGGTTTGTACCGTGCGTTCCGGGTTTGTGCCATTCTCATACCTACCGCGGTTCTTCGTGTAGTTGCTTGATTTTGTTGTTTTTTTATTTACCTTTTGTTATTTTTTGTTTGTGACTTGACGCGATGGCGAAGGCCTCCAATGCTAGGGCGACACTCGCCAACGAATTGAGATGGTTTGTGACGGCCGGAGGACTCCCTGTCCCGGAAGGACAGGGAGGGCGCCATACTGCTAAGAGCGGATCACCTCCACTCACGATTGATTAGCGCGGAAGCGGCCATGGCGGCGCTTACCGAAGCCGATCTTACCCGGAGGCCTACGCAGGTCACATGGCGGACATGGACCAGATCCTGAGTCTGCACGATGATATCGCGGAGGCGGTGACCGCAATAAGGGCGAGACAGGCTGGCGGACCAGCCCTCGCACACCTGTTAGACAGGAAGGACCAGCGGTTACTGGTCGGCTCCCCACCCTTCAGCTGTCCCACTTTGGGGGTAGGATGGAGGAGTGGGTAGCATATAAAAATATGTTTGAGTCCTGGTCGTAGCACGACAGGATTTGTCGAAGGCCCAGAAGATGGCCTACCTCCTCTCCACTCTTGAGGATGAAGCGCGGTCGCTCATCCAGCACCTCCGGGTGGAGGACGACCAGTACGACACGGCTTGGGAGTTATTGAACTCCCGCTATCAAAACTTACGTTTGTTAGCGGATGCGCACGCCGCACAGTTGATGGCCCTGCCCAAGGTGGCCAACAGGGCACAGTTGCGCCTGCAGTTGCTCACGCCCGTTACAGTGGCCTGTAACGCGCTCCGCACACTGGGGCTGCCGGTGGACCAATGGTCCTTTTTGCTGGTGCACATTGTATTGGGCAAATTACCCAATGACATCCGCTCGCGATTTGAGCGCGAGAATGCGGAACGGGATAGCACCACCCTACCAACATTCACTGACTTGGTGAAGTTTTTGGAGTTTGAGGCACGGGCTGCTGAGAATACCATGACGGACTCAGCGCCATCCAGAGCGCCTGAACGTAGGCCCTTGGAACCCTCATGGCGAGGAGGCCCCAACAGGGACGGCAACCGCCACCGCGTGGAGCTGGTGCGCGGGTTGCACACACGGCAGCAGTCGCGAGGGACGCGGACTGCCTGCAATGTGGTCGGATGGGCCACAGCCTGCTGCAATGCAGGGACTGGCAGGGACTGCCAGTACAAGATCGGCGCCGCATGGCAAAGCGGCATGAACTTTGCTTTTATTGTTTGGGCGGTCACTATGCACGTGACTGTGCCAGTGCCATACCATGCAGTGCATGCCGTGGGCGGCACCACGCGATGCTTTGCATGAACCGCAACGGGGATGGCACCCGGATGTTGAGGCAGGGGTCCCCTATGGGCGGGGGCGCTCCTGCGCGAAGCCCTCCACCACCGGACGGAGGACGCGGCTTCGCTCGTCGCACCCCCCTCGGGAGGGTCGCGTACCTGCGCGGGTCTTGGCGGACCGGGACCACGCGCCCCAAGGTCATGGCCAGTATGTAGCTGGCCAGGCCCGGATAGGGCCCCCATGGGCGGGGCCCTAGATCGGACGTGAGAGTGGGGACACCCTCCACGCGGGTTACCAATACCCAACACATGCAGCCGCAGCGGTTTTCTCCGCCGCTGCACGAGTACCCACGGCTGGAGTACCACCCGCCGTACCATATGTATGGCCGGGCCGCGGGTTATGCCCCCCTCAGATGGGGATGTGCACTCGCCCGCCATATTATCCGGGTCAGTGGCGCGCCCCTGGTTTGGAGAGAGTGGGGGAGCCCGTAACTAGCTTGCTCCCTTGCTGGGACAGAGCCGCGGACGGTTCTGCTCCCTACCGCGGTGGTCCGCGTATGGGGTCGTGGGGAAGCCATTAATTTGAGAGCTCTGTTGGACTCAGGGGCTCAAAGCAGTTTGGTTACCACTCGAGTGGCACGCCAGTTAGGTTTAGTCGTGGAAGACTCGCCTGTGCCACTTCTTGGAGTTGGTGGCATACAAGTGAAGTGTCTGACGGGCCAGACACTTGTCACCTTTTCTTCGCTGAAGTCCTCCACAATGAGGATCACGACTTCGGCTATGGTAATGGATACCATTGCGGGTTGGCACCCCTCGACAGACATACCGCCGGGTGTGTTGTCTTTGGTTTCGGGTCTGGATTTGGCCGACCCCTTTGTCTTTCATCCCGGCCCAGTGGACTTGCTCCTGGGCTCGGACGTATTGGGTTGGATTTTGTTGGGTACACAGAAGGCTCTGGGTTCGTCTTCACTGATGGCAGTGTCTACGATTTTTGGTTTTGCCCTGATGGGCCCTGTGTTTGATAATGGCACCGCGGAAGGAGCCACCGGTTGTCGCATCTGCGTCCTTGGCCAAGACCATGCAAAGGTTTTGGGAGGTGGAGGGAGCCACCTATGAGTTCCAGGATGGATCCGGAACACGCTGAGTGCGAAGCCCTTTTCGATCGACCACGGAGAGGTTGCCCTCCGGTCGGTTTGTAACTAGGTTACCTTTTGTTGCCTCTCGTCCTAGCCTAGGGCAAAGTAGGGCGCTTGCGGAGAAACGACTGCTGTCCATGGAGCGACGCATGCAGCGTGACCACGTACTTCGCGATAAATATATTGAATTTATGCGCGAGTACGAGGATTTGGGTCACATGTCTCCGGCTCGAGTTGATTGGAGCTCAACTGAGCATTATTTTTTGCCCCACCACGCGGTGGTGAAGGCCTCAACAGGCAAATTGAGGACCGTCTTCGATGGGTCCGCACCCACTTCGAACGGGGTTTCGTTGAATCTGTGTTTGCATTCGGGTCCCAAATTGCATAGGGATATAATTGACATCATCTTGAACTTTAGAAGACATCAAGTGGTTGTTGGCGCGGACATCCGGATGATGTTCCGCCAGACAGTCATACATCCTGAGGACAGGCGATTCCAGTTGATACTCTGGCGTGAGCGCCCTGAGGATCCTGTGACGGTGTATGAACTCAATACAAACACGTATGGTTTGAAATCTAGTCCCTATATCGCCATCAGATCATTGCTTGAATTGGCAGAGCGGGAACGGATCCGCTTTCCCCGTGGGGCTTCCGTGCTGTCACGTGATTTGTATGTTGATGACGTGTGCACCGGAGCCCAAAGTATTGAGGAGGCCCTCCTACTGCGGGATGAATTGATTGAAATATTGAAGACAGGTGGCTACGAGCTACGTAAGTGGTTGTCTAATGAGCCTAAAGTTCTAGAAGGGATCCCGGAGGATCACCAACAGAACCCTCACCTGTTTGAGGATGTGGATGATCCCAACAGGATAGCGGTGCTGGGCATGCAGTACCAGCCGCTAACCGATATTTTCACATTCCAAGTGGACTTGGAAATACCAAAAGTCTGGACTAAGAGAACGGTGTTGTCCGTAATAGCTCGTATGTTTGATCCAAGCGGTTGGATCAGTCCAGTGATATTCTCTGCGAAGTGTCTTCTTCAGAGACTTTGGACTTTGGGCGTCTCGTGGGACGAGCCGCTGTTTGGCTCTCCATTGGATGATTGGCTCGAGTTGTTTTCATCGATTAAGGAAGTCAATCGGATTGCCTTGCCTCGTCGAATATTGCCCCCGGGAAATATCGAGCCAGCCTGCATGGCTTTTGTGACGCGTCGGAGCGAGGCTACGCCGCGTCAGTCTATATGCGGACAGTTGACGCCGATGGCCGGGTCAATGTCTCGCTTTTGTTAGGGAAGAGCAAGGTCGCCCCCATCAGGACTAGGCTGACTATTCCCAAGCTTGAGTTGAGTGGAGCTCACCTTCTTTCTAAATTGTTGCATCACGTTGCCAGTGAGCTGGCGGCCACGGTCGAGATACGAGACATCTTCGCCTGGTCGGATAGCCAGGTCGCGCTTGCATGGTTGCGCGCGGCCCCACATACCTTGGAGGTTTTTGTTGGAAACAGGGTTTCCCAAATTCAAAATATTGGAATTGATATAACATGGAGACATGTGCCGGGAGAGCTTAACCCAGCGGACTGTGCTTCCCGAGGTTGTACGGCACCAGAATTGGTGTCACACCCGCTCTGGTGGGGTCCAGAGTGGCTGATGGGATCAGAAACATCTTGGCCTGTCTGTCAGACAGATGTTACTTCTTTGAGTTTGACTGGGCTCCGTGTACATGCTGTAGTCGCTGAGACGACGTCGGAGCCGGATTGGCTACTTGCTCGGTATAGCAGCTTGGATAAGCTTCTGGGTGTTACCAGTTGGATTAAGCGTTTCATACATAATTGTAGAAACCCACAGGCAAAGCGGTTGGAGCCGATTGCAGGTGCAGAAGAGCGCCGGAGCGCATTGTTGCATTGGGTCCGTGTCGTGCAGACCGGACGGTTTGAGTCAGAGCTTCGTATCTTGCGCGACGCACGCGCTAAGTTGAAGGGCGCGGTCGCTCGTTTGAACCCGTACATCGACTCGGATGGGCTTCTTCGGGTTGGAGGCAGGCTCCGGAAGGCGGATCTTCCATATGAGACTCGCCATCCTCTGTTGTTGCCCAAGGGCGGACCCTTGGTGCAGCTTTTGGTGTCTGATCGACACATTCGTAACGCCCATGCTGGGTGCAATGCTTTGTTGGCTATTTTGCAACGCGAGTTTTGGATTTTGTCAGCCCGAAGAGCAATCCGTAGTGTTCTGTTTCGATGTATTGCATGTTATAGGTTGAAGGCATCCACGATGCAACCACAGATGGGTGATTTGCCCGCTGATCGAATCCGACCTTCGAGACCGTTTGACGGCGTTGGAACCGATTTTGCCGGTCCCTTTTCGATCAAGGCTTCTCCCTTTCGTAATGCCCGTATTGTGAAGGGCTATTTGTGTGTATTTGTTTGTTTGGCCACCAAGGCTGTCCATTTGGAGGTGGTATCGGCTCTGACTACGGAGGCCTTCGTCGCCGCGTTGGATCGCTTTGTTTCGCGTCGAGGTCTACCTTCCCTTATTAGGTCTGACAATGGCACAAACTATAAAGGAACTGTAAATTATCTTAAGGATGTTTCTGTGTTTATTGATAAAAATTGTACTAGTTTAAGTCAAATTGCTGCCCAAAGGGGAATAACCTGGAAGTTTAGTCCCCCAAGTTGCCCCCATTGGGGAGGGATTTTTGAAGCGGCTGTGAAATCCGCAAAGACCCACCTCCGCCGCATTATCGGAGAAACGGCTCTAACTTTTTGAAGAGCTGGCCACAGTGTTTTTGTAAAGTTGAGGCGGTCCTCAACTCTCGTCCTCTCTGTCCGCTATCTCCAGATCCAAATGACTTGGAAGCTCTCACCCCTGGTCATTTTTTGGTGGGAGGGCCGTTGAATGCCCTGCCCGAATACCCGTGGAAGGATGAACGCGTATATCGGTTGTCGCGTTTTCAAATGTTGCAGCAAATGAGCCAGGACTTTTGGCGTCGCTGGTCGCTTGAATATTTGCATTTGCTGCAGCAAAGAGTGAAGTGGACAGACAGGACTGAGCCTCCCAGGGAGGGTGATTTAGTATTGTTAAAAGAGGCAAATTTGCCCTCATTGCTTTGGCGACGAGCTCGCATATTACGTTTGATTCTTGGCGGAGATGGCACTCCGCGTGTGGCTGAGGTGTTGGTCGACGGTTCGATTTTAAGGAGAGGTGTGACCTCTCTCGCCCGCCTTCCCGTAGAGTAAGCTAGCGGTCTGCTTCTCAGACCGGGACGGGGGGATGTTTGTAATATATTGGGTAAAACTAAACGCAGGCGTTTCCTGTTATCGCCGCCAGGCGTTTTGGGGTTCTCACATTGCTAGCGTGGATGGCGTCGCGTGTGGTCCGCCATTGCATTGTCCCGGGCGATATCGGTTTGATTTTAATACGCGGAGCGGTCTCGCGTCTTTTGCTTGTTGTTTAGTTTGAGTGATAATTGTGAATTTCCTGTTTGTTAAATAACTATTGAATTTGTGTTTGTGAAAAACTCTGTTATTGTGACCTTTTCTTGTGAGAGGTGAAACGTGGCTGGCTGTTCACATCTGGCTGTTCCCGAGTGAAACTACGGGAAGAAATCTATTTATTTGTCCTGGGGAATTGAGATCTCAAGGGTTAGGTAGGGTGATTAGGAATTCCCCTTCCCGAAGACACTCAAGTTTGGATCCGAAGAGAAAGAAGATTTAATTTGGTAAGTGTTCAATTGTAGTTAATTTATAGGTTAGGTTATCATATAGGGCCCTGTAGCTCCCTTCATAAGCTACGGTGGTAGCAGACTGCGTTAAGTTAGTTAGGTTTTAGTCGGGCGAACGTGGTGCCGCGTGGAGATTTTTTCCCGGTACTTATTTTTACCGGTGGTTTTTTCCCGGTGAAGTTCCGGTACAAGAATTCTTCCCGCCGCTTCGTTTGTCCGGATTCTCTCTGCCACATTTTCTGGCAGCAGAGCGTAGTTGCTCTCTGTAGTCTGTGTTGTGTGTGTGTGTAGTCTCTCTGTTGTTGTTTATAATTGTGATGATAAAGTGATTAGCTTGATTGAGGTATATTATATTGTTTAGTGTTTCATAGTAAAGGTTTATTTGTTTCTTGTCGTCACGTAGGCTAGGTGAGAAATGGCGGCTAATTAGTACAAATAGGTTGTTTACAAAGATTACGATTTAAATCTTTGGTTGTCTACCTAGGTAGGTATACACAATTTTGGTATGTAATTTATTGCATGTTTTTTTTACAAGTTAAGATATGACCCGGCTTTACCTTTATTTTTATTCACCCTACGCCACTGGTAGGTACAAGACAGGATTGAGTTGTAATGCTGCATATACTTGTTACAGGAACCAAAGCCCTGGACGTGGCGACGCGAGAGCTGGCCCCCGAGCTGGACTACTTCGTGGCGTTCTCGTCCGTGTCGTGCAGGCGCGGGAACCCCGGACAGACCAACTACGGGTTCGCCAACTCCGTCATGGAGCGCATCTGCGAGCAGCGGCAGGCCGACGGGCTGCCCGGGCTGGCCGTGCAGTGGGGCGCTATCGGTGGGTTGGGTTACATCTACATCGATTCAATCTATCCATTTCAAACGCGCACTTAAGATATAAACCGATGTATTTGAAGTTAATAGACTTTATAATGGTGATGGGTGTTGACAGGCGAGGTGGGGCTGATCGTGGAGACGATGAACGACGACGCGGTGGTGGGCGGCACGGTGCCGCAGCGCATCGCGTCGTGCATGGAGGCGCTGGGCACGCTGCTGGCGCGCCCGCACGCCGTCGCCGCCTCCCTGGTGCTGGCCGACAAGCGGCGCGCCGGCCAGGCGCCGCAGCAGGACGTCGTGCACGCGCTCGCCAACATCTTGGGTGAGTGGAGACGATGCACGACACGCGGTGGTGGGCGGCACGGTGCCGCAGCGCATCGCGTCGTGCATGGAGGCGCTGGGCACGCTGCTGGCGCGCCCGCACGCCGTCGCCGCCTCCCTGGTGCTGGCCGACAAGCGGCGCGCCGGCCAGGCGCCGCAGCAGGACGTCGTGCACGCGCTCGCCAACATCTTGGGTGAGTGGAGACGATGCACGACACGCGGTGGTGGGCGGCACGGTGCCGCAGCGCATCGCGTCGTGCATGGAGGCGCTGGGCACGCTGCTGGCGCGCCCGCACGCCGTCGCCGCCTCCCTGGTGCTGGCCGACAAGCGGCGCGCCGGCCAGGCGCCGCAGCAGGACGTCGTGCACGCGCTCGCCAACATCTTGGGTGAGTGGAGACGATGCACGACACGCGGTGGTGGGCGGCACGGTGCCGCAGCGCATCGCGTCGTGCATGGAGGCGCTGGGCACGCTGCTGGCGCGCCCGCACGCCGTCGCCGCCTCCCTGGTGCTGGCCGACAAGCGGCGCGCCGGCCAGGCGCCGCAGCAGGACGTCGTGCACGCGCTCGCCAACATCTTGGGTGAGTGGAGACGATGCACGACACGCGGTGGTGGGCGGCACGGTGCCGCAGACCAGCATATAAAGACCTCCTATAACTTTTTCCTCAATATCTGTTAAGTACAGACACAGGCAGGCAGACCAGTTACATTTTTATTACATGTATTGTTACGGTCTAAGTGTCATTTACGCACACCCCTTACGCATTGGTCCAACGTGTACGCCTTCTGAGAAAACATGAAAGCTAAAACGTACAATTATCTACAGGTATCAAGAACCCCAACAAGACATCAGACACCGCTACCCTCGCCGAGCTCGGCATGGACTCGCTCATGGGCGCTGAGATCAAGCAGACACTCGAACGCAGTTACGACTTGGTTCTCGGCGTGCAAGAGATCCGAACTCTAACGTTCGCGAAGCTGCGCGAGATGACGGGCGGGGAGGCGGGCGCGGCGCCGGCGACCCCGGCCAAGGCGGCCGAGGGGAGGCGGCGGAGGGGGAGGGGGAGGCGGGCGAGCTGGTGCAGCTGGCCACGCTGGGCGAGCTCATGCCCAAGCAGGTGCTTGTCAAGCTGCCCAGCGCGCCAGCTAAGGAGCAACCCGCAGCCAGTCTTCATGGTCAGTGATTCTGGTCCATAGAAGTTATTATAGCAGATTACAGAATATACATCTGCATTAAGTTCTGTGTCTAATTAAAAAAAATATATATATATAGTTATAAGACTTGCTTATTGGAACTGACTTGACAACCTTTTATCTTAAATATTATATAACTTATAGTCATGGTTTTCTCTTTCTACAAAAATCATTTTAATAAGTGACTGTCCCACTAAGCACTTATCAGTTGCAGCAGTTGTCACTTCACGTATCAAGCTAACCATTTTTTGTTTTGTTCGTAGGTGCACCCGCTGGGGGCGTGGTGGACCTGCTGCGGCCGGTGGCGGAGGCCGTGCGCGGCACGGTGTACGGGCTGCAGTGCACGGCCGCCGCGCCGCTCACGGACATGGCCGCGCTGGCCGCTTCTACATCGCGCACGTGCGCTCCGTGCAGCCCACGCCGCCCTACACGCTGCTCGGGTACTCCTTCGGCGCCGGCGTCGCCTTCGAGATGGCGCTGCAGCTCGAAAAGGTGACCGATATTATTTTATCTGCCGAAAGTTTAAAATAAACTTATTTTGTCTCTTCCTATTAGCTAACAGTGAATGTAAAGAGTCAGTAGTAATGAATAATGTTGGATGTTTGTTGCAGGAGGGCTGCGAGTCCCGCGTGCTGCTGATCGACGGGTCCCCGCGTACGTGGCCATGCACACCACGCGCGGCCGCAGCAAGACGGCCGCGCGCACGCACGCCACCGACGAGGCCGACGCGCTCGCCGTCTTCGTGCAGCTCTCCGGGAGGTCGACTATGCCAAGGTAACCGACACCGTTACATTGTTGCCAGCACTCTTTTTGTGTTCGTCACGAGCTATTTTCTTACTGAAAAAAGCAATCGACTCTATTGACTGAAAATACAAATTTCAGTTATCAGCCGAGATGGAGAAGCTTCCGAACTGGGAGGCGCGCATCAAGCGCGTGCAGAGCGAGCTGGAGGGGCACACGCCGCACTCGGCCGCCGCCATCGCCGCCGCCGCCTCCTCCTTCTACCGCAAGCTGTACGTGGCCGAGCAAGTACAAGCCCAGCGGCAAGATCTCCGCGCCATCTCCGCGCCCGTCACGCTGTTCCGCGCCCGGGACAACTACGTGCTGACCGTGGGCGAGGACTACGGGCTGCGGCCGCTGTGCGCGGGCCCGCTGTCGCTGCTGCAGCTGCCCGGCACGCACCGCTCCGTGGTCAGCGGCGCCCCCGCGCACCATCGCCGACCACATCAACGAGGCGCTCGGCTCCCGCTAGCGCCGCCGCCGCCGCCACCGCCGCCGCCGCCGCCGCGCGCGCAGTGACATAGACTGATAACGAGCGAGACTGTCGCCCGATGCCATAGCTAATGAACAATGATAACTATGATAAGACTAGGAAATATTACAATACGAAACTTTAAACTTGATAAGTTTAACTAGCTCGGAATTTAAATATTTTGTGACAAGATATATATGTTTTATAACATATTTTTTTTAATACATATACAACAGTGGGTTAAATATGTAATATTACATAGTAAAGCCCAAGAAAGATAAATAGAAACTTTGTAACCTTACGATAGCAATATTAGTGTTTCGTATTCTAAACTTTCCTTTAAAAAATAAATAGATTAATGCGTATACTATTACTACTAAGTAATGACGTGATTTTTGTAAAACAGAAAGTACGTAAGAATCTCTGCCCGGGGACCGCCGGCTTGCAAGCGCAACAAGCCGCCGCCGCGCTACATAGCGCTATGTACGCGCGGAGCGTCACCTAGTGTCTTCATATTTTGTACTTTTACTATGTATAGATATAATTTATATACTCTTAGATATTAACGGCCTCTCTATTTAGTACCGCGGGTATATTACTATGTATTTAGTTAGTAAATGGGTCGAATACTGTACATATGATATTTATAAGCGGGCCGAGCCCGTGCTGTGATACCGACATTCCACATCACTTGGTAGTCTGTAGCAGTAAGTAGTGTAGTCAATGTATGGTTGTTGTGGTAATTTATTTGTTACTGACGGAACGTCAGCGCGCTGTGATTAAAAGTGCATTATTTTTGAACACGTGTTTTTTATTGTACGCCCCCAAAAACAAAACAATTAGCGAAACTAAGGTGAAGCAAAACATAATAAGCAAAATAGCTAAGAAAAAATTAAAAATAAAGCGAAACATCAAAAGCAAGCAAAATTAGAAAAATGAGCTTAAAGTAGAACCGCCAAAGCAAGCTATAAACTGAAAAGAAATAAAAAAAACCCACTAAATGGAAAAGTGGTGGTGGAGAATATATTTGATGGCCAAAATCGATGGACAAGTGAGAATTTTTCAAGGTAGAAGCTAGTATAATGCCATTTCGTATGTAGCATCTCAGGTCCATAATGTCCCTTTCTCAAAATGTCCCTTCCACAAAATGTCCCTTTCCCAAAATGTGCCCTTCCCAAAATGTCCCTTCCCCAAAATGTCCCGTCCCCAAATTTCCCTACCTAACAAAATAGCTTTCTGATAGGGGATGGATTTTAGAAAACCGGAATATATATGTGTAAGATTATTTTTATTTCGGAGCGATAGTAACAAATTTCATGGAAATTGAAACAGATTTATATTTTCCATACAAACTTTCAACCCCTATTTTGCACCCTTAGGGGTGAATTCTAATAAACCATTAAACAGTTATTCAATGAAATGTTTTCAAGAGCATGAATCTCAACATTTATTAAAGAAGTTAAGTTTAAGCAAGCAGATTTTCCATACAAACTTTATTACGGCTGTGTATTATAAAATGTCGTGATTTAAAATAGTAGGGCGCTTATTTACATAAACTTTACTTCTCTGTTTATTAATTTACTTTTTAATCAGGTACATAAAGTTTATTGAAACATCACCTAGAAGCCGATTCAGCTACCGCTATCTTAGTCATGTGAAGCCGGAGCATAGGTAGTCATTATGGAAAAGGGACATTATGGAGACGGGACATTTTGGTAAAGGGACATTTTTAGTGAAGGGACATTTTAGGGAAAGGAACATTATGGACCTGAACGGTTTGTAGGCCGTGTTTGATCGAAGATTGGACTCTTTATCAGAGCGAGGCAGGGTGCGGATAGGGGTGCACCAACCGAGGAAGACAGCTCGGAGACCTGCATCGCAAACAATGCGCCAGTCCCGCGCCGCCTGCGCACGAGGCTGCGCGTGCGTCGCGCGCGCTCCGAGGCTATACGCTACGTGTGCCGCGGACATGTGAACCTGAACTTTGATTACTGGCTCTATACCTCGTAGATTTGGACATGTAACTTTGCGAACGTTTTGTGGTGGGTGGAGTGTGCGCCAATATCCCGAGAAAATATCAGTGAAAATTCAATTTCATATGACAAACCAAATGTGGAAATAATTGAAGACGGTAAAGCAAAATAAACGTTTATTACTTATTTTAATATTAGTGACCTGTCCCGATTTCCGGGCTTGTAATATATCTAAATGACAGTTAAAAACCGCATCTAAATCGATTGAATAGTTTAAAGTTTTAGTTTATTTTCGCTCTATCGGAAGGGTTACTGTAAGTTGGCCATCAAAAAAGTAAATGTAATAACGGTATTATTTTACATACAAATATGTCATTTTTTAACATTTTTACCTAGGTATATATAAGGAGTATCAAAAGAAAAGACTTGGATAACAAGCTTAAAAGACGAAAATGGAAAAGAACATCGAAATAGAGACAGCATTCTAGAGATATGTAGGTACCAAATTTTATAAGAATTTATATTCAGATCCAAATAAACCACAAGACCTGCCAATCCATTCCTGTCCAAATTTAATTTCTCCTTTCATAGACAGCGAAATACAAGCCGCGTTATTAAAACTAAAATATGGCAAAAGCCCTGGTTCAGATGGCATCACAACAGAAGCTTTAAAAATAGGAAGCCATATATTATTACCGCACTTGAAAAACCTTTGCAACTCCATATTATACTCGGGTCAGTTACCAGATAATTATTATTCATTCATTTATTTGTTATCTCTTTTTTTACATTTTTAATATAAAATATTTAAAAAAGAAATAAAAAACATTTAAAAAATAAAAAAGGGGAACCCATCGGTAGCGGAGCAAAGACCCAAGCTACCGGTGGTCAGGGCTCCAGCGAGAGGAATCTCCTCACAATGCGGGCCGTGTCCAAGAGTACCGCCTTCTGAATCTGACTCTTGACCCAACTGCCGAGCGAGAGTCTCTCTAGATGACGATCGAGACTCTTCGCTATAAGTCCGTTCACACTAACGACTATCGGAACAATAAAATCGTTGAGCCAACACGCCACATGGCGGTAACCTCGTGGCCCTTGTTAATACATGTCTTTTGAGACCTCAAACATTTATGTAGCCCTATACCTCACGATACCAAAGCGATGTCACACTCTGAGCGAAAATGGGGTCTATACAGAAGCGATCGAATAACATTTTCAAAGTTAAAACAAACATTATCAAAACTATTGAAAGTAGAAGAGGAAAATGTTGGGTCACATGATACGACACGATGACTTCGTACGAAACATCATAGAAGGAAAGGTAAAGGGAAGAAGGGGCCCAGGAAGACCAAGATAGAGTTACATAAGAGAAATAAAGGAAAAGGTTAGCGTCGGGTCGTATCAGGAAGTGAAACAGCTGGCAATGAAAAGAGTAAAATGGAAGGAACTCCAACAATTGTTAGACTGCATTTTTTGCCAAATTTTATAATTTAATTTTTCGACGGGAAGTTATAAAACCCGTCTGAAATCGCAAAATTTATGGAACATTTATGACATTAAACATTTATGGAATACTAGCTGTTGCCCGCGGCTTCGCCCGCGTGAGTTTAACTTAGATGAAAAATCTTTTTGTGTTCCAAACTGTAGTTCAGCAGAAAATGTTCATCAGGTTGAACAATTTTCACTAAGGCGCCATTTCCATATATCTTATAGCGTAGCTGGACTCTTGGAGTTCTTCATCAGATGTTTCTGATCTTAGATTTTTATACGTCAACAGAAAATGCTCGTCAGATTAATAAACATTTGCGAAGGTACCATTTCCATATTTCTTATAGTTTAGCTGTTCTGTTATGGTTCTTCATCAGGTGTTCCAGTTTTCAAAATCAATTATAGCCTATATGTTGCCCAGACTTAATATCTATACAACAAAAAAAGTTTCATTCAAATCCGTCCAGTAGTTTTTGCGTGAAACGCGTACATACATACGGACAGACAGACAGACAAGAAATTCCAAAAAATTTTTTTTGCTTTAAGTGTCCCTCTATCCATTTCAGTCAAAAATACTAAAAGTACAGACAAAATATTTTTACTGTTTTATTATATGTATAGATATAGATATCCTGATCGCGTTGACGTATATTTTGATTATTTTACAGCTGAAAGAGTAGTATTTGTTATGAATTTCAGTGAAAAAAATGTTTGACAGACAGACGGACAACAAAGTGATCTTATAACAGTTCCGTTTTTGTCTTTTGAGGTACGGAACCCTAAAAATGCGTTATTAGGAACATCAACACGCAGTTTTATAACATTCTTCATCCTTCTTTATTCACTCAACTTGAAAGTCTGAAAGACAGTTTGTTGTTCAATGGACGACTTCGGTAAATCGATTCGTTCGTTAGTTCTCGAACTCCTAAGCACTGTGTAATTGTTGCAGTGCAGTCGTTATACACGGATATAATTTTTGACTAAAGCAGACTAGCTTTATGCCAAAAATCAATTTTATATATGACAATACATGAGGTGTCGTGGGCGCAGTTTAATAGGCGAGTTTGCCGGGTCATTAATAAATTGGAGATTGATACATATTTACATAGTATGAAATGCGCCTGAATCATTGTACGAATGCTAGGGATCGAACTGCAAAGTTAAGTTTGATTTTGAAACTAATGGGTTTAGTTAGAGCTAATGTAAGATGTTTTGCGTATACGGAACCCTACGTTCGCGAGTTTGACTTGCGCTTGGTCGGTTTTTTTTTATATAAAAAGTAATTGATTAAAAGCAATCTATTCTTAGTTCTAGTTTGTCCCAACTCACTGAGGTTCCAATTGTGTGTGCGTCGCGGGCAGGCAGTGTTATCAGCTCGCGAACGCGATTTATTGTCATCTTTAGTTCGTGCGCCGGCGCAGCCTGCCGCCGCGCCGCCCCGCCCGTTATCATTATCAATTCCGTTCAAACGCTCCGAGGAAATTTCTGCTTTTTCTCTTAATTGGCTCATAGCCGTCGTAAAACAATCCGACTCGCTATATATACGAGTATATATTCGGTTCTATTAATAGCTTGGATGGAACTCTACAAATTCTTCTATAGCGACACTAATTGCATTAGTGTATAAGACGAATTAAGTCACATTATTTTTTGAAGATCGACCTTGCTGTTTACAATCCTCTAACTAATTTTATAAATGCGAAGAGTTTGTTTATTTGTTTGTTACCTCTTCACGCTTCATCTACTGAACCAATCTTCCTGAAATTTTGCATACATATAGTTAGGACAAAGGGTACCTTATACCTACCCGGGAAAAAGCACTGTTCCCGTGGGAAATTAACGCGGGCGAAAGCTAGTGTTTTATAAATAATACTTTGCTTAGACTGGTTTCTTCGCTATTTTACCAGTTTGTTGAACTCCTCAAGATGTATCGGATTACTGCGCAACCGCATAAGAACAGTAACATGATAGCTCTCCACGTACACTTGGCCGTAGTCAATCATCCTGAGGTTCCGTAGTAATGTAACTAGGTATTTCATTGTTTTTAGAACAAGGCTATACGTCTAGTCCAATAAGAAGTTAGCAACGCCTTTTTGGTCCTTCGTTCCGGATGCTTTACTTGAGTTATCATTTTTAATACGCCTTACATGTACAGCTTTTATTATTGCTAATGTTCAGATCGAACTGCATCCGCCTCCAATCCTTTATGTTTAGATCTTTATATTTTCTGTTAAGTGTTGTCTAAGATTATTAAAACCGTGAATTATCTCTGTCATGTGGAAGGCTTTGTGCAGGACGTGGGTCGAGGCCGCGATCGTGAACAGGATTTACATGATCCTAGTCCGCGCTGCTCCGACCCGGCGACCTTCGCACCCGCGGGAGCCGAGCGTGGGAACGAGCAGAACGCTCGCGAACCTCGATATTACCCGCCATTATGTAGCGCTGCGTGGGCGCATGCTGCATGCGTGCGCGTGTGCAGCGCCGCCCCACTAATTGTCGCCTGTCGCTGGTGCCCGCAGGATTCATGAGCTATATGGGTGTTGCTCATATCTCGATCAAGTAATGCTTAAAAGATTCAGAATTTATCGTATCATAATTTACCTCTCTATAAAGAAACCGTGTAGAATAAAAACACGTAGTCGAATGCTTTGAGATTCAAGACTAGGCAATGAGTATTTAAGAGATAAAACCCAATGAATACAGCGTGAGAGTAATTTATGTTACCGAACTTGTTTGTGACAGTGACAGGCTCGGCTACAGGCCTCCCGAGACGGAGCTGTTCTAATGGATCTAGTCAGTGGGTCATCTACGCGGAAACATATTTCCGCGCGGGCGCATCGCCATGTACGACCGCTGCCCACGCCCCTGTCGCTGTCCGCTCGTCTCCGGATCAGCTGAGCTGGATATAACATGCATATCATTTATATCCAGCTCACCTGGTCAGGTTCATATATGAATGAAGATTTTATCCACATTAATAGCTTTGAACAACTACAACACCCATAGAACTATGATAACATCCCTATCTTCGCAGCCAAAGAACACATTTTTGCAACAATTATAAACAAAGCATTATAAGCATTGTAAACAAAGCCCTCGGTTAGGGTATTAGTGAATAATTAATAACAACCCGGCTAACAACACAAGTGAGTATCCGTAATAAATCGTAATGTCTATTTCTCACGTTCGTTTAAATCAAATTATAATGAAAGAAGCATCCCATTTCCCAACTATTTTACCACGAAGTTTAGCGATCATATAGTCTCCGCCTCACGTGGACATGTTTGTTTGTCTGCGGACGACACGTCGCGTTTCGAGGAATCGCCGCATTTGGCCATCTCTGACGGGTGATCATAAAACATGTAACGACGACGTGACGCGACCGGGAAACCGAGAATGCATATTGTTGCGTGGGAGTCGGAAGTTTAACATATGACACTCTATTTGTTAACTGTAATTGTGACCGTAACTAGATTAATTTCCACATAATATCGTTATTTAGTGTCGAGTAGTTATGGGAATTGTGAAAAAAGTAAGGCAGAACTGATGTTCAAGCTGTACGAAGAAGATTAATATTATCCGATAGATAATCCATTAACAAATAGTGGAGTCAAATGAATGGCTCAATCGGTAATTTAAAGCTTGTAAAACTTCTGGACGTGAAGACACTGTGGGACGACATAAAGACGGACAAGTCAACAGTTTATATAAATACATCTGAGAGATTGGGCTCCGAAAGATTAACCTGACTGACGTGGCCCACAAAAAGCTTTGCGACATTCCGGAGTCCGTCCCGCGCTCCTTCTGCACCCCGCATCATCGCCCAGTCTTCCATGCCTTCTTTAAAACATGTCACCAGTTGTAGAAATTTAACCCTTGATAAAATTAAAAGATGCTATTGATGCTCTCTATTTAGCCCTTGGAATTGGTGAAAGAAATTTAAGTAACGCGCGTTATTTCTTATCACCACGATCCGTACTAAAATAGTTATCATAAAAACTAATAATTTTCTCAAATCTTTCACTATCTAGTACGAACCATTGCTGATTAATTACGTGGCTCGTAAGCTATTTCTTTAATGCTCGGAACTATTTAGGCTTAAAAACTTAACCGTTCAGGTTGATAGACGAGTATTTTTTCTGGTGATTACACTGTCAAATAGCCGCCGCGCGCGCCTGCCAGTCACGGGCGGTAATGATGCCGCTCCGCTGTTTGTTTACGGTTCTGTTGTGAATCCAACATCGCCGCCCCTCACTCGTTTAATCACAATATACATACATACGTATTATCACGCCTTTTTTCCGTTGAGGTAGGCAAAGACTGGCGATTTTTATTTGCTACGATCCCTCTCTCGCTTCCTATACACTCATACTCTCTTCACACATGCTTGCCGGTTACTCTTAATCCGCAATCTCGTTCGCAAAGTCGTATGCGTTCTCCGAGGTCGACCCTTACAACTCTTCCATTCATCACTGCTTTATAAATACCCTTTGTTAGTCTCTATCTATCCTCTCAACATGCGCAAACCAACTCTACATTCTGACACCAATATTTTTCTACTTTCATTATGTTTCTATATAATTATATTTAATTACCTATCTAGTTACTTAGGCTAGTTTTACAGTCGCGCTGACCGTATGCTGACCGTCGTTGTCGGCGTTGACCACTGACAGCCGAAATGTATGAACTTATAGAAGCGTTTTTGAATAACGCGTTAGCTATCAGCGCAGACAGTGTCAGCGCGTTCATACATTTCGGTTGTCAGCACCGCCGTGGTCAGCGCAGCTCTAAAACCAGTAACCAGGTGAAATGAAACTCAACATCGACGCCGTTAAGAATTACTATCATCTCTAGTGTGACTGTACCTAGCGATTGACATTGTTCTATGTATTAATAAATAAGTTAGAATGTTAGTTCTGTGTTAGTTCTGTAGAAATAAATGTAACTCGTCATTTGTTCCGCTTTTTTTTTAAAGATTTTCGCCCCGAACTGTTGTCGTCAGCCAGCGATGTACTTTTTTATTAGGCGTTGTAGAAATATAAAACTGGTGTCAGCCGTTAGTTCTATGAAAGGTCTCACTATTTATGTACTTTTATTCAATAAAATCTATAACATTACAAGAATAAAAGTTCGAAAAGAAATGTTGTGCTCAGCGATGTATTTCTAAAATTCGTAAAAAATATAACCAAATCAGATCAGATTTATACCATAGTTCTTTATCAGATCAGTCTAAATAATTTAGTTTTGCGTAGTTATATACATACAATAAATAAATAAACCACTGCGAAACATATTCCTTACTCATTTGTTAACAAACCGTAAGAAAGTTCACTTAAATTTAGCTCTTATTGTACATATACATAGGGGCGAAAATAGACTGGCAATGATACTTGCTTTGACCGATCAAAGTCTTGCCTAGGACACTTTTTGAGAGGGAGGATATTCCTTATATATATTTATTATCTTCACACAGTTCCGGATGTCTGGTCTGGTATTCATGTTCACACCTGTTAATACCCAAGTACATATAGCGTTATCTACCTAGCGGCTGTAGTACCCGGGGCGTATTTGGCAAGAACACTAGACCGCAGTGATAGTGTCAAGTCAGAATTAATAATGATCACTACTGCGAAACCACCGACCGAGATATAAACTATCTTAGCTCGTATAGCCGAACCAGTTTTTCGCGCATCCACACTAACTATAGTTCATGTGGACGCGCATATAAAAACTAGCATATATGCCTGCTAAACTAGGTAACTAAGGTAACATGGAAAACCTAACTTTTAACTATTCTGTGCTTTAGCTATGGTTGCTAACGTTAAACCGAGTAAGAAACCATCATAATATACACGTTCTGGTACGGTATTACGTTTAATTATTTTTTAGGGCTATTAGGTGTTTGCGGAAATGTTAATTTAAGAACTTGTTCTGAAATATACTAATTCATCGCCGAGAGTCGCAGGAAACAATCAATAGGTAAGTAAGTAATGACTCTGGACTGGACTCTACCATAGTACTTTTATGCTCATCGCAATACAAAATATATGCTGGAAGCATCGAGATATTATGTACTAACGCACGCAGGAAGGCTAAAGCCTTAAAGTTGTTTACATCATTTGTAAAAAAAGTAGACGTGCAATATTCGTTGTATTAAAAAAATGTGAACTGTTCACAACTTTTTCCAGAGAACTGTTATGGTGTAAGGTTGATACCAGCAAACTCTTCACACGCTAAGTAAATATGTAAGTTACTTTGATGAGTTCTCCCACTCTGTTCTTTTCTACGCCATTTCTTGCCAGAGTCGGTTCTTTGAAGCCTCTGTTCCAAGAGGTTCTATTGTTGGTTCTACCAGTAGAACCTCGTGGTTTCTTATCCAGTGTGATGACACTGGTCAAGAAAGTTTGTATGTGAGTTTGAGAATAAGTATGCTTTTTAATCAAACACCCAAAATTTACTGGACAAATCCCAATGAAATTGGGTGCACGAGTAGAAAAGTATATACATAGAGTACTTAGAGGAATAGCACATACATAGAGTACTTTTTATCCCAAAATTCCCACGGGAGGGTAGCCCTGGGGCGCGGCTAGTAAAGTTATAATAGAAAAATATTTGTAGCAGTTGGCGGTAGCGGTGCGCGGTGTGATCGCAATGCACGTGCGATGCTGCTGCCCGACCAGACGTACGAGGCTGCGCCGGCGGCGGTGTCGGCCGCGAAGCCGCACCCGCTGCACTCGCTGCTGCGCGCGCACCGCGTGCGACCTGACTTCTTTTGCGCCAACCGGCCGCGGAGACAGCGGGAATCTCGCAAGTAAGGGCACGCTTTGTTGCGAAACTAGATCTTCACAACGATTTTCCGTGACCAGTTAGTTGGTCTAAAATTCTCCCAGTCTCGCTGTTAACTTCCAGGTCTTGATAACTTTAATTAATTGCCTTTCCTCCCGAATTCACTTCTGCCAGTCTCGGTTTCCATTCTACAATCGGTTGCAACTAGATAGACATTGGCAATTTGGCAAGCCAGCCTGATGGCTTTTGTTCTCGGTTAATAACATCGTATACTTCAGTTTATGGATATTAATAATAACGGACTCACTCACAATATATATATTTTTATTTTATGCGCCTTTAACCTCTAGATAATTCACCTGTTTCATTGAGTACCCCAGACCGATAGCACTTTGGCAGGCAATGTTCGTGGCGCGCCTGCGCCCGCCGCGCTAGAGAAGGTATAGCTCTTCCTAGTAATTATCCATGAACTAATGTGTGCGTATGTCAAAGTTTCGTGGCAATAATGCAAATGATGAATATACGGTTCAGAGGCATCGGACTCGACCATTATCCGAACCGTCTCTCAGGTCCATGTTAGTCAGAGTATGTGCAAATCTAAATCTCTGCGTGTTTGTATGTCTGAGATGACAATGTTGATGTTTGGTCAGCAGGTCGCAGGCCAGCTCCGAGCGCGCGTGCTCTCGTCTGCACCCCGCCACCCCGAGGGGGTAAGTACAGCTTATAGCATTAAATAAATATGTATTACATGTGCACTCTATGCCATAAGGCAATTGATCTCTGACAGTTATAACTTCGGTCTCATCTAAATAGACAATGACAACTTCTCTCAGAGTGATAATTCAAATATTTTAATTCAGACAACATTCATTCCATTTGGATATATTCTCCGTTCAACCTACACTTTTTCCAAACAAAGTATACCTTCAGTACCCTGGCCGGTAAAATCGATGGGCCTTTTGTCAGGCACTAGGTGGATACGCTTATGCATAGAGGCGTACATCGGGTCAATTAAACAGATAGTACTTAAATGTAAACGTTACTAACAATAGTATTAAAAACTACAATTGTTCTTAAGAGTGTATCACGTCCGCGCGCCCGACCGAGTTTAGGTATTTGATAGACCTCAGCTGGCTGTGTGCAAGTCACACGCACACATCGACGTGAGATTGCCGCCAACCCGAAGTAATAAGTGACAGGGATCCGGCAAAGGATTTGTTGGTACCTATATAATTTTTTTTTCTTGTTTTATGGTAATGAATACTAAAAATAAAATTACGACCATTTTCCTATGTAAAACATACTTGGCGCGACTTGGCAGTAAAATGGACACGAATGCCGCTACAGAAAATAGCATGACCGTCGTGCCAGGATGCTAAGATGTTAAACATCTGCCTGGCATCCCATGAAGGCCAATTTTTCGGGATGAGGTTTACAAAAATAGTATTTTTGGATCCAAGATGGCGGACAACTTTTTTTTTTTGCAATATGGGTATCGTTTTATAAGTGTTTCAGTGCGCTGATTACGAAAATAACATTTATTTTGAAATCCAAGATGGCGGACAACTTTTTTTCACGTTTACAATATGGGTATGGTTATATAGGTATTTCGGTGCGCTGATGACAAAAATAACATTTATTTTGAGATCCAAGATGGCGGACAATTTTTTTTTTCAATTTTGCAATATGGTTAACATGTTGTAGGTTTTTGAGGACGCTGATGACGAAAATAACATTTATTTTGAGATCCAAGATGGCGGACAACTTTTTTTTCAATTTTACAATATGGGTATGTTTTTATAGGTTTTTCGGTGCGCTAATGACAAAAATAACATTTATTTTGAGATCCAAGATGGCGGGCAGTTTTTTTTTTCAAGTTTACAATATGGGTATGGTTATATAGGTTTTTGGGGACGCTGATGACGAAAATAACATTTATTTTGAGATCCAAGATGGATGACAGTTTTTTATTTTATTTTACAATATGGGTATCGTTTTCTAGGTTTTGGGGACGCTGATGACGAAAATAACATTTATTTTGAGATCCAAGATGGAGGACAGTTTTTTATTTTATTTTACAATATGGGTATCATTTTTTAGGTTTTTGGGGACGCTGATGACGAAAATAACATTTATTTTGAGATCCAAGATGACTGACAGTTTTTTTATTATTTTACAATATGGGTATCGTTTAATGGGTTTTCGGGGACGCTGATCTTAAAATAAATGTTATTTTGGTCATCAGCGTCCCCAAAAACCCATAAAACGATACCCATATTGTAAAATAAAATAAAAAACTGTCCTCCATCTTGGATCTCAAAATAAATGTTATTTTCGTCATCAGCGTCCCCAAAACCTAAAAATGATTCCCATATTGTAAGATAAAATAAAAAATTGTCCGCCATCTTGGATCTCAAAATAAATGTTATTTTCGTCATCAGCGTTCCCAAAAACCTAGAAAACGATACCCATATTGTAAAATAAAATAAAAAACTGTCCTCCATCTTGGATCTCAAAATAAATGTTATTTTCGTCATCAGTGTCCCCAAAAACCCATATAACCATACCCATATTGTAAACTTGAAAAAAAAAACTGCCCGCCATCTTGGATCTCAAAATAAATGTTATTTTTGTCATTAGCGCACCGAAAAACCTATAAAAACATACCCATATTGTAAAATTAAAAAAAAAAGTTGTCCGCCATCTTGAATCTTGATTTAGATTTATTTTGATTTTTATGATTTCGATTTCTATGATTTCGATTTATTACGATTTCTATGATTGCGATTTATTACGATTTCTATTTCATCAAAAATTGTCGGCCATCATTCATGAGTAAGAAAATGGTACCTATATAAATTTTAAAAAGATTAAAAGTAATAAATATGTAACTCTGATCTACATTACTCTCTGCTGTCTGTGAATACATAAACACGCGAAAATTAAATGCCTCCCGAGCAGCAGAGCGACGTGGATTCCCCTTGACTCTTACCGGCAGACTGATTTTTCGTGGGCTTGGAACTCGTATATATTGAGCGATGGCATTGCCATACAAAAAATGTATGGGGAATTTCTTAGTGAATTGTTACGATATATAATATTTTTTTCGAGTTATTTTTCAAAAATCTAAAACGAGCAACTTGTAGCTAGTTTAATAAACTCGCGATTTAACAGTATGTAGAAATTATAATTTGTGTTTTACATAATGATTTCGTTAAAGCCGTGAACCTTGTTTTTCGTATTTTTCGTGTTTTCTGGAAGGTATTTACGCAAAAATAAAAGGCAAAATATTTTTATCTGTCTCGTATAAGTAGTAGCAGTTATTTGAGAAGCCTATAGTACTATTTTTATTATCAATAATGATCTAGTTTTGGCACCAGGGTCGATTCAGTAACGCCTGTTTTGGCTAAAAACGTGTGATGCAGGCTTAACTACAAAATACTAACAAAATATGGACTAGTCCGAAATAAAGATTTTATTATCTATACATCTATACATATAATAAAACAGTAAAAATATTTTGTCTGTACATTTAGTATTTTTGACTGAAATGGATAGAGGGAGACCTAAAATGAACAAAAGAAAGCAAAAAAAATTTTTTTGAATTTCTTGTCTGTCTGTCTGTCTGTCTGTCTGTCTGTATGTATGTACGCGTTTCACGCAAAAACTACTGGACGGATTTGAATGAAACTTTTTTTGTTGTATAGCTATTAAGCCTGGGCAACATATTCATTTTGAAAACTGGAACACCTGATGAAGAACCATAACAGAACAGCTAAACTATAAGTAATATGGAAATGGTGCCTTAACAAAAATCGTTCAACCTGATGAGCATTTTCTGCTGACGTATAAAAATTGAAGATCTGGAACATCTGATGAAAAGCTCCAAGAGACCAGCTACACTATAACATATATGGAAATGGCGCCTTAGCAAAAATCGTTCAACCTGATGAGCATTTTCTGCTGACGTATAAAAATTGAAGATCTGGAACATCTGATAAATAACTTCAAGAGACCAGCTACACTATAACATTTACGGAAATGGCGCCTTAGCAAAACTTGGGTAATCTGATGAGCATTTTCTGTAGACGTATAAAAATCGAAGATTGGAACACAGGAAACAGTTTGGAACACAAAAAGAATTTTCATTCAAGCCAAAGTCACGCGGGCGAAGCCGTGGGCAACAGCTAGTTATTATTATAAATTCTTTTGAATATTTCCGCACAAGCAGGTTCATCGACTCGTCGACATTAATTTATTTAAATTTAAAACAAAAGGTTGATTAATGAGTAGAATTAAACACTTTAAAAGAAATAAGAAGAACACTTTAATTGATATCGTGTGTTGTGTTGTACGTGCGCTCGCGGCTGTTTGTTTATCTGTGGGCGAGATCTCCAGCACTCTGGGCTTCACACTCACCAGTCTCACCACACCGCCGACCGTAGATAACACACCACTGGATCAGGGAAGGGCAGTGCATTAGGTGTGATGATTTTGAATTTTATACTACTAAGTCAGATAAACTTAACGTGACGCTAAGGAAAATTGGCACGCATATTTTTTACTGAAAAGGGTATCAAATTGAGCGGTTATATACATTTGAACGGACACGCATAATTTTTACTGAAAAGGGTATCAAATTGAGCGGTTATATACATTTGAACGGACCTTGCTTATTACATAATTTTAAAGTGAACTAATCGACCTGTTAACGCTCTCCGGTCACAATCGGTCACGGTTGTGCCGGGGCCCGGGCGGCGAGTCGCGTGCGCACTAATGACGTGGGTCGAATCGTCTCAACTGTGATCGCTGTTTCCGAAAACCCATCTCTTCTAGAAGATAGTGATTGCGGCCACTCGGATACATACACGCGTCTTTCATTTTTATAAGAAAGAGTTATTTTCGTGTTCTAAAAAGAGGAAGTAGTAATTTTTTTTCGTCCCATACAAAAGACATCAACGAGCCTGTCTGCGCGTACGCATTCTACAGTGTTGAGATCAACCTATGTGAACAAATACCCAACATTGTTATTGACGTATAGTGTGATTATATTAGTAATCGATAATGCATTTGTAGCGCCAGATGAGTGCTCAAATAGACGAAGGTAGGTCAATATTGTGGTCAAAAATAGATTATCGAGGAATATTAAAATGTATGAATCCGAAAATGTGAAGTCAGAAGCGAAGACAGAAAAGTGTAGCGAATCAGTGGCGCTTATCGACCATCTACGCTACAGTGTGCACTAAAAAGACAAATTTAACAAAAGACACAAGAGATTAATTGTAGATGACGACGAAAGAATAGAGTGAGTAAATCGAGATAATTACAGGATCGTTTATACGAGTTAAGCTTCGATTGCTTGAAGCCTTGTTGTGATCTTTAGGCTCATAGCAGCTTCCTGCGACACCTTAGGAAACCTATAGATTCCAGGTAGGCACGCCCTCGCTCCGCCAGCGCACACCCGCTGTCTGGACAACCTGAACACCGCAGAAACACAATGCCTCTGTTTTTGCGCGACTTTCCTCGCTCCCACACTCTCTGCTCTATTTCAACTTGTTGTGCGCTCTTACTTTAGTCTACGGCTTTACTTATTCCTCGTGCGTACGGGTTTGGCGTTGTATATTGAGAAAGTAAAATAGAAAGACATTGGTAATGGTAACAAAAGGGATTTATTGTGAATAACTAAATAATTGGTGGTGACCAATTACTACATTCTCAAACTTAGTTAATTCCTGTGTTATTTCTGATTTTACCTTTGTTTGTGTTTCTTAGTACCATTTCTCACCAGAAATGGTAAAGAAAATGGTGAAATTATTTGAGCACACGTAACAGACTCGCGATTGGTTTAAAGAGCACTGTGTCTATGACGTCTTTGGAGAAAATGCAGCAGTGGAGTTTGTTGCGCCGCCTCTTCTCCACTTGCGCTAGGCGGTGGTAACCTCAGCTTTAAGTAATTTTATGACGTCAACTAACTAAAAAACAAGAATTTGACGATTTATTAGTCCTATTTTTAAGCCTTTTTAAATAAAAACGATCGACTTTGACTTTGACTGTGGTAAAATGTGTACTGAATAAAATAATATAAAATTAAGTTCGATTGCGGCGTCGATATGCTGACGGCGCACTCGCGGGCAATCAATGTACGTCAAAGACTGTACACCTCCACTTCATTTGAGCAGGTACAATGTTCGCAATTTATAATAAATTAGTTAGAGATAACTGTAAGTCTTAATTCTTATTGTTCCGACTGTCATAAACACAGATTTCATTCAAAGCTAACAAGCTTGAGCACGAAGTAATAAACATTTTATTTCCTCATTAAACATTGTTGGAAAGTATAATTATTTCAGTTGTTTGTCTCTACAGTTGTAAGTGGGACTGTAGCCCGGGAAGTAGTGTCATGACGTGCAAATTTTGGTATCGGAAGAATTCACTTGGCACAGGTGTTATATACATGAAGTTAAGCTAATTTAGCCCGGTAGCCATCCACCCCCCTCTGGTGGGTAGGTAGGGGGGGCATTCAAAGGTACACGCCGCCGCGCTTTAGTTAAAAAATCATATCAGCTTCTATTTACCTACCACCTCGAGTTTGGTGTCATTTTCTAGTAAATCAGGCATGAGGAATTCATTTTTGAGACATTTAGTATATAGTTTAATAGAAAAAAAGAAAAATATTGACGAAAATATCAAAATCGGTTTGTTATTTTTTTATTCAACTGTCAATATTTTTGAAAATCCTGAATTTTGTGCAAATAAAAAAATACTATATTAAAGGATATTTATCTAGCTTTTAAAATATATATACTTTAATATATAAAGTTATCATAGATGTTCTGAAAAAAATCGGACATAGTACGCGGCGGTGCCTAGGAACTTTTACAGTAGTGTAGTTTCTCATCCTTTTGTTGACATATTAATTTGGTTTTATATGCAAAATATACAGAATATGTACTTTACTTAGTAATTGACTGTCTCTTATGGTCTGATGAATAAATAATAGTATTTTTAGGGTTCCGAAGTAAACATGGAACCCTTATAGTTTCGTCATGTCTGTCCGTTTGGCTGTCCGTCCGTCTGTCCGAGACTTAGCACAGAGACTTTTAATGCTATCAAGTTGTAATTTGGTATAGATATACATATTAATTACGTGGATAGAAATGTAGAATAAAATCATGAAAAAAAATTTTTTAGGGCGGTTCCCCTACGGCTAAAGAGGGGAGGATTTTTTTCTCGATTATACCATCGTGTGGGGTATCATTTGATAGGTTTTAAAAAATATTATGAGTGTGTGAACATCATATTTTGATTTAGGGATTAGTTTGTGAAATATTTGACTTTAAAGTTCAAAATTTTGTCAATGTGGTGAAAATGCTATGTGAAAATACCTTCGCATACCGCTTCACTTCTCGACGGTCGAGCAGTGAAGCGGCATGTGGGACTTGGACCCACTAAAAACACCCCGGTGATTCTACATACCAATACTGAAGAGGTGGGAACGGTGGAGTTACCACCAATCTTCCACACTCTCCAGCCACGGCAGTGACCTTTAAATGTCACCCTGCATCGAGTATAATTACTCCGCCTGCCTTAAATAATAGCCTCTTAAAAACGCGGACGATGGACCGATTACCAGGTCCATCGCCAGCCATTATCAAGGGGGCATAAGATGGGCATAGGCCCTTCTTCTCCGGCCCGGCCGACAGAGCTTCTCGTTGTTGCTCTGCCTCTTCTTTCTTTGGCATTATAGTCTCGCTGAATATCTATGCTTTATTGTGACCTAGGGCGCGATTTTCTTCACGCCAAAAAAAGCCCCAGAAAGAATTTTTGCCTCTAGATCCCATGGCAAGGACCCAACAAGAATACAAGCAGCGTCTGCTCGTATTGTACAGATAGCCCTTTGGGGTCTACGCAACAACATTATGCTCTCCTTTTGTAAGTCATCTGCGCATATTGGGACTCCATATAATGCCATCGACCGTACGACACCAGTATAGAGGCGTCGCGCGGGTGTATTGGGTCCTATTAGGCAGTATCCTGGACGACGCAGATGCCGATTTCAAGAGTTTCGGAGCCATATTCTTGAAATGATCGGAGAACTTCCATTTGGCATCCAGGATTAGGCTTCATAGTTCTAGGGTTCATTCAGGCGAGGTACTTCATAGTTCCACCAATAGCGATATCGACCCCACCTACCACTATGCTCGCATTTTCTGGCGGTGCATGTCTAGGACGATAAAAACATAGGGCATGGGATGCGGAACGCCACATGACATTTCCCAGCATCGCCATCCATCTTTCCCTGGGTACTCGACGTGCCTTTCTGACAAGTAGGAGTCCACAATGCACAGCACACTCTACATGCACACCCTAGTAAACAGCTCTTAGGAGATGCAGCCGAGAACTGGCTTCCATCGGCGGAACATTCTCTAGCTGTCAGTCTTTTTTTAGAAAACAGCGCACTTGCGGATTTGGGATAGGAAATGGAATTAAATAAATGGAAACCAAAGTGGACTATTGCACCAGTTGCTGCTACCGCTTGTCGTGAACTGATTCGGTGCAAGCCACGGTGCGGTGTTAGGTGCAGCTGTCAAAATTCAATTAAAATGAACCAAATTATGCCACTGTGGTGGAAAATGTCGGTAATATAATAAAATAATTGGTCAAGTCCGTATCGGACCACCATTGTAGAGTTCCGAAGGTGCCTGCCTGCCTACTCTGTACAAATGTGGATACATCAACTCAAATTAACTCCCAGCTTTATTTAACTAATGACTATAATACAATGTATATATACCATACCATCATATTCAATGAAATATGTTCCTACAAATATTTTTCATACTAAAATCGATTATGTAAGTTTATCGTCTATTACTAGTTAAAGTGTAAAGCCTACATAATAGTGATAGTTATCCTTTTTAATTCATTATCTTTACTACGTATCATGACTTTTTCCCGTATCCACGGACAACTATTTTCCTATTCGAAAGGGGGGACACTTGACTCTTAACAAAATTTTGCACTTTAAAGTCAAATATTTCACAAACGGATCCCTAAATCAAAATATGATGTTCACACACTCATAATATTTTTTAAAAACCTATCAAATGATACCCCACACGATGGTATAATCCTTTAGCCGTAGGGGAACCGCCCTAAAAAAATTTTTTTTCATGATTTTATTCTACATTTCTATCCACGTAATTAATATGTATATCTATACCAAATTACAACTTGATAGCATTAATAGTCTCTGAGCTAAGTCTCGGACAGACGGACGGAGAGCAAAACGGACAGACATGACGAAACTATAAGGGTTCCATGTTTACTTCGGAACCCTAAAAATACTATTATTTATTCATCAGACCATAAGAGACAGTCAATAACTAAGTAAAGTACATATTCTGTATATTTTGCATATAAAACCAAATTAATATGTCAACAAAAGGATGAGAAACTAGACTACTGTAAAAGTTCCTAGGCATCGCTGCGTACCATGTCCGATTTTTTTCAAAAACATCTATGATAACTTTATATATTAAAGTATATATTTTTTAAAAGCTAGATAAATATCCTTTAATAAAGTATTTTTTTATTTGCATAAAATTCAGGATTTTCAAAAATATTGACAGTTGAATAAAAAAAATAACAAACCGATTTTGATATTTTCGTCAATATTTTCCTTTTTTTCTATTAAACTATATACTAAATGTCTCAAAAATGAATTCCTCATGCCTGATTTACTAGAAAATGACACCAAACTCGAGGTGGTAGGTAAATAGAAGCTGATATGATTTTTTAACTAAAGCGCGGCGGCGTGTACCTTTGAATGCCCCCTACCTACCTACCAGGGGGTGGATGGCTACCGGGCTAAATTAGCTTAACTTCATGTATATAACACCTGTGCCAAGTGAATTCTTCCGATACCAAAATTTGCAGGTTCCATACATTGGATGACACTACTTCCCGGGCTACTGCGTGAGAGTAGGAAGGAGTTTCAACAAGTATTTTATAGGCCATATGTTCATATGACAATAAATAAAGGAAGAATCGTCGTATTACGAACTGTAATTTAATAGTACATTACTGCAGAGGCCGGGAAGTCAGAATTTACTAGACGAGTGTGTTTCAAGGCCAACAAATTCTAATTCCCGCCGAGGCATGTATAGTGTTTTTCTCAATAAATGTGAGGAAATAAAGAAATAAACAAATGAATATAAAAACGAGCTAATCATTTAAAAATAAAAAAACACGACTGACAACTTACACAGGTAGCCTATGTGTGGCGTACTAGCGGACCGGCTAGTTCCCCGCTACCCGCACGGAGGTGTGACTCAATATATCCAGATCGGTCTCGGTGTGCGGACGGTTGCCTGAGTGCACGGGCTATTGTCATTCTCAGTTACTGTCAAGTCGTTCTGTACCAACTTCTATCCATATTAATGTTAGTCCAGAAATACGGAGGAACACCAACTATGAGGCCGTGGTGTACTTCATGCGCGGGTCGAGGGGCGCTTAACTATTGCTGTATAATATTAGTGCCAACGGCACATTTGGCGACGAGATAAACGTGAGTACATTAATCTTTTGTTAAAAAAAAAAAAAAAAAACAAAGAAAGTGGGTGGAATATTCAATTTAATTTTATAATCCTATCACTGCATGGGCTTCCGCCCGCGTTAAAATCTTATTCGAGGGTAGAATCTTAAGAAAATATATCGTAAAGAATAATCAGCCATCTCGATAATCAATAATTTAGTGAAAAGGGTACAAAATGACCTTATTGGCTTTGGTACCATGAATGGCTCAAGGGATCTTGGCACCAATATAACAACAATACTTTTTATTTAAATATTAATTCAATATTTTCCCGCATCTATAGCTTGGCCATAGTGGCCGTGATGATATATATGAAAAAGTTAATAAGTAGGTACTAAACAATAAACGACAAATACAGATTTCACGTAACATTTAATGACTCTGATTGTGATGAGCGGCACCTAACTGTTTATGAATAGCTTTTCGCTTAATACAATGAGTATTATTCTGTTAACAATGCACTTTCTGTACATAATTTGAAATATGAATGCATACTTAGTTTCCTTAGGTTAAAACCTCAGTTTAAAAGGTAACTACAGTGATACAAATCATGAGGTCGGCTGGACTGGCACTACCGGCAGGTCACAAGACAGAATATTAGTAATTTATTATTTTGCTAACGCGAAGTAAACCTATCAATTACTTTTAAATTAACGATTTAACGGAAAAAAAAATAAAACTCGATGTCGTGTCACTTTGATAGATACACGAATTTTCGTTTTCTAAAGTATCTTTACCTTTGGTATTATCAGAATAGATAAAACAGTGAAATAAATATAAAAATGGAATATTATACATGTTGGAATGTTATAATTATTTTCTCATCACAATCAAATCAGTTGAATTTGTGTCGTGTAAGTAATACTCGATTTCGGTACTTTTGTCGATGTTTTAACTGTCCATTGTGATGATATTTTATAGGTACTTAAGTGCAACCAGGGATTATGCTCGGTTGGTACCTAAACTAGAAAAATCATGTGTCTATATTCTTGACATGTCTTTAAATATAAGAATTCTTTAAACCAAATAGGTCAAAGTTGATTAGTCTCATAAACGAACTACCTTCACAGTTGCAAGGAAATACACCCCAAAACAAAAAAAAAATTGAAGGATAATTTTCAAATAATTCATCTTGGAGTGGCAACCGTGTAAAATAGGTTGACTCCTTTTGTGCGGGATGTAGGACCTAAAGATATACCTAAGGCTCGGATGAGACTTCGGTTAAACGGCCTATATGTGTATATATGAAAGGGAAAAGTTCAACAATTCGGCAACTCGACAGGGGCTCGATAATCGCTTACCTTGCTCGCGTGTTGAAGGCTTCTCTTTGGTGATCACCAGATTTCTTCGGAGTACAGCGGTGCCAAGAATATTCTGGAAGGATCTGCGGGAATCTCGTATCGGCGCGCGCGCGGCACTGGGGCGCGGACACACACGCGATCTCAATGATATACGAAGCGAGACTGAAATCGCGATCATTGGCGATCCTTAGGCGAGGCGAGTAGACTTCCATCTCGCTCTCTCATTTGCCCGCTAAAGGGACAGCGATATCAAGGTGCCTTATTACCGAATTGAAGAGAAAAAAAAGAAATTATATAAAAATTGGAGGCTGAAGGCCTCAACACATCTGGTTATACATAATATTATAACCAGTAGAGTTTGTTACAGCATCTGGTTGACCGGAACATTGATGGATGTGTCAATTATGATGTTCATCTTCTGTGTGATTACAATATTCAGAAAACTATTACTTGTTTATGTAACACTGGCGATGGCGGCCAGACCCAGATTTGCAAGGGGGTCATTTAGGGGCAACTTATGTTAATCAGAAATAATGTAGGTATTAATGTAGGAATACATCTTAAAATCGGTCTAGTGATTAATATTTTTGCTACAAATGTCTATAACGAAAATGAAAACTTCCATTTTGGGTGTGGAAGTGTAAGAAGTGTAGATTGTACACTAAAATGTATTGTATATTTAATGTGAAATAAATAAGTAAAATAAATAAAATAGGTACCTAAATAGTGGTACTTGAGAATAGCGTGTTTAAATTTGAGTATGGAAAAAAAAATACGGCAGTAAATACTTGGCATATATCAACACAATATGACAAATATATCGATAACTATATACAAAGTTTAAGCCACCAAGAAACCTACAGTATAAAATGTAGGTATTTATATGCTTTACTCAATTATTACTCAACAGTCTACCCTGTAAAATAAAATGGTATTTCATTGAAAGCAAATTAATTGAACTCATTGGTGAAAACATAAATTAATTTTATTGCAAAGGATTTTAGTATGATCGTTCGGTCCAGACAAATACAGTAATTGGGCTATGCCCAACGATTTTGATACACATTGATGTTATAATAACTACTTTAACGAAGATACACTCGGTTGCCTTTATATGTTTACATACATTAATTGACATCACTAATCACAATGATACCACAAGAAGCAAGTATACATGCATGAACAAAGTACACTAATTGTTCTTTAATGCACTATATGCCATATACATAAATGTTGTTCTAAAAAAAAAAAAAAACTTTTTATAGTTTAGTTTATTTAAATTTCTAATTGTAATGATGTGTAAGAAGATATTATTTTCCATCGATCATTGACAAGTTAGCAATGAATCACTTAGTTGTAATGACAACACAATGTTTATTTGAAAATAGAGAAAAGCAGTTTAAATATCAAAGTACATGGTGTCACCTAAATGTTACTTTTACTATTTTACTCGTACTTAATATCTAACAATATTTTAATTCTTTTGTTTATGAATTCATATTAGGGATTGATAAGTCAGCATTAAAACGACCTCAGCAATTTTATTGCCTGAAGTCATCATGGAATTGCTAAAGTTACCTTTGTGAATCAAAGTATAAATTTAAATAAATCAATATTATGGATCGTTAAACCAGCATTATTTTTTCTCAGAATGTGCAATTAAATTGCTCAGAGTCAGCATTGAAATTGCTAAAGTTACCCAATATTAACCGAATAAACAATAAATATTGATGTGCACTTTTGCTGCGAATACGAATATTATGGATCATTAAGCTTGCATTAAATTACTCGGAATCTGCAATTAAATTGCTCAGAGTCAGCATTAAATTGCTAAAGTTACCCAATATAAAACGATGAAATATAATAAATATTGATGTGCATTTTATGCTACGAATAAATGTTTTTACAATTAGGTATTTAAGTTTATACCTAATTGGGAATATCCAATATTATGTTGTGTATAATACACGCAACATACCCCCTTGGCAAAGAGCGAAGAAGGGGTGAGGTACGAGGCACTACTCGCGAAACAAAAACAAAAATACTCCGAGACAAGGTCGACCAACGAATGACAACGACCCCATCGGCAAACAATTCTATTCTAATATCTTAATGGATATAAAAGCATGCAAAATTAAACAATGAGCAACAGAGTTACCAATGACATCTGAGTCTCAGTGGAATTCTATTATATAACTAATGTAGTTTACAATTAAACGTATCTTAGCCTATTCTGTTTTCTTTTCTTTATTCCCCTCTTCAGCCCTGTGACCTAAATCTTGGGATCAGCTTAATGCCACTGAAGAGGAGATACAAGGATATCCATCCTTCCTATCTACTATGATTCTTCAGTGTTCAATGACCTATAAAATGTGTCATTTATGTGTATGTGAGTGCACTTTACAGTGGCAACTCTTCTTATATTCTAGCGTGTGAGTGTATCCTAAAATAACAACTCTTCTTAAATTCTGTGAGTGTATCCTAAAATAACAACTCTTCTTAAATTCTGTGAGTGTACTATAAACAGTAACAACTCATGGTGGCACTTACAGTACCTTCTGCAGTTGCAGAAAATTCTCTTTTTCTTACAGCTTGTGCGACACATAACTGTTAATGGAAATACATAACGTGAGAAACGTTTATAACTCATTCGAGTGTTGAAAGGATATTATCCTAAACTAAATCTTAACTAATTGCAGGACAGAATACAAAATGACAGCGAGTGCTTTATCTTCTTTCTCAATTACTTACATAAAATAAATATAGCCAAAGCGATATGATCTACCTGCAGGTCCAACAAAAATTTAGTTCACAGACTCACTACCTTTCACATTCTCCTTCTGGGCTTATCTATCATACCATAGTCTAACATTCATCGTCTCACTCTCCCTCTCTCATTCTATTACACTCGGTTCTCACTTCCTATTCTATGCCTACCCTATAGCTAGGTACTTATGAACTATGTTTAGGAACTGACATGTATAATGTCTTTTATGTGTGTTAGACCTATCTTTTTACCATTTATGGCACGTAAGCGATAAGTAAGATCACCTACTTTCTCCTCTACCACACATTTAATGTTCCTAGGGGCTAACTTACTAGCAAAGTTATCACTTGCCTTGGATAAGACGTAGTCCCTTTTCCAAACTACTTGGCCTACCTTAAGACCTAGATTTCTTTTTCTTTTGTCATAAGACTTCTTGCCTTTCGCATAGGCGTTTCTTAAGTGTTCCTTAACTTTAAGGAAAATAGTTTGCAGCTCTTTCAAAGAGTCAGCATATTCTTTACGTTCTGGAAATATCAGTTCTTGTTAATTCTTAACTCTTCTAGTTTTTCTAAGAAAGCGTGCAAATTTAATTTGCTATCTCTACCTGAGAACTTAACATTCCACTTTGAGACATTACGAGATGGATCAATGGTAACCTGCAGCTCACCTGACCGTATTGCCGATGCAGCCGCTATCACCGCTGGTGAAGAAGTAGAGGGGTTGCTAACAACCGGCGGACTGACTGGAGTCACACCGCTGGATGTACCACTATGCAAATCATTGAAGCAAAATCCCACTTCACCTGTAATATCAACATTCAAAAGTTTAAATGCGTTCTCAAATTCTTGTTTTAAAAGGGAAATTCTTTCTAAAATAGACTCATCTTCTGAGACTAAACGACATACCCTATGCTGTATATGGGTTAATCGTGAAATAATTCTATCATGACCAGTAGGTGTCAATGATTCTGAAGAAATAAGTTGGACGATGTCACTAATCTTATTCTCACAAATTTCTAATTCTGATTCTATTTCTAATGTAGCAGGATCAATTGTCACTGCTAGACGATTCGATTTAGTCAATGAGGCAAGCTTGGCTCGCATCTCATCAACTGTTCTTATATTCTTGTGTCCTCGGATGAGAAGTTCATATCTCAGCTCATCGCTGAGGAGATGATAAAAGTTCATCCTTAACGAAGCCATTTCTAAAGGATTATCTCCCTTTAAATTAATTCTGAAATATAGATAACAACAACAACACTAACCTCAAACTTCAAAATACCAAGCGATGGAGTTGACAGAAGAACTGATGTCACATCACTCGGCCACACGTTGGGTACGCCAAAACTATTACCCACTATAGGACAACCGCACAGCCAGCTCAGTGGTGCGTTATGTAGGAGACTCCGGAGTGGGTCGGTGGGTTCTTGTCGCTCTGTGGAATGTTACATTTGAAGAAAGAGACCAGGTGTAAGTTGTGTTTCACTTCTAACCAAGGGCGCCACCAACTATTAGTTGGAATCAATTAAACAAGTTAATTGTTTATATATCAAGTTAAATATATTACAGGAAAATATACATATTTGGTAAACTCACTTTTTAGTAGATAAATATTCTTATTCCTTATTACTAATTCTTTCTATAGGAATGTTTTAACAAATCCTTTCTTTTCTCACATGTTTCTTAAAACAAACTAATTAAGACTAAAGTCTAATTATCATAACCTATGAAAACACATGACATAGAAAAATGTCCTTATTCTTAAAGTTGGTTATAAGACCTACCTCTTAACAAAGGTTGAGAGCGTCCTCTCTATGTGATAAAACTAGGAACAAATCATATTAGGCAAAGTCTCTGCCTTAAAATAAATTCTAAAGTTTAAGTTCTAATTATAAAATGGATGTTACTTGGTAAATCCCATTCAGGTCCTTTCCTTTTCTTCCAATAAACTGTATCACCTCGTCACTCCCAGTAATGTAGGAACAGCTGGGGGTCCTGGATTGTTGATTTGGAGACACCTGGCCATGTGGTCTTGTATCACATGGTGGTCGGCAATCCTCTTTGCTTACAGGAAGTGTTATTGTTTTACTGGGATAAATAGGGGTTATTTATCCAGAGAAGGTGATTACCCTTAGGGTCAGGGTCATTGTAACCAGTATGTACAACGAAAAGAAAGAAAAATATAAGTGGGAACTCATTCTGAAGTAGTCATGCCACGACATCAAATCACGTGCCGGAGCACGAGGAAAAATAGTTTAAACGAGTAAACTAATAAAGTATAACACGTGGAACGTGGAATATTGAAAAATAAAGCGTAAACTAACAACTTAAAACCTAAGTTTAAAAGCGGTGCACTCTGAAACAATAGAGAATGCCATTAACATCGTGTCTACAATATTCATAGGAAAACTAGCAGAACACCAGAGAGATGAACTCACATGACCGCTCCACCTTATCCTCCGCCCATGGAGGTTCTAGATTGCGAGGCGTGGAGCCCTGCGGCGTGTTCCATCCGAAAAGCAATCCAAGAAAGATCATCTTGGTTGAGGTCTATCTCCTTTACCACGTCAGCCTCGCGTTGACACGAAATCAGAGACAACATAGATTTCGATCAGCGACAAAACTGTCGAAGTGCGGCATTCATTCATCTCGAAGAAAAAAATATAGTTAATCTAATAAAATCCTTGTTTGAATTATTATTCTATAAATTTTGACCAATTACCTATATTATTTACAAATATAAGTAAATAAAAAACATTCTAGCAACACGTCCGTCGCAACACACCACCGATGTACAGGGACCATTTCCAAACGTCACTGTCAAACACTGTCGTCACTGTCAAACATCCAAGGTGACGGGTTGACGTTACGGAAACAAACAGGTGTGTTTGTTTTGGAAGACGATTAATGACCAAAAGCGTTAAAATAATAGTTAAACAAACAATTATGTGTAATGAATGTGCGAATCAACAGACGTAAGTGCAGTATATGTGAAATTTAACACGGTTGTGTATAATACACGCAACAGTGTGTTGTTTGAAATAAATATGTGTAAGGACAATGATGACCTCCGTGTGTGGTCACGGGATAAATTCTCGGTCAGGTCAAATAATTTTTGTGACTCGGCCTGGGTCTAGTAGTGTGCCATCCTACACACAAGCGACTGTTAACAGCAATAATTCACAAAGGTGGATAAGTAATTAATGTGTAAGGACAATAACGACAACCTCCTTGTGTGGTCCCGGGTTAATTTCTCGGTCAGGTCAAATGGGTTTTTTTAAACGGCCTGGGTCTAGTGGTATGCTATCCTATACAAAAGAGTTCCACTGTTAACAGCTAATCCGTAAAGGGTAAATTTAACGGATAAAGTAACGACTGTTTTTAATTTAACAGCTATTCCACAAAGGTGGATAAAAATAATTACTGTGGTCTAGCACCTATAAAAGTATTGGCGAGACATCCAGTCTTAGAAAATCCATGTTGTTGGGTTATAATTAAAATATAATGTATATTAGAAAAGTATAATGCAGATCATAAAAAAACTCTATTTATATGCTGAACCTGCTACAGGCAAGTTACAAAATCGTATTACCAAATTTAGTTTGGTGGAAAAATACAGAATAGTCACTTCTAAGTCAATACACAAATAAAAAATACAACAAATATGTATTCCCATAAAATAATGTAGGTACATTACATACAATTTAATAATAGAATTATATTAATAAAGTAAATTAATTAAAATTAACACTAAAATTAAACCAAAATAGATGTAATGGATTGGATGTCGTACAGTCCTGACAAGATGTTGCCTCACCCGTAAGGTGCCCAGAAGTCTGACAGCATTGTAACGTTGAATGGCAATGCTGATCCTTTGATCAGTACCTACATAAAACTAAAAATAAAATAAAAAATATATATATATATATCGTTGTTATTTAAATTTCCAATTAGTTATTTCTCAAACAGATTTTACTAATAAGCAACTTATGTTTTATAAATAGCAAATCCTTATCCGTATAGGATTTTATAGAGATTATCTAGGTATGTGCTGTTCCGGCTAAGTTTAGATCTACAATTTACGCCAAGCAATGGCATCGTGTCTACTTCATGACCAAAATAAATAATAATGTTTCTGACATTTTTTCAAAGTCATTGACACATTTTAACAGTTATCATTGTTCATCTTTCAACTGTAGTAATTATTATAAAATACAAATTCTACAAACATTGAACCGAGTTGGTCCAACTAAAAATAATAAAAATATGATCATAATACAAATAAATAAATGAAATATTACGAACATGTAGTTGTTAAATTTTTTACATTTTGGTTAACCGAAAACCAAGTATCAACCTCTGACATCATAAGAATGAATTTTTAGTATGAAAACGAAAAAAAAAAAATAAAGAAAAGGAAAAAGAATAAGTGACCGATGTTGGGAAAGTGGACATGTTGATTGATAATTTATCTTTGTTAGTTATGATAAGATTGAAATCTGTTAAATAAGTGACTTTCGGTAAAGGAAATGCCGCTGAATATTTTAATGATCCCGATTTGCGAGATGAGAATCGCAATTTATTGATGCAGATATTTATATGATTCCTATGAGATAGTTCACGTTCTTTCGACTATGCACATAATGGACATGATGTAAAGTAAAATCTTTAGAAAAAACATATAAAAAAATAGAAAGCATGTCATGTCAGAATGACATAATAAGGACCAATACTGTAATGAGTTTCTTTCGGCGTTTCTTCTCAGCGGTGGTCATTCCGAAACGCTGGTAGTTTGCAGCTTTAAGAATTGTGATGCTATATAATTTAAAATTTGATCTAAAGAGTTAATTTGAATTTCTTGATTTTGATTTCATACTAGTGGTCAATAAAATTATTGACAACCTTGGTCTGTATTAAAATCATCAACAGAAAGGAGGGATGTGGCGTACTAGCGGACCGGCTAGTTCCCCGCTACCCGCACGGAGGTGTGACTCAATATATCCAGATCGGTCTCGGTGTGCGGACGGTTGCCTGAGTGCACGGGCTGTTGTCATTCTCAGTTACTGGCAAGTCGTTCTGTACCAACTTCTATCCATATTAATGTTAGTCCAGAAATACGGAGGAACACCAACTATGAGGCCGTGGTGTACTTCATGCGCGGGTCGAGGGGCGCTTGACTATTGCCGTATAATATTAGTGCCAACGGCACACTATGTCATTCGGGCTAATGCAAGGAATCAAACAATACCTCTCACATCAAAATCTGTTAAGCCGTTCAGGACTTATGGTGGAATAAAGAAATTACATACATACATGAACCCTAAAAACATAACACTCCTTTTTTGGGTAGTCGTGTAATAATACGAATAACTCGGGCGGTATTCCTGGGGCCCGCATTTTGTCTAAGGAAATTTATTTCGCTGGAGCCCCGCTACCGATGGATTACTTTTTTATCTGTATTTTTTGTAATACTTTACATTTAAAAATGTAAAAATAGAGATGCCAAATAAATAAATGAATAAAAAATATTACATAATGTCGGTAATATTTGTTATATTCGGACATTTTTAAATATTGCCAATTAGTGACAAGGAAACATAGCCCATACAGCCCAGTCATATTTTACGCAAAAAATGTAGCATAGATTTTTTTTTTTTTTCTCTCGCAACGGAAATGCAATAATATCACAGACTTAAATACAATTAATATTTTTTTTAATCTGTCATTAATATGATTGAAGAATGCATTTTTTATATTTTATAATGAAGGTAGCAATTGGCTGTATGACAAGTTACATAATTAATGTGACATTGACAGATGACAGATGAATTAAAAAGTTTTGAGCAGCGGCCAGGAATACATTTTCATACAAATTCCCGGCCTAGGCCAGGAAGTAATGTATGAGCCAGGAATTACAAACTTCCTATCAACTTTTTACTACAATAATGTCTACATTTCCGAGCATTTCTGAAAAAATAATATTACTTTTATTTCTGGAGCCCCAGGCTCTTTCCATCTCGTAAGGTAAGCAATTTAATAGACTATCTGTCTAAGTTTTCCGCCACTGCACTGCATAAGATTGACTGATTATTTCAGAGTCATAAGAGCCATCCAATACAGTCTCTCCCGTTGCAAGCTATCTATAATAGACTCGATAGACAAAACTCCAGAAGAATGACGACTAATGAAAAAAAAATGTTTTCAACATTGGATGCAAAATTAGCTTATTGGCGTGATTCTATTTCATATTACAAGATAGGGAGTAAATCCCAAAGACAAATCCGCAGCAACTTCCAAAAGGTTCGCTTGGCGGTGACCATATATTGTATCAACAACAGAAGAGTCCGCCAACTCGGAGCTCAGCCATAGCTTTTGGAATTATACATAAAACTTTTTCCAAAAAAATGAACCGACTTCCATCATAAAACTTAAAATCATGAAATAACAACAAAGAAAAATGTATTAGCATTCTACCTACTGAATGAGGTGAAGTCGGTGCCAAGTGCAGGAGTAAGGGTGTTATGTAATTGTTTAGCTAGGTATTATATACATGATTCTAATATTAACTTAGATTATTTAATATTCAATTTGGCACCGACTTCACCTCATTCAGTAGGTAGAATGCTAATACATTTTTCTTTGTTGTTATTTCATGATTTTAAGTTTTATGATGGAAGTCGGTTCATTTTTTTTGGAAAAAAGTTTTATTTTATAATTTTTAGTTTAATAAAAACTTTTCTTTCACTGGCCGAAAATAAAGAATTAAGAATTCGATACTTTTTATGTCTAAGTAAGTAAGTTTGATTTGAAATGTTACAACATGTCAAATTGTCTATTATTTTGGCACAAAAACAGACCGAGAGCCCGTGACGACCAAACCTTCCTTATTTTAAAAATGCTGAATGTTTCTCTGCGTGGTATATACGGGTAAAAAATATTAGCGATTAGGTATGAAGTTTGGATCTTAGTTGCTTATGCAGGTAATATGGATAGTAAGGATGATTTTTATAGGTAAAAAAGCAACCTTTGGGCCTCCCAAAGTAATATTAAATTAAGCTTTTATTATAAAACAAATATAACTATAATTTAGTAAGGTTACAATATCTAGCAGGGGTTTATATCTGCACCAATTGCCTGGTAATGGATGGCGTGATTTCTAATATTATTAGGAATAAAATCTTTAAAAAACTTTACTTTGAGGAAATTGAGTTATCACTTCAAATGTTATTGCTACAAGTAATCTGCCTAAGTAATCATGAACCAACTTTTATAGTCGCTAATCGCTATTTCTATGTTGGGGACATACACAGAAAATCTTGAGTTTTAATCAAATAAGGAAGGGCATGCTGTCGCGGGCTTTTGCTCTATAATGCAATGTTGGTATTTTTATATTTTGTTAGGTATCTTTAAAATTACCGAACAGATTCTGACATGGTTAAAATGGGACCAACTTGGGAATACACCATTACTAATAAAAAAACAATTTTGAAAATCAGTCCACAAATGGCGAAGAAATCGACGAACATACATAAAAAAAAAACATACATACATCGAAACATATAACCTCCTCCTTTTTTGGGAAGTCGGTTGAAAATAGAAGACGCGTTATTTGTTGCCGCCTGACATCAGAATTTGATCAATCAACTTAGCTCCTTAACTTGCTCACACACACTCAATCGAATTGAATTATCGTTCGAAATTGAAGTTCTTTTGTTGGCTCTTTGTATAAAAATAAAACATCTTTAAAGTGATATTCGTCATTGGTCCACACATCCTCGCGTGCTCTGCAGCAAAAGCGAACTTTCCATGATTGTGCGTCGTGATAAGGCTGTGTAAGGAGAGACCAGTCAGACGCTGAGCTTACAAGCTCGCGCACTTGCAGCAAATGAAAGTTTTCACCAGTCGGCACGTTCTGCTGATGTCCCCAAAATTAAAACATTGTTTTAAACGTTCCGTGAATTGTAAACAAAAAGTAGTATGCAACTGCTTTTCTTTTGGTAGTGGTAGCAAAAGTTGATCAAACCAACTTTTGGGAAATGTGATCTTATGTGCTAATAAAGTATTCTTGTCTTGTCTTGTCCCTTTAAAAACACGTACCCGTACGCTTAGTAGGTACATGTTTCTAGTTACTAGTTATGGAGGAGCAGACGGCAGATTGTTTTCTTGAAATACTACAGCAATAATTTTAGTTTGCTAAAATATTATCAAAGTAGTGGAAGGATGACAGGCCACTTACTTTTGAGCTTATTACACAATAAAAGGACGTGAACACATTCTTTCAGGGTTGACCTGTAGGTTGCGGTAACCTCCTGATATGTGCCTGTTATTGACTTCTCGATAGAGCAAACCATAATAATTCCTAATTGTGGACCACGCTTTGCAGACAAAAAGGAAATGGAGTTACATATAATAATTAGCTTTTATGAAAATTAGTTAGCATCAATATCGACCCAAGTATTCAGGTGTTGTGAACTCCATTTTTAATTTTTATTATTTCTGTTTTCATAGCTCAGTTTCCAAAATCATATAATTGATGTTCAAAAAGTCACTCTACATCAGGAAATTAAATTCTGTCCTCACCCTGTGTAAGAAGAAGTCACCGGCAAAAGTCAAACTATAATGATCACAGCATGCGCCGCCTATAGTTTGTTTTCGGCGCTTCTATGGTGGGACTAGCACAGTTCCATACTAGGTGCTATTGCCAGCGCACCATCGCCGCCCGTCCTCACCACCACGTTCACTCCCGCCACGCTAGGTGGCGCTAAGAGCCCCACTTTCTCATGCTCAACTTTTTGCTACGGCTGCCGGCTGATATTTTTTAGGAAAATAATGTTTCGGGAGTCATTGTGTGAATATAAAGACTACAATTACATCTCTTTATATAACACTAGCTGTCGCCCGCGGCTTCGCCCTGTGAGTTTCGCTTAGATGAAAAATCTCTCTTGGAGCTTTTCATCAGATGTTCAGAGATCTTCAATTTTTATACGTCAGCAGAAAATGCTCATCAGGTTGAACGACTTTTGTTAAGTCACCATTTCCATATATCTTATAGTTTAACTGTTCTGTTTTGGTTCTTCACCAAGTGCTCCAGTTTTCAAAATCAATTATGTTTAGCCTAAATGTCGCCTAGGCTTAATAGCTATACAACAAAAAAAGTTTCATTCAAATCGGTTCAGTACTTTCAGAGATTACCGTGATCATACATACAGACAGACAGACAAAAAATTCAAATTTTTTTTGCTTTCTGTTATTCTTTTTAAGTGTCCCTCCATCCATTTCAGTCAATAATACTAAATGTACAGACAAAATATGTTTACTGTTTTATTATATGTATAGACTAGCTGTTGCCCGCGGCTTCGCCCGCGTGACTTTGGCTTAGATGAAAAGTCTTTTTGTGTTCCAAACTGTTTCCTGTGTTCCAATCTTCGATTTTTATACGTCTACAGAAAATGCCCATCAGATTAACCAAGTTTTGCTAAGGCGCCATTTCCGTATATGTTATAGTGTAGCTGGTCTCTTGAAGTTATTTATCAGATGTTCCAGATCTTAAATTTTTATACGTCAGCAGAAAATGCTCATCTGGTCGAACTGTTTTTGCTAAGGCGCCATTTCCATATATGTTATAGTGTAGCTGGTCTCTTGGAGCTTTCATCAGATGTTCCAGATCTTCAATTTTTATACGTCAGCAGAAAATGCTCATCAGGTTGAACGATTTTTGCTAAGGCGCCATTTCCATATATGTTATAGTGTAGCTGGTCTCTTGGAGCTTTTCATCAGATGTTCCAGATCTTCAATTTTTATACGTCAGCAGAAAATGCTCATCAGGTTGAACGATTTTTGTTAAGGCACCATTTCCATATTACTTATAGTTTAGCTGTTCTGTTATGGTTCTTCATCTAGGTGTTCCAGTTTTCAAAATGAATTATATATATAATTGCCCAGGCTTAATGGCTATACAACAAAAAAAGTTTCATTCAAATCCGTCCAGTAGTTTTAGCGTGAAACGCGTACATACATACAGACAGACAGACAAGAAATTCCAAAAATTTTTTTTTGCTTTCTATTGTTCTTTTTAGGTCTCCCTCTATCCATTTCAGCCAAAAATATTAAATGTACAGACAAAATATTTTTATTGTTTTATTATATGTATAGATTATATGTATAGATAACTAGCTAACTAGGGAGACGTCAAATAAAATCCAATTTTCAGCACAATTTTAAAATGTTTAGTTCCTTCTACAATGTATCAGACTTGCCATCACAATTCTAAACTTTACTTCCAGCCATGCGGGGTCCGCTCACCGCCTTGCATATTCGGCCTTAATATCGGCCCTGATTTCGTGCAACTTAGAAAGTGCAGCTAGAACCTAGGCGTATTGTGTAGTCAGGATTGGGCGGCGCGGGACGGGCGCAGGCGCATAGCTTTCGGCGTGAGCTTACAAATAAATAAAACAAGTTTCCTCGCTCGCGTTCCCCGCGCTATCTATCCCTCTCCCCACCGCGCCCGCTACGCGTCGCCTGCGCAACCTCCGAGCCGGGCTTTTGGTCGTTTCAGGGCAAAGCTTTGCCCCGAGAGTAAATATTTATTTAATTTTCAATTTCTTTCTTCAATTTACGAAACATCAACACGTCAAAGACTAGTAAATTAAATATCCACTGATTTATGCATTCTTTCAATAAGATTTTACAGACTACATACTTATTTATCTGAACAATAAGTATAGAGCATGAATGACTTGTCAATTCAAGATGAAATGAAATTTTTCGAGTAAAAAACAAAAAAAGTATTCATAAAATAGGTAGAAAGGAAACTATTCACTTTCCACCTGCCTCGAGTAACACTTCTGCACCCGGACACATAATAAAACCACCTTCCTAGTCAATTTCGAAAAAAGTTCAGGTGTATTGGCTTCACTTTTGTCCAAAAGTAGGTGTCGTAGGTTGTGCTCAGGTGGCGGGGCCGCCGAGGGGTGCGGTGCGGTGAGGGGGTGGGGCTCGCGCTCGCGCAGAGTCAGTAAAACCGTGACACAGCGCGCGAGAGGTCGCCGCCGGAGTTAGAGCGGCGCGGCCGCGGAGTGTGATGCCAGCGCGCCGCCCGCCATGGCCACGCTCGGCCTGTCCAAGGTGTTCATCCTCGATAAATACTTCACCGAGCTGCAGAAGTTCTGGGAGACTGAGAAGAAGCTGCAAGGTGAGCGAGCGCTCGTCTGCCCCTCCCCCACCGCGCGGCTCACCCCGCAACCCGCCAGCGACAGGATTGTGTGCTTATTGTCCCTTGTTGAATGTTGTCGTGTCTTCACTAGTGTGTGTATGTATGTGTGTGCGGCCAGCAGCGCTCGTGAGTTCCTAGTTCCCCCGGGATCCGGCTCGAAGGATTCGTTTTGCTTCTGTTCCGTGGACGCTCGTTTGTTTCGGCGGTTGATGACTCAATATTCGCATTAGGATCAACGGCTGAGAGCTTTGAACATAACCGATATAAATAAACCGGAACTAGGAATATTTTACTCTTACCTACGGATCATTACATTGTAAAAACGTTTGGGCGGTTTTACGTTATTCAAACAAGATTCGGATTATTTACTTACTACGTTACTACACATAATGTGTATGTATATATTGTATTGTAACAGATTCATATACTTACACTATCGTAGTTTGCATAAAAAATAAAAAGTCTCATAGAAAATCATTATTACTTTTTGCCTTTATTCTGTTAACGTCAACTCTCCATGAACGTTCCATACATGATTTCAATTAATAATGCAGACATTATTTTACCTTAAAACTACCGTACAAAGGTGCAACTATCGCCTATCTTAATGTGATTTGTACGAACATTCATGAATTTATAATAAGAGTACCGCAACGGTCCGATCAAAGGGCAGGTTATCGAACCAGCAGCGACACAGCCTCCTGTAATGTTATGCAAAATGCAGCGGAGGCTGCGTGGCTAACGGCTCGTAATAGATAGTTAGGTGGCCCGGGCTCGAGCGGGGTGCGAGGGGGGGATTCTGTACCTGCGCCGGCGCAGGTACAGAATTCGTCACGTTATTACCGGCCCCGGGGGAATTAGTATACCATCCAAATATCCAATTGGATTTCGTAACGAAAGCGGCGGCTTGCCCTAATTGCTGGACGTTTTATTGAACATTCAATCTCTTATTGATTGGAAGCAATCATTGAAGGTCTGCTCTAACAGTACTTTAATGGAACTGTTTATAGGATGAACGACCAGAACATCTAAACCATTTCATATTTATTTATTCACTCAAATAAATGAAAAATAATAAATGAAGGAGAACATGACAACCAACGAACCTAAATATAAGACGTGGTTGTTGTACATGCTTGTATACATTATTTGTCATTTTATTTAGGTTATTTCAGCTCACTACACGCCTTGGGCACCTGTGAAGTTAGTTGCTTATTATAAAGAAATAAATAAATGATCAAAGGTTGAAACGGCAAAGACCGTCAAAAATAATACATGACAAAAAACTCCCTTTACTATTGAATAAAGAACAATAGAGTGATTATCTTAGTTGGAGAAAAGAGAAGATTTAGTACTCAATTAATTATGTCCAACCAAAAACAACAAAGAGACCGATTCGACGTCATTACTAAAATTATAAAACTCATACTATGTTTTTATTTTTTATTTTACAAGACAGGCAAAAGTCTGAACAAATAGGACATAGGTATGATGTTCTACTACTATATGTAACAAAAACTTAAGAATGAGAACATATTATGTAAGTGGATGAAAACTTTAATCTATACATATAATAAACTTTAATCTATACATATAATAAAACAGTAAAAATATTTTGTCTGTACCTTTCGTATTTTTGACTGAAATGGATAGAGGGACACTTAAAAAGAATAATAGAAAGCAAAAAATTTTTTTTGGATATACATATAATAAAACAGTAAAAATATTTTGTCTGTACATTCCGTATTTTTGACTGAAATGGATAGAGGGACACTTAAAAAGAATAATAGAAAGCAAAAAAATTTTTTTGGAATTTCTTGTCTGTCTGTATGTATGTACGCGTTTCATGCAAAAACTACTGGACGGATTTGAATGAAACTTTTTTTGTTGTATAGCTATTAAGTCTGGGCAATATATAGGCTATAATTGATCTTGAAAACTGGAACACTTGATGAAGAACCATAGCAGAACAGCTAAACTATGAGAAATATGGAAATGGTACCTTTGCAAAAGTTTATCAATCTGACGAGCATTTTATGTTGACGTATAAAAATCGAAGCTCAGAAACATCTGATGAAGAACTTCAAGAGATCAGCTACACTATAATATATATGGAAATGGCGCCTTAGTGAAAATCGTTCAACCTGATGAGCATTTTCTGCTGAACTACAGTTTGGAACACAAAAAGATTTTTCATCTAAGCTAAACTCACGCGGGCGAAGCCGCGGGCAACAGCTAGTATCCTATATAAATGACAAATAAAGCTTAATGCTTAAAGCACGGCGTTTTACGATAACAATTCTTTAACAATGGAAGCTATGCCTCAGGTGACCTCTTCGTAGTTGAAGGATTAATTTTATTATTTTTTATATATTGGTAAGAGACACAGAGTGTATTTTTCTGAATTGTAATAATAACAAGAATTCGTAAAGTTAGATCGGTCCGAAACAAGTGGAAGTAACGGGGCTCCGGAGGCGAGCGTGGCGGCGCGCACCTGACACATGCGTAGGATATCAAGTCTTATTCGTTACAAACTGCATGGATAATAGTACATTACTGCCGCGGCCTATAATTACTACTTTGCTGGTCGCGCTGATGATGGCCGAGAGCGCAGCTCCAGGCCGACACAGCGCGGTCAGCGTGCAGCACTTGATGGACGAGCTGAGATAAAGGCCGAGACCGTAGGTCGAGGCCTTTACAGCGAGGACAGCAAGGGCTGCAATGATGGCCAAGCTGGAAGGCCTAGAGCGTAGCTAGGCTAGCTCGAGGCAATCATAGCGTGACCAGCGAAGCAGTCATTGTGAGCCAAGGCTTGTATAGTGCTTTACTCAAAAATGCAAGTACCAAATCTAAATAAAACCAGCAAGTAATTTAAATAAAAATATATTAATTAACTAGAAATTTAATTAAAATGACAATTATGAAAAGTACAGTTACTAAAATTCAACACCGACTTTCCCGGATTGATGCACAAATTTTTCATATGCAAGCTTATATTTTTCCTTTGAGTTTCGCGGTATCCAATTTTCAACCACTAATTTAGCTTCATCTTTAATGTCTGGCGGTGTTAAACACATTGAATCGGAAGAATTTTCGCTTTGAGAGCTCATTTTTAGCCAAAAAGTCACTAAATAAAAACAAAATTTTCGCTGAACTGCGCTTTTGTTACTTATTTGTTTTCAATGGTAGTTGGAACTATACAGTCAAATATAGAATAAAATCTTTTTGTACTTATCTCTATAAAATACAAACAGCTGTGTTTTAAATAAAATCTTTATGCATTCGATTTTTAAAATGTTGAAACGTCAAAATAGCGGCCGGCAATGTTTTGCCGGCCTGTTAGAGCGGCCAGCAAAACTTTGTCGGCCGCTATTTGAAAACAGAACGGCAAGGTCGACTTTGCTCAAACAAGGTTATCAAAATAATGACCACATTACATGCATTTTTGAGTAAATAGAATTTACATACTCAATATACACAACACACAAGAAAATAACATATAGAAGAAACAGCCGCCCAGACTCGTTAACAAATGTTTTTATAACGTCATCACATAAATCCACCAATAAAAGATAGTGAACTAAGAATCGATTTAATTGTCTTATTTAAAACTTCTATGGGTATATGCATCCATTTGTACAGTTCTATTAGAAAATAGTACCTAGAGTGTATATAATGTACAGAGTGTATTAAACACCGAGTCTTTAGATGCGCGGCTGTGATCAAGTATAAATCACAGCACATGTATATAAATGGGACTTTACTTTGATTGGCATCATGACAGCTTTTTTAAAAGCTTTTTTATAACTTGCAATGTATGTAAGTATGTTCATTCGGGTGGAATCATTGAACTTAATTTTGAAGTAGATATCTTCAACCGATTGAGCTGAAATTTTGTACACACGTGTAATTTGGATGACAATGCTCGATATAGTATGTGACGTCATTCTAAATCCAATATGGCGGAATAGTTATTTGTAATGCATTTCTACAATAGGGATATCAAATGCAAGGGTTTGTTGAGAACAATAAAAGTTTGTTAACAACAAATTTTAAGTTTTTTTACTATTAATATATTTATCTGAAGGTCCAAAGTAAATACGGTAGAAAGAGCTCTAGATAATATATGTTTGGTCACCAATCTCTTGATCGACCATTACGATAGTTGCTTAACAGCCACTATCGCAGGCCGAGCGCATCAGTTAGTGCGCTACCGAGCTTCTCTCCTCTACGCGTTGGGTTCTTGACAGACAGATGACAGACGGACAACCAAATGACGCAACAAGGGTTCCTTTTTTACTTCTTGAGGTACTTAAAAAAGGGTTTAAAATGTAACGTAGATGTTAAAATAGAACGTGATTGAAAAAATGGTAGCATTTTTTCTCCACTTTACTGAACTGTACAGAGATTTGTATTTGCAATATTTCCCGGATCTCATCCGCGGGCACCTCGCTATGCCATTTATGTTGCGCGCGAGCTTCCATCCGCAGCTTAATCGACATGTCACGACAAGCGCGCGGTAATCGCAAGCTGCAAAAAGCTCGCGTAAGAAAAGCTGCGGCGTTAGTTCCGTGCACCGCATTCCGCGCACGCGCACCGCTCTCAGCTCAGTGCACGACATGTCATTCATTTTCTTCTCATTTCAATCTTGCTCAAACTATTTCTGTTACAATTTTTCCCTTTCTTTTCAATAACGAGACCAAACAATTTTTAACTAAAATCGATAATGTTGCAAGTTTTTATTTCAGACGCATAAATAACACAGAGGTAGCAATAAAGTGAGTTTCCTTAAGGTTAAAAGGAATTGAATAAATGAGCCTACTATTAAAGGTATTACCATACTATAATATCTTTTTCACTTCTCATGCTCTGAAAGTGCTTATTTGTGCAGGATATAGGCTGCACAAATCGAATTTTGTGCACAAGGGCATTAACGTATCTACTCATAAATGTATCTATATTAAGGGAAAGAAAATGAGCTATACAGCCAAACACAATAAGAAGTTCACAGACAAAATTAATTATTTATTTGCCTTATGTGTTTTTTTAGACTTAAAAGATATTTAAAATTAAATTCAAGTACGGTAGGTTACTTAAATAATTTAAGAAAATTATTATTACAAAATTAATTTAATAGTAGGCTGTATAAGTCTGCGGCCCAAGCCTAATATCAATGTCGTAAGATTTAAAAAAAATAAAGCGGCGGGTAACAGCTCTTCTTTTTTATGCGTTTACTGTTTTATTTGGTTTTATTTCCTCGCAATCGAAGTGAATAGCAGAGTTTATAACTCGTCCACAAAACGATTTTTATCCTCGAGATTACTATCAGCCCTCGCCTTCGGCTCGGGCTGCTAAAAGTCTCGGATAAAAATGGTTCGTTTTGTGCACTTGTTATAAAATCTACTATTAATTCTCAAATCGGAACTCCCCCTTCATCAATAAACTCAACTATAATCCTATCATAATTATACTGAAAAGAGACTCAATAGTTGCCCCTACGACTAAAAAAATAGATTATACAATTAAAAAATACATAAACAATTTTGAAAAGCGTAAAAATGTAGCGTTGCAGTAGATCGTAGTACGCCACGCGACGGGGCGGCGGCGCACCGCGTCCCGGTAGAAACGACATCAACGCGCTCGCTGCGAGGCGAGCGAGCTCAGTGGTACAGTCCATCGTTGTGTTCATATTGCATATATCTTTATATCCTGATTGTATTAACAGAAGTAATAGTACATTACTGCAGAGGCCGGGAAGTTAAGGATATTTTATCGAAGTCTACTTTGCAGAACTGAATTGTTTGGATATATATACTAATAAACTTTTATCTAAGATTTGTTTTAACACACTTTTTAATAACCCTTCCATACGATTTCCGGATTGTATCTAAACTAAAACAAATCTGGGGTAATCCCGAACGGTTGGCAGCCCTGGTTGCGGGTTAATGTTGCCTTGTGCACACAAGTTATTTAAGTTAACCACCTAAGTGAATGCACAAACAATGACCGTCTCTCAGCAATTTCTGAATGAGATGAAGATGTCATCCATCTGATAACAGTGCCAGCTCGAAGAGCCTGAGAAGCGCCATCCATTGTGCTCATTTAGATGAGAACCTTTCTCGGAGCATTTATCCATTTTTATAACAGTTTTAACTTTTTTTGACGACGATGTTATAATTGTTAGAGAACGATGAGGCCTTAATTAGTACCCTTCTCTTATTCTGTTCTACCAACCCAAAGGTATGAAAATTTTTCATTTAAGATATGGCCGCATTTGCAATCACTTTTACGTTAAATAGGTATATTTAACACATCTGATATGCGATTGATTGTATCGTTTTTAGTTTTTATTCCATGGGTTAATTTTCGTAGGCAAGAAATTTTAATATTGATATTGTA
>CM031592.1:19310476-19370583 GCA_018467065.1 Ephestia elutella | reverse complement strand
GGCATGTTCGCCGAGGGGAGAATGCCCGATTTCTTTGCTATTATGAGGTCACGTATATCTTCTTTTTGGGACAGATTGCGTGGCGCTAATAATAGCATACTTAAAGTAGTAGGCAACGACCTGACGAGCCCGATGATGCAGTATTGGATCACTGCACATCGGGAACCAAATAAAAAATGATTTAAAAATTATAAGACTGTTGTCACACTGTGTGACCGTAACTTTGTTTATTTATTTATGTACAATTTATATTATTTTGTACATTTGTATGGGTTTTTACCTGAAATAAAAAATTATTATTATTATTATATTATTATTATTATTATTATGTTGGTACGCTTTTCAGAGCCACGGGTCCATTGGGACCCGGTCCTTTGAGGCGTTCATGGGGCCAAAGCCAACATGAAGAGGCCTTCCTTATTATTATTATTATTAATAGAAGAACAGCACCCCAATTCTGCTATTTTATTTTAAGCCGAATACTATAACTAAAACAGTTAGTACGGCCGAAACGCTACGGTTCTGCGTTGGTTGAATTGTCAAAATATGCGGTTCTGCATCGGCAGCAAATTAGTAGCTTTTGGCCTTTGCTTACGAATTTTGTGAAAATTTGGTTTTACAACTGTTAACATTTCAGTTTCTTTTATAACCTAGCAGGTATATTTGTACTCTTGCAGAAATAATGCGCTCATATTTAGCTTGGGATATGATGTTGAGAGCGTAGCTTCAGGACATTGCCCGGACTAGAAAACTGCCGAATAGAAGTTATCCTTCTGCTACCGTTAGCTTGTGCGGAAGAGTTTTGAGACATTTTTATCTATGATAGAAAATTTGTATTAAGATGAATAAAAGAAAATATTACAAGATAAAATTCAAAGTTGTTAAATTTTAATGTACTTACCTATAAGTACTAAGTAGGTGGTGGCGGCCTATAGCCCGAACCTCTTCGAATGAACACAGATCCGTCTCAGTAGTAGGACATACATCGTATTTATGTTGTGTTTGGTTGTGTTGAAACTAACAATAATTTGTAATAATAAAACATAAAACTTACTCTGTGAAAACTTTAACTTGGCGCTTCGTCGCGAAATCAAAACAAAACAAACCTGTCTTGTCAATGTCAAATCGAACTAAACGTACACTTTTTTGACACTGAGCAAAGATACTCATGTCCATACAGCCAAAAATCTTGGAATCTTGCCTTACAAAAGCAGCAATGTACGCGCAACTAAAAATTTTTTGAGTTGCCACACCATAAGCCCTCCATAACCGGCTCTCTAACCAACCGTTTGTGTTTCGTTTGGGTTTCAGCTGCCAACGTAAAGTTACTGGACTACCGATTGCTTTTACATACGCAACTGTAACGAAGGCGAACCGCAGCCGATCGGTTTCGGTTAATAAATAGCAGAATTGAGGTGCAGGGTCATCGGGGCTCAGAATACAGACATCTGGGTCTAAAGTTTTCCCAAACGTTTAGTCCAGTTTCCATTGACATTTTCCTCTTGGGAGTATTTCTTTTATTACTTGTTTATTTGGGTTAGCTGAAAAACACCCTTTATTTTACTGAGACCGTTTCAAAAAGCCGAAGCAATCGTCTAGAACGTAGGTGACTATTTTCTCGAGAAACTTACGAAATTTGGTCACATCATAAAACATTAAAAGCTTTTTTTCTTGTTAGATGATGATCATAAAATTGCGTATGAAATGGAGAAAGCTAGGAAAATCCGCAACGATGTAATAAGCAGAGCACAAACAGCAGGCGTGATGATTATATGTATGTATCAGTGTATCAGTGCGCACAACTGATTTAAAATCGATGGTGTGTACTCGCGTTACTTTAACCAAAGCATTATAAAAGGACGCAACAAAAAGTATTAAGCCGTAAGCATGTGTAATCTTCGTAGCATGTCAACTCTAGCAAAATACAATGCGCACTCTACTGCCAAAGCAGAGTGATATATAAATAAAGGGTGAACTCACCAATGAGGTTGTGCAGGTTGTCAATAATGACCTCTGTGTTGCAGGTGGCGTCCACCGCGCGCTGCAGGAATGTTGTCCATGTGTTTAGCTCGGCTTCCTGTCGACAAACAACCATTATTCAATTAGTTTTTTTTCAACCAATACTTATTATTTTATTGCATCCATAAAATTGACATGGTGACATAATAATAAGAAAGTACATTTATGAACCCTGTCGAGTACAGCAATTATTCAGTAAACATGAATGAAAATTACGACGTTTAAATATCGGAACTGGTCAAAATACTTTATTGAAACTTGGCCTTAACAAGCACATAATATGACGTGCGTAGCCTGGGAGTTAGAGCTGGTGATGAAGCCCTAGCGCTGCAGCTGCGGCGGGATTGGGTTCCCGGCGAGTCTGCTCAGGAGTCTTGATATAGTGTCATTAAAGCACCATTAGCATAACATTAGCACTTACAAAATTTATACTAAAATCTTTGTTTTCGATAAAATGGAATCCAAAAGCCTGCGCCATATATTTATTTGGAGCAAAATTTCCCCATGTTAGAGGTACGGGTGTTTATTAAATACATATACATCGATTATCATGTCCCAGAAAACTATTCCACGTTTTTTAATATATTTTTTTTCCAAAAACTTATTATCGCAGTTTCATAATATCAAACAACATTTCCTAAAAAAAAAGTTATAAAATCGCTACTATTACAAGAAAAACGATATATCAACCTAACATTTCACACATGTATTAAGATATCGATATAAACATTCCTAATAACATGTTTCAATATGTAACGATGCGCATCATAACTTTTAATCGCAGTAACGTTTCATCGAACGCTGCATTCGCTTGTTGACGATAAAATGTGTTGCGGTCAGTTCTATATTTAATTGTTTATTTTTTGGGGTCTTACAGCTAAATTACAACTATGAATTAAGTACTATTACATTAAAACTATGCTAACAACAAGACTCCAAGATATTATTAGATTTTGACAGTAAGCATGCAGCAGACATTCAAGCAGGCATGCAGCAAGCAAGTATTTCTGGGTGGATCCACCAGAAGACTTCTGGTTCCGCGCGAAGGAATAACACTCTAGTATATGACAAAGTTGAGCCACGTGGAGTCGGGGTGCTCTGAGTCGGATTTGTGATTCATTTATAATTAATGGATTAGCTATAAATTTACTGTTGATCAATACAATACTACCAGATTAATCCATGTGGGGTAACATAATAATGTTAATATTTGATGTTTCAAATATATTGCAAACTGAAACTTACATGGAAATAAAATTATGGGTAACAAAACTTTGATGTTTCAGTATTTCGATAAAATACATAAAATATGAAAAGAAATAACGATAGACTGTATTTGTACGTAATGAATAATCGTGTAAATGAAATTTCGATGTAAACAGATTTAAGGATTTGTTAAATATTGTATTAAAATATCTACGAAAGGTTTTATGGGACATGAAAATCGTTGAAGTAAATTGCGATAAAGTGATGGGTTCCCTAGAGATACAAATATTAATTAGGCGGAATGAGATGACACAACAAGGTATGTACCTAAATGCCGTTAAGAGGGTCGACCTTCACCGTCGCGACGCCGACGCCGCGCCGGGTCGTCATGGGGCTCGGGGATTTTGGGAACAATGTACGCACCCCTAGCCTTATTTTACAAGCATTCATTAAACTCGTTTATAAGTTTGTTAGTGTGGGCCAAATCTCAGAACTGAATCTTGAACCTAGGTGGTTAACCTCAAAAAAATCGTTCAGGTCCATAATGTCCCTTTCTCAAAATGTCCCCTGGTTTCAAAATGTTCCTTTCCCTAAATGTCCCTTCCCTAAAATGTCCCTTCCCCATAATGTCCCTTTCCCAAAATGTCCCTTCCATAAAATGTCCCTTCCCCAAAATGTCCCTTCTCCATAATGTCCCTTTTCCAAAATACTACTGGAGCAGGTCCAGCTTCATAAGTCGAGGGTAGCGGTAGCTGAATCCTGCTTCTAGGCATATTTTTCTTTATTCTAGGTGATGTGTCAAAAAAAATTATGTACCTGATTAAAAAGTAAATTAATAAACAGAGAAGTAAAGTTTAGGTAAATAAGCGCCCTACTATTTTAAATCACGACATTTTATAAAACACAGCCCTAATAAATTTTGTATGGAATTTTTTTTAAACTGCTTGCTTTGATAAATGTTGAGATTCATGCTCTTAAAAACATTTTATTGAATAACTGTTTCATGGTTTATTAGAATTCACCTCCTAAGGGTAAGGTGCAAAATAGGGGTTGTAAGTTATTATGGTAGTTTGTATGGAAAAACCTGCTCAAATTTCCATGAAATTTGTTACTATAGCTCCTAAATACAAATAATCTTACACATGTATATTCCGTTTTTATAAAATTCATCCTTTATCATTAAGCTAGTTTTAAAAATTATAATACTCCACCTAGTAACTGGTTTAGGTACCCGTGCGAAATCCGGGTCACTAGTTCATTACTAATATTGTTAGATAGGAATGTTTGGGGAGGGGACTTTTGGGAACGGGACATTTTGAGGAAGGGACATATGAGCTGAATTTTGGAATACATCTTGAGTTCCGCAGACAATGCATTACAAAATCTACTATGACAGGATTCAGTCATATCATGATAGATACTTAGATACGCTCCGGTTACAGCTACGCACATATGATATTTAACAAGCTAATTATTAAAAAATGAAAAACACAACTGACAACTTACATAGCCTATGTCACTCGGGGGAATACAAGGAATCTAACAATACCTCTCACATTAAAATCTGTTAAGCCGTTCAGGACTTATGGTAAATAAAGAAACTTACATACATACTACATCATACATGAACCCTGAAAACATAACACTCCTTTTTTGGTCAGTCGTGTAAAAATATGAAATGTCACACAGTTTTTAAGACCTTTTAATGTCACACAGTTGTTAAGATCTTTATCCAGTTATTTATCTAGTACTTATTTAATTTTTTAAATCCCATTGTCAACTGTGTCGAACTAATTTCATCGCATAAAAATTTCCAGGACATGTGCTGCGTACGTCACCGGAACGGATGGGGGCGCTGACATGAAGCCTTACAACCCGGTAGAGATTGCCGCGTGTAAACGTTACACCAGCCGACCTGACACGCTAATCCGGACATGGTGTCAAGCCTGGTAATATTTAGGCGAAATTATATAAAAACTCCATGTCGCGTGAGGGCGTGCGATGCAGGAGCATTATCGGAAAGCAGTTTCTAATTGGTTAAAAGCAAAGTTGGAAAGTAGACAAAAAGTCATCTATAAAGCAGAGTTGTCGGTTTGGATTAGGCGAAGAGCCGAAAGGCTACTCTGGCTTTTGCTCTTTGCCTATAAAGACGCAGCTCGGCCTGCGCCTCGCTGGCGGCGGCTTAATCTTCTGTCCACTGGACCTACAACACAAGCTTGATAGCTGGACCTATATAGGTAATTAGTCCATTTATCATCGTGATCAGTTGTCTTAATCCCAGCCACGAACTCCACGCGGTCACAGTACGCAGGTTACACAATGTGCGTAGCAACACACGCCTGTTTATAGCGCTGACGGTCACGGCCGCGCGGTCGCTGCACCACTACACTATTTCACTATTTCGGACGGTCGCGTCACTTCACTACACATGATAGGTGATTTCTTGTAGATTTTTTACTGCCTCTGAAGTCAATCGGTCTAGGTGTGTAAAGAGAGAATGGACTAAGATTCAAATTATCATTCTTCCTATTTTGTTACAAATGCAAATGGGGAACTAAAATCTAAAATGCCAATTACTTAAACGTCCCGATTCGGGATGATACAGTAATGTAGGGATGATTCAGTGTGATTTGAAACCATAAACTAATTTCTGGTTTTCTACAGTTTTAATTAAGTTATAAACTTTATCTCGTTCTAACAAAATTGTTAAAACTCTGAGGTACTCCTGTTTTCAATATTGATGATTTCATTTATTTATGGCAGTCGAACACGGAGCTTCCTAAACTCCGAGCTTATTGATACCAGACTGATACAATACGCAATACGTGAGCACGAATATTGGAGCTCTAAACTCCGACATATTTAAACTTGAGTATTATTTGTCAAACGGTACTAAGTATTTCTAAAATCCGTCGTCATCGGATAAAAAAACGAACAGAGTCATAGTCATCAAGCGCTGACGCGATACAGACCCTGTGTTATCCTATTAGAAAAGTGAATCCTACGCACGCCTCCTGGTAGAGCACGCGACGCCCACGCGACACCAGGACTTCATTGAGGAAAATTTATACATTAAAAGAAGATAGACTACGAGTACCACCAATATCAAACCACCTATAAAATAATGTGATTTATCTCAGTGAAATGCTGCCCGCTCGCGCTGTACCGAAAGCAGGCGTTCGTGGCCCGCCGACATCTGGGGAAGTGGGTCACCGCCGAAGGTCAAGGAGCGCGGAAACGTATTGAGCATTACTTACAGTAGGTATACGGGGAAAGGTATACTGTAGGTATTTCCTGGTGTACTTGAAGGGTTACTGAATTTCTGGTGTCGAAAGTGAGTAATTAGGTTTAATACTAGGAAGTCATTAGTTAATACATATTATCTCGATGTAGGAAATCTACCAATTTGAGAAATGCCAATACGTGCTCGGATATCAGATCTATTGATTTTAACCTCTTCCATTGAACCCTCCTACGACCACTTCCATCTTATTAAGTAAATCTACTTACATAATCAGAATTATTAATGGTTGATTAATGACATGACACACACACAACACTTGACAAACACCTTGTGCATAAAAAATATTGGAAACTAGCTGTTGCCCGCGGGTTCGCCCGTGTGAGTTTCGCTTAGATGAAAAATCTTTTTGTGTTCCAAACTGTAGTAAAGTAACCTAAACTCTAGTACTCAAAATTTCAGCCATTTGGTTATCCCGTGTCCCGCGGGAATATATTAGGTACTCGTAGTACAGTCGCGGTGTTAAAATGAATCAAAAGTGCTTTTTCATTCAATAAACGATCTTTGTCTGCTCGTTATCCACAATTTCCCGTGTACCACTCCCACACTGAGTCCCTCTTTGTCCTATCCCGTGTCCTGTTTATTTATACGTCAGTAGAAAATGCTGATCAGGTTGAACGACTTTTGCTAAGGCCCCATTTCCATCTATTTTATAGAGTAGCTGGTCTCTTGAAGTTGTTCATCAAATGTTCCATAATTTAAAATTTTTATACGTCAGCAGAAAATGCTCATCAGGTTGAACGACTTTTGCTAAGGCGCCAATTCCATATATGTAATAGTTTAGCTGTTCTGTTGAGGTTCTTCATCAGGTGTTCCAGTTTTCAAAATCAATTATAGCCTATTATATGTTGGCCAGGCTTAATAGCTAAACAACAAAAAAGGTTCATTCAAATCCTTCCAGTAGTTTTTGCGTGAAACGCGTACAAACATACAGACAGACAGACAGACAGACAAGAAATTCCAAAAAAATATTTTTGCTTTCTATTATTCTTTTTAAGTGTCTCTTTATCCATTTCAGTCAAAAATACTAAATGTATAGACAAAATATTTTTACTGTTTTATTATATGTCTAGATTATGTGTATAGATATAAATTTTGGGCAAACTGAAGACTCGATTTTAAATTTGACACATTGACAACGTTGCCCTTACTCGTAGGTGCTGACATCTGGTGGAAAATTTGAACGCGATAGCCCTCATTACCTCTGTGTCATCCATCACGCAAATACAGAATGTAAAGAAATAATATAGAGGAACTGGCACGACTCAAAGCCGAAAGGCTGTAAATAATTGACAGACAATTATGCGTTCTCTACAGAGTATTTCACCCACACCTCATAATATGACCCCCATGTTGAATGAGACACGCGTGGCGTTCTACTTGTGTCACTTTCCCTACATAGCTGTCAGTCAAATAAAACTGCGCGTAGGACAACAAAACGCTCGCATACATTAGTGACGTGCGAACTTCACTCTCATTTTCGAATCTTGGTAAATTGGCAACTTGAGAGAAAATTCTGCAGTAGATCTGTGGCGTCGTCACTTCTTAAGCCACTTATAATTGTAGGTGCAGACGACACACGCTAAGGGTCCAAAGGATCAAAGAGTGGACGTTTTAATTCCCGCTAAATGAAAACGACCGCGACGAGACAACGGTCCGGAGCCCGCTCTGATTACAGCCAAATTAAACGTGAATCAGACATGACCCAGCTTTGCGAAAATGAAGCAATTTGCAAATAAAATATGAGTGAAAAAGGACGAAGGAAAATATTCTATTTTATGCTTAGATTGGGTTGTTGTGAGAGTTTGTGTACTACGAGTACTTTTGAAATATATTCGCAATTGAATAATACATTCTAATGGTTGTTAAAACACAATTCGATTGGTTGTCTCTGCTCTGGTGGGTATTGGTATAGAATCCGCGTTCTTGATAAATGAATCTATATGAAAGAATTGTTTGCTTTCATTTATCTGTACGGGCGTCTTCAACAGAGCCATTTGCAAATTAACGTGTCCGTTAATGACCATTATCGCACGTGAGTATATCAATTTGCTAAATTAAAACAATAAGCAGCCATGACCCGCCCCCGCAGAGCGAGGTCGCCGTCCTACGAGCTTATGATTTATTCACAAGGGACAAAGAAACGAAACTCGCACAATGCTCGTACATAAAATATTGCATCCACCGTTCACTCGAAAGAACAAAGAAGACGAAGCAAAAGGTGTAAAAGATAGGACGGAATGAACAAATGGAGAGGAGACTTTCCCGAGCAGTCGGGTCACATGTTTTTCGCAACAAAAATTACACTTTGGCTTTACTAAATTATTATTAATCCTAACCTGTGTGATTATCCTGGAGATAGAATTAAAAAAAACACTTTATGTTTTGAAATGAAATGTTTTAGTCGCATGAAAAATAATTCCAAGACAGTAAATAATAAATTGGGCGCCGATAATTCATTATCGTTAATTCAGTTAGTTTAGCTTTCTTTTGTGTAGGTCATTAAATTATTGTCCTGATAAGTCAATTCCGCTCCCAAGACTTCGAGATTAAAGCTGATTTCTTACAATTCCGAGTATGTATTCTATGGCTAATGTAATTTTTCCTACGTGATGAGCTAATCCTCGAGCGGGTTCAAGTCTTGCTCGCATGGAATGTTTTCACCGTATCTAATTTCTGTATAAGAGTACTTTATGATGAGCTAGATTTACAAATCCGAAAGCTAGACCTAAAAATAATAATCACCATCTTTAATTTCGCTTTTACCACTCTACTTACATTCTCTGAGCTGTATAGCTTTGTTATTAATCTTCCATCACACAGTATTTCCGTCGCCTAATCTAATACATATTTAATTCAGCTATTTCCTGTACTTGGCGTAATTTTTACTTTTTCTCCTATTGTCCGTCCCAAGGTTCCAACTTTTCCATATTGATGTTAGTTTCAAACGGACCTCGCGTAGTCCACCACGTTTAATAAAAAATCCCCAAGGTCTTCTCAAATCGACCTCCTTTAAAATAACAGGCAGTGCAAAATCAATACGTTATCACCTTATCAGCTTGCAAACATTATCCGTCGCGTGGCACACTTCTCGTATCTACCAATCAGTGATACCGCTTAGCGCCACAGGGGATTCACAACAAGGTAATATAGATCCGATGGTATAGTCCCAAAGGCCCAATACATAAACATTACATTAATTCAGCCCAAAATATAATAATTTAAAAGCTGTGCTCTTGTCGGTGGAGTATACGCCACACTTACAAAATTTAATTATTTAAACATTTTTTTTAGTCGTTCGGGAATTTCCTTATCAGCCGTACTGTCTTTTCTTACTCTAATACATTTTCGAGAAGTCCTTTCCTAAACCAGGCATTGTGTCCGACGGACCACATCCTGCGCTTTCACTATCATTACCGCGCACAATGCTTGCTCCATTAGAAAGCGAATTTCCGTTTATATGCCGATCCTACAGCCTACCATGTTACATTGTGTTTTGTACCCGCTTTGTTCTCTTTCCACAATACATCGCGCGATCGTTTTTATTCTCTCACATCTCATACATGATGTGTTATTAATTTTCTACGAAGCACTTAGTAATTGGAAATACGTTTACATAAAAATTCCCTCAATTAGTCCGAAATAGTCCGAATCCAGGGCGCTATGGGCTATGGGAAATTGTGGAGTCCCATCCAAGGATTAGATCTACATTTAGAAATTTCTTATTTAACATTTTACATATTTTTTTGTGTATTTGCAAAGAGACGGGTCTCTCTTACAACAAAGCAGAGATGCATTTATGCAAAGGAAGATGGAAATAGTCGGCCATCAAAATGCTTTCCCGTTTCATAGATTTGTTTTTTCCTGAGTATCAAAACTGGCAGAACTGGCGTTCTCTGTCTCGGCGGCAATTGAACGAAGAACTCTGGACGCGGAACTCCTGACCGCTCTCTGTCTACGCGGACATCATATCGAAGAGAGAAGAGTCGAAAAACAAGAAATGTCGTAGTCTAGACAATAAAAATAATGAGGTTATTGATACATCGATTATGTTTCAATAAGTAACAGTTTATCAATTAATCAAATGGGTCGATAAAATTAATTGTTTATAAACACTACATTGTGAGAATATGTCGATGTCTGATAAGACATTTTTTATCAACTCGGGTCATTTCTATACAATATACAATCCTGCAAGCAAAATCAGATAACCAGCAAGAAAAAAAAATAAGCGCGAGAGTGTCCAATCCGCACGCCAATAAAAACTCCCTTGTGCGTAATAAAAAGGACACACGCGTAGAATACCCAATAAGCATATTAAGCATGCTAAATGCAGCGCAATCGTAATCAAACACCGAGCTAGACTATATGGCGGTTTAATGTCTTTTGATCACGTCGCAAGCGTCTGCGACGGCAGACTGCGGCGCGGCGGTCGACGACTTCGGTGCATAAAGCAGACTATAATAACGCATTCCAAAATCCATTAAAGTGAGTAAGCACGACGGATATTGCTGTGCAACTAGAAATAAAATTAGTCCCTTCGCTGGCAAAGTTCGAAGAAATCTTGGCCTCAGACCAGTCTTAACTCTCGCAAAAGACTTATCATGAACCGAGCAAGCGAGTAAAATTATCATTTAAAAACCCCAATGCTATCCGTATCTACGATGCAAAAGTTGACCTTTTTGCAAAGTGAAAAGAAAAATGGAACAAAAAAAAATACCTAAGTGCTCAACAGGACGAACTCTCTCTAAACTCCGCCTTGTGCCAGATCTTAGCAAATTCGCCGGTGATCGCTAAACGAGAGAAAGGAGTCAAGCAAGTAAGTAACGCATCCTGAATGAGCTCACGAGTCATGACGAGCGCCAGCCCAGTCAGTTCAAATTGTCCAGTTTTGGTCCAATGAATTTAAATAGGCCTGTCTCTTGATATTTTTAAAAATACCAGTTTTGGCTGGGCAAGTGCCCATGTCTGACGACACCAAGTAATTGCGGCGTCCCCGTTGGCCTTAATCCGGGATCACGGGCGCGTGCTGCCATTATATCCATTATAACAACTCGCCTAAATCTAAATGGAATGGCTCGCTCAGGAGTTCGCATATCTACTGATTAAGTTTAGTTTTATCAGATTTTCTTGTTATGACCTGCTGAACCTTGAAGAGTGTTCTCAATAACTAGGTTTATAAAAATAGTTGTAGTATTATTGCAGGTTTATTATGCAGTTCCATTATCATTTGTCCTAGATATTTTCAATATCGCTATTACAGAAGTGACAAAAAGATAGAAGTTATGTATAGTCAACACTAAAAATAGGGAATTTTAAAGTTCGTATGGCAGGATAATATGGACGTAAAGGGACGAAGAAATAAAGGAAGACCCAAAAAAGATGGATGGATTGTGTGTGTCAAAGGTAGCATAAGTAGAAAGAGTATCGAATGAAATAGCAGCCAATAGATTGAAATGGAGTAAACTGTCGTATTCTTCCGATCCCACATAGAAGAGGGAAAAGGTAAAGTAGAAAAATAATGTCTGTATGAAAAATGCCTCGGAATCGTAACGATTAACATAATTTGCTAACCTCCGATTGCTCTTTATTGATAGTATGTTATAAATGTTGCAGATGAATCCTGTTTCCAGAATCAAATATTCCGAATTACCGCCTGTAGATTATATTATGAGCTGGTATATCGGTGATAAAACTCGTCGAATGTCATGATTTACGTCATCATCATCGGTTCTCAGACATGACAGGGGCGATGAATGCAAAATTGCGGATGACTCAAACGCGTCATGTTCTCCCGAAATAATTTGATAACTAATTTAATTAGCAGTAAGCCAGGCTGATGGTATCATCGATGAAATCAAAAGTTATCAAGCCTACGTATACGTAGGCGTTTCTACTTCGCAACACGATATTTCATATGATACAATAAAGTAAGATATTCCATATGATACAAGGGAGTTATTTCTTTTTTCTTGGTCTGTGATTTAAACATATGCTCCTTTTATCAGCGTATGGAGACGGATACCAATACCATAGATCCCCATTTGCGTTTTCTCGTCTTCTTAATTATTCAGATTAAATATTAAATAAATTATAATGAGAATGTAGAGTCTACATAGACATTCAGGTTACTCGACAAAATCCACACTTTTATCGAATAGATTGATAAAAATTGGTTAAAAATGCTACCGTCCAGAGCGTTTACAAATCCTCAAAAATAACATGACAAGAACCAATAGCAATCTGAAACGGCAAAAGCAAATACACCACAGAGCTACAGCAAAATTTCAGTATTTTTAAAGAATCTAGTATATTTCAGTCCGTCCTCTTCTCCGAATTGGTTGACCCTGGCGGCATCAGCTCAGCACCACGAACAAAAGTCGTTAATGAGGGTCGCCGACCGTGGAGCCGCGCAGCTGAGCTAACCCGGTCAGCGGCGACCGCAATCAGAGACGAATTAAACTTAAAACTATCGACAGCTATTAATTGCTCATATCGGGGTATCTGTGTCAGGTTCGGTGAAGCGGCGATGACTGGAGAGTTTTATTCAGCCAAAGGTGACGGATTTGATTTAACCTTTAAAATTTCGTTTTACAATCATACTGAGAGTAATTTTGGAAGGAAATCTGTAAGCTAGTTGAAAAGGCAAGTAAAAATTTGGTAAAACGTGTCGGGTGTGTTAATATTTGGGTGTTACTGTTAAATTTCGTACTTTTTCAAGACACGTTGAGCTGAAGTTTTGACTGTTATGTAAACACATAGACAAAGGTTTAAACTCATAACACCCGTGTTTTCCGTAGCTAATTGAAACAAATTTAAAAACGGATAGGTATGTATGAAAGGCGTTAAGATAGAAATTTAAAAAATACTAGGAATTTTATAGTTTTCTTTAGACACGCATGCAAGTTTAAGTTGGAAAATTTTTGCTTCGCTGAAAATTACTCGGTAATTGAGAGCGAGCGATGATCTCGAGATTGTTACACTGCGACTGCGGGTATTAACGGCATTTACGCGGATGAGCCTTGAGGCTACTACCTAGTTAGTAATCCGCTTAGAAAACAGCGTCCTTGGCAAATTAGAGCGAGCGATGATCTCAGGATGACACGCAGGTCACGGTTCGCGGCGGTGTTTGTCTGTAATTAACACTGTGACACCACCACCGGTACAGACAGGTCAGTGAGCTCCTCAGTGCCGTGGAACATGACAATGTACAGCCACGTTGTATCCTGTGCTCTAAAATAACGATTTTTTATGGAACGAATTTTTATGGAATAGACAGAGCTTAACAAAATTTTTTTTAAATTAAAAATATTACATGAGAGAATGACATTATTATGAGTCGGCGATAATCACGAATCGGTGAATGTTCTAATTCAAGATCGAACCGACATGTACTTTCCTATTATACTTTAGAATTACAAACGGCGAAGCGCATGTTCTGGTAAACTAACACGCGACTGTGATCAAGGACTTTCGTGTTGAAAAGGCAGCGAGCGATACTTTGGATAAACCCCACGCAAACGCAATATAAAGAAAATTATATTACTCGATAAATAAATTAACCCTTAACTGATAAAAATCATACACACGCATAGGCTTTAGTGTGAAGGGCCGACAACCTCGAAATAGATGAACTGGGTATGAGTGTTAGTAACATCAATAAATAGAGTTGTTATTATTAGCGAGACTTGATAACAAAAGAAATTCCTGACGGACACCGGCCAATACAAACAATAAATAAATGACAAAACGGAATCGCGATTCAAAGATAAATTCAGAATTTATTATTAGAGAGAAGCTAGGACACGTCGCGGGCCGAAGAAATGCATCCTTGTATTTATTAAGACGTGATATATGAATGAGATCGAATGGTACAACATACGATACAAAAAACTTTTCACGGCAGCTATCTGACTAGAAAACGGAGATGGTATTATTTCATCTAGGAAAATTGTTATTTCGTGTAATTTCACTGCTAAATGTTCAAAGTCAATAATTATACGTCAGTGAAGTCGTCTTCACTTCATTTCTATATCACGAAGCTTCTTCGGGCATAAATAAAACATACTTGCTCGTAAATAATACACTATGCATGCTCAGCTAGGAAACTAATAAAGTAATTATACGAACAATCAAAGAAGAGAAATCTCATGACGTGGTCCATAAAAATTAATATATAATGATAGCTATTTCATCATAGATACGCGTCTATCTCGAACTGAAGGATCCCACAGGAGCGTAAATCTGCGTAATCCCAAACAAGTAGCTTAGCTAGTATAGAGCTATTGAGTTTGGCGACCCTAACCCAGGCGCCATTCACCATTACCCTCCACTATGGCGATGATTACACAAATCATCATCATAGTAATACGGTGAAAGCGCGTCACTTTTATTTTCAGCAATTTATGGTGAAACGCCAATTACGATTCATGTCGTGAGTATCGCGGGTTTCATCAATGGCTTTGTGTGCGTACACGAATGTTAGAGATTTCCGGATTTTACTGCGGTTCATTTTATTATAATGCCGTGGTAATTTAGGTTCTATAATCTATAGTTTGCTTTTTGGCATGTCAATCAGTGTTAAGTTTCAATTACATTTGATTATGTGTAGTATACTTCCATCCATATTATCTCTAAATATTTCAGTAGATACTCTATAAAATAAAATCAGTTAATGACTATTTATAGTCGACTGCTAGATAACTGACAGTTATTTCATTTATTATTATATATTCTACCAGTAAAACTCATCTATATCAAAACATTAACATAACCATGAACTATAAAGTTAATTATTACTATATATTAGCTACTCTATTACTCCTGAATTCAGATAACTTTCTATCCTCTTTGAGTTCATCAGTAATGCAAAAGCTCTTAAAGTGATTTATGGAGGGAAGGTAGATGGCTCCGGTGTGTATTAAAGAATCATGGCTCTTTACACCAGGTTAGTCAAATATCTCGCTGAGAGCTTTTAATCAGTAATGTTTAAGGTCTCAGTGAGAACCTTGACTAGCGACTTTAAAACAGTAAAATTGAATGAAGCTAACAATAAGGTATACGCTGCCATAGAGTTTAGCACGGGCTTAGCTAATTTTAAGAAAACTAGTTAGTTTTAAAATATAATTAATATATACAAAAATATGTTTTCTTTCTAATAAACAATTAGGTATTATGAAGGATTACTGGGCTAAGATCAATCATAGAACCCTGATTTTGCCTGTGCGTTGTGTAAAGATCGTCAGAATCTCAACTCCTGCGGTGTGAACGTGCTCACAATAACAGTATTATTTGCAACCGTTGCTGCAACTATCATTTATATGCTATTCATTAGAGCGAGGCCTGGGAAGCTGATAACAGCAATCACCGCTCGCTGGCGGCTGCGGCGCAATCCTCAGAGTTAGGCTTTTGGGTTAACCTTTAGATCTAAATCTAGGGTTACCTTCTACACAAGACTACTCTCTATTTAACAGACTCCAAAAGAGAAAAAGGATTTCAATTCAGTGTCTGTCATTCGTAAACCGATTTAGATATTATTATTTTTTGTAAGACTCCTGGCATAATTTCTTCCAAAATATCCCAGGGGAGCGAAGGCGCCGTCGTTTTAAATTAATACGGGATGCAACCATCGAGATATTATGTACACAACTATAAGTTTCGTGTTGGACCGCCAATACCAAACTAGGAAATAATAACTTTAATCTATTCTGATGTTTTCAAAGAACCCCGTATCATTAATCATGCCGAACTGGCAAATCGCTCGATTTGGACAATCACCGCCGCTAATATTACTTTTTGCTAAAGTTGGTTATATTTCCGGATGTTTCCTTGTGCCGCCAAGGGCCTGCGTAATTGCATTCTCATTATTTGTACGTTTCAGAATCCAATTATATAAAGTCTTATTCTTGTGAGATAATACGTGGGAAGCCTCTGTTACCCGCGTAGCTAAGATGTCAACACGGTGACAATGCGGTTGTATTGCTATTTTGCGTCATATACGAATGTTGTTAGATTCGATCTTATCACTTCACAAGTGTATTTATGATAGTAATAGGCGTCGACATCATGTTTTAAAAGCATTGCAGATCCTCTTTTTAAGTGAAGTGGACAACAAAGTGGACAAACAGATAAACCCACACTCGAAGAAATGAACCCTCTCTTATGGTACATGGTAGGACCGGTAGCACAGAAATAATATAAGTACTACGTACAGAAAGAGAGCTCCCAGCCCCTCTCGCAATATGGCGTACCCCGTGCGTACCCCGCACTTTTCCCCTGTTCGTTTGCGGATTGGGATGCTATAACTATGAAAACGCACACATTGTGTTCACGGAACATTTTCATTTGTAGTAGTAGTAAGTAGGTATATAATGACGCCCTGTTTTTTTGAAGTGCCCTCCCTGTGCCGGTAGTCATGTTCCTTCCTTCCCAAGGCCTACTGATTCTTCTTAACATATCCTATGGCATATAGGACAAAATTGGCGGACTGAGCACCACGCGTACTGCAGTGTTTGTCGCACCAGCACTGATCCAGGCAGCACATTACACCAGTGAACAAGGCAATACTCACCATCTTAGCCAGCATGGAATCCATCTGCGGCTGGTGCGTGGCGGCCAGCAGCTGGCGGATGCGCGCCCCGTTGGCCACACACTGCGCCATGCAGCGCTGCAGCGCGCACGCCTGCCGCACCAGCGCCGCGCTCAGCGGCACGCTGCCGTCCGCGCCGCCTCGCAACACGCTCTCCAGCACATGCGCGTGCTGAGACACGTAGTCCAGGCAGCGGCGCAGGCTCTACAGCTTCTCGACGTTGACGATCTATTCATTTTATTTTTTATTTTATTTTTTTATTTTATTTTAATTGGAAAACTTACAGTAGTATATAACTTAATTACTAAAAAATTTAAACAACTTAAACACAGTTATTAAGTTTTCGCATATTTCTATTAAATGCATGCTTGTTCAAAAATTAAAGTCAATACTAATTAAAATATGTTACATACTTAAAGGCATCTAATCAAATGTGAACCTGGTCAAACCACAATTTGCCTAAATAGTTTTTAAATTTAATACTACTGGAGCAAAACAGATCCAGTTCAGAATTACCAATCAGTTTATTAATAGCATCGGAAGCTCGAAAAAAGAAACAGTTTTTCCTATATTTAGTGGCAAAGGTCGGTAAGAAAAGAGTTATAGTTTGCCGTAAAATTCTATTTGGGACTCGAATACTAATTTTTGAAAGCAGATCAGGAGAATCCACTTTAGCCTGAGCAATCTTTACAAGTTGCACTATATCTGCGACTTCTCGTCGTACGGCCAGGGGAAGGAAATGATACTTCTTGCAACGCTCGTAATATCCTGATACATAATTTTTACATTTGTACTGTAAGTATCTAAGTAACTTACGCTGTATGGATTCTATTCTATTAATATATACATCATACTGTGGATTCCATACACATGAACAATACTCTAATATACTACGTACATATGCACAATACAAAATTTTAACTAATTTTATATTAGAGAATTGAGAACAAGAACGAATAATAAAACCAAGCAATTTTTGCGCTCTTTTAACTATTTGATCTATGTGCATCTCATAGGTCAATTTAGAATCTTGCATTATACCTAAGTCCATTATTTTGCTGACGCGACTGATCTCTTGTCCTCCTAAGTCATATTTAAATTGTAAAGGCTCATATTTTCTAGTAAAAGTGATGACATGGCATTTAGAAATATTTAGATCAAGTTTGTTATGTTTGCAGTATTTTACAACTCTATTAAGATCTTGTTGTAATAAGAAACAATCTTGGAGACTTGTAACCTTTTTAAAGATTTTCATGTCATCTGCATATAATAAAAATTTTGAATTAATAAAACAATGGTTAATGTCATTAATGAAGACGTTGAACAATAATGGCCCGAGGATTGATCCTTGCGGCACGCCTGAAGGGACAAAAATCCACTTGGATGAATAACCATTTACCGCTACAGCCTGTGACCTATTCTGTATATACGAGGAGAACCACCGGAATAAGTTCCCATGGATTCCAGACGAAGCAAGCTTTTGTAAGAGAATAGAATGATCTATTCGGTCAAATGCTTTGCTATAGTCGGTATAGATAGCATCAACCTGCCCTCCAGATTCCATATTTTCCGTAGTATAATCAATAAAAGAAATTAAATTTGAAGCAGTTGAACGGTTTTTTATAAATCCATGTTGTTGTTCGATAAATTTATTAGAAAGGGCACTATAAACTTGAGTACTGACGATTCGTTCTAAAATCTTAGCGAAAATACATAATTTGGAAACGGGTCTATAATTATTAACTTCTGCTTTACTACCTTTTTTATGGACCGGAGTGATAAACGCTGATTTCCATATATTGGGAACTATACCTTCCTTAATCGACCGCATAAAGAGTATACTAAGAGGCTTCTTCAGGGCTAATGCACATTTAACAATAAACAACGGCGCAATATCATCAGGCCCTGCTCCTTTATTGAGATCAGTTGCCCTAAGCAGGTCACAAACCTGTTCAGGATTAATTTCAATATCTCCAATAGATTGGGCAAGATTATCATCCGGCAATTCACCGACTGTAACCGAATTATTACTAGATACGAACGTTGACTGAAAATAGGTTGCGAACAGGTTACAAACATCTTCACCAGTGTGAGCCGATATACCATTGTAAGTTAAAGTTGCCGGTAAACAATTAGATCCCTTTCTATTGGATTTGATGAAAGACCAAAAACGTTTCGGATTGTCACTTATATCAGACTCAACATTTTTAATGTATTCAGTGTAACACTGCTGCTCAAGTAATTTAGCTCTTTGACGGAGTAGTGAAAAAGTATCATAATCCCCTGAGTTTCCATATTTGCGATATTTTTTTAGAAATTTATATTTCTCTCTGAGAACTTTTTTTAAGGAAGCATTATACCACGGGGGGAAAGAACTAGGATAAATTAATTTGTGAGGTATGTACTGATCTCTTGCATCGTATAAACACTGATAAAAAAATTGAACAGCATTTTCCAAATAAGAATTATTTAGGCAAGCATCCCAGTCAATCTCATTTAAAAAAGCAATAATTTTATCGTAATCACCAGACTCATAGAAATATTTGAGTCTCGGATTTACTTTGAGAGACTGAGTGGGGGCAAAGTCCAAAGAAATGTATAGTGATTTATGATGAACATTTTCCGGTACTAGTGGATCATCGCAACAAGTCACAGATAATTCAGAATTACAGAATACTAAGTCAAGAATACGATTTTTACTTACATTTCGAATAGAACTGAACTGTGACAAATTACATTCCAAAAGAGTGTCGAAAAAATATACCTGACTTTCCCCGGATATACCAGAAGGTTGTAACTGTCCATCATCAAGAGACCAGTCCACATTGCTAAGATTAAAGTCGCCTAATATGACGAAGAAATCATCAGGGTTGGCATTTACTATATAAGATAAATTATCAGCAAAATTCTGAAGTTGTGTATTGAATGAGTATCCACGATTTTCATCACATAAGTATAATGTACAAAAATGTATCCTTTTTTGTTGACGGTTGCAAAAACGTTGGGTCACAGTGACCCATACATCCTCAGCTGACGAGCTCCATTCCGGGCGACCTACCGCTACAATGTCGCGACGTACGGCCAAAAGAACCCCGCCTCCCCTCGTTTCCCCGGTACGCGAGTAGTCCCTATCCCTTCGCCAGACAATATACCTGTCATCAAAAAGCTCACTATCACTTATACTATCTGGCAACCATGACTCAGTTAATGAAATAATATCGTATTGGTTGATCATTAAATTTCGTTTAAAAACATGTGTTTTAGTGCGTAATCCCTGGGTATTTTGATAATAAACATTTAACCTATCCACAGTTGTAAACAAGAACAATAGCTAAAGCGATACTGAATTAAAAACACATATCGGTTATAAGTAGTAATAAAATCAAGTACGAAGATAACTCCCAATGAACAATAATTTACGACTTCCCATTTATGAATGACTTGTAACAGTTGTATTACACCTACAGCTATATAAAACGAAAGCAAAATGAAAGTACTCGTAACATTATTCAACACTATCCAAACCTCACAATAACATTTCAAACAAGTGGTAAAATGTATATGTAATAGATTCACTACGATAAGGTAGTTTGACATTAAAAATATAATATTAATAAGCGACAGTAACTGCACAGCAGACCGAGTGCACGCAATATTGACCAGAATGACACCAATTATGCATATACGCGCAGTCGATAATCTCATAAACGTCAGTGTACTTACGTTGTAATAGTATTGTAAACCGATGCCACTATTTTTTCTAACATAAACCGGCTCAGGTAAACAAAAGACTGCGGTAATGACCAAGGTTCTCAAACTATTGAAAAACAATAACAACATTATTCCTACATAACAAAGTAACAATATTAGCATTAGCACTATTTTATCTTTTGTAAGTCCTTTTCGTTTTTTATAAATATAATAGGTGAAGTATCCGTTTTTCTGACCATGATTTTGCAGTGTTTGACCCAAACATATCGGAAATTTTTTTCTTTGGCAGATGATCTCGCTTTTCTTAAGAGTTCTTTGTTATATAAAGTCAAATGATCATTGACATAGAAATTGCCAGCCGTGGAAAATCCTAAATTTATCAGGTTAAGCTCATTACACTTTCGTGCCTTAGCCACCAATTCCTCCTTTTTATAACGATTATTGAGAGCCATAACTATAGGTTTTTCAGAACCCGAGATGCGAGTTGGTATACGAGCAATGTAATTGATATCATCATTTTCTACGGGATAATTACACAGCGTGAAGATTTTTTGAGCAATCTCGTACAGATTTTCATTATTCTTCAGTGGTATCCCTCGGATTTCCACATTATTGGCTCTGGCCCACTGATCTCTATCACGTAGCTCTTGATTTAGTTTATCGATTTCAGCCTTCAGGACTGGGACCTCAGCTGCTGCCTTCTGCACTTCAATAACATTTGTTTCTAAGGTGTTGATTTTATCAACAAAGCTATTTATCCGATCATGCGCCATTTCCAAGGAGTCCTTGAGACTTCCTATTTCATTTTTTATTATTTTTACATCCTCTACAAGGGAGGCCAGGGGGGTCAACTGTAACATGATTGTATTAAGCTGTTCTTGCATCTTATCCATTTGATTGGGTTGAGGTGACACTGCACCAGATTTGCACTCGGGGCAGCGCCATGTACTCCTTTTTTCCCCAAGTTTCCTGTATCTCGCTTCGGTAACACCGGAGCATGCGAAGTCGAAGTGCTGTTTGCAGGTACTGCATACTACACCCTCGGTATGTTTACAACCACAGCTTGCACAGGTATACATAATGTCAGATTGAAAAGTAATAGACTGAATTTAATTAAAAAGGTTGAGAACCACTGGTTTTGAACAAGCAAGCGACTAATCACTAGCGTAGCGAGACCGAGACTGACTATTTATGAATAAATTTCAGACAAATTTATTCATAAATAGTCTCTAATTTACAAAATTACATTTTTGACATTTTCTAGAAAAAAGCTATCACCTTTTTTGAAAGGTGATAGCTTTTTTCTAGAAAATGTCAAAAATGTATTATTTGAATAACTAAACCGAAAGAAAAAACTTCTGATAAAAAACGCACTTAGATTGTTTAGTCTGCTAACAAGACTCAACATTCACAGCGGAAACTTAAAACTTCATACTTATCATACATAATTAATCTTTTCAGCACAGCATTTTATGATAACAATTGTTTGACAATGGATGCCATGGCTCATGCAACCTCTTCTTCATTGAAGGGTTATGAAAATATATTTTTTTCTACAGCTTATTAAGTTGCTAATGTATTCAAAAATAAAACACAAAATAAATAAATAAACCAATAAGGATGTCCATAGAAGCAGGTTCTATTACTTATTCTGTGTTAGAAACCTTGCATTAAAACATTCAAACCTTGTTGTTTCAGTCAGGCTGATGATCAATAAACATACAATACAAACATAGAGTTGTAAAAATGTCAAAATTTTAAACATTGGTAAATGTCCAAATTTTATCTTAAATAATATTTTTTGTTACTTAAAGAATTCTATGTATATGTCAGAAGAAAAACAGTTACCTACCTAAAGGAAATAACTATAAAATAGAGTCAAATTCTTAGTTATCTTTATTCTTATTACCAAAACCATATCAAGTTCCTAGTATTTTTTTTTTAAATCTACACCCAGGCCAACACCCCAATGGAATTGTTAGGATAACTAAGTAGAAAGCCTATTTATGACAAAAATAAGTACCTAATCTTTTTTGTGAGGGTAGATTATTTTTATTAAAAATCTTCATTGTGGTCCATATAATTGCTAAAAACTACCTACACTTCTCTATCAAAATATAATAGTTTTAAATTTGTTTAACACATTGTTTAACTAATGCAAAACCATAAATTTTAATATTATCTAGGTACTATTGATCATAGTATTATAAAAATTACCTACTCATAATTTTTACTCTTTATTTTATAAAAAGGGCACAACATATAAGGTAAACAATTGTTTAACTAATGCAAAGCCATAAATAATAGCGACTATCGATCGTAGTGTTATAAAAATTACTTATATTTTTTTATTATTTATTATACAAAGGCGCAACACATAAGGTAAACACACGTCCATACCATGAAAATCGTAGATTCTTTGGGTCCTCATCAGATATTTTTCTTCTTGAAGCTGACGATCTGTTTGTGCTTGTTTTTCCTGAGCCTCTAAAACCTCAAGAAACGAGGAAAATAATGATTTTCTTTCATTTGTGTTTGTAACGGTTTCTTGCATTTTGATAACAGAAAATCAGCAGCTAAAGACGTCTAAATAAAATGACTTGTTCAGAAAATAAAACTAAAGTTACTGACGAGAACGGAGAAAAAAATTGGAGTCAACGAATGTATTACCAAGGCGTATTACGTCTACAGCTACGGAATATAAATTAAATTCAAAATTAAAATCGCACAACACAGCCACTACCACTCCGCTACCTAACTCCTCTCAACCAACTGCCGTCAATGTCAAAGAGTCAGTGTTACCATTATAAATTTATGGTGTTACCCATGACCAAGTGATTTTTTTTCTCTGTGCCCATAACAAACTACGGAAATATAAATCGGTAGAGAGCTGTGGTAGAGAGTTATCAACTCAGTTGAATTCTACAGCATTTTTTTTGACGATTTTTTTAGACGTGCCTTTTTGTTAGTTTTGATTTTAAGTAGTCATTCTAGGGCAAAAACATATGTAGGTTCTGGAGAAGGCACTTAAAACAAACCAATATTTTAAAAGTTATTTAAATTTGAAAATTCGAAGTTTGACGGAAATGACGTTTTGTACCTGGAAATGACTATTCAAATGAAAGAAAGTCATTTAATCATGTTTTATTATTTAAAAATTAACATAAAATTAACATGTTGAGACGAAATTTGACCAATACAAAACAATGATACAATACAAAACACTTTATAATGATGTATTGTCTTTATTCAACCCAAATACATTCTTCATTCATCCCGAAGCAAATATTACCAAAAAGTATAATTTTTTAAATATTTTTTTTATATAAAAGATGGGTTTGCTCTTGACTACAATCTTGCCCGAGGACAGGGACAGGTCTACTGTGAAGCAAGCTTACCCAAAAGCAGCCTATTCACTCTGGTATTAAAGAGAGACCAAAAAGGAATAATAGCCCGCAGTGCGTCTGGATGTCCGATTGAAAAAAGGGGCAGGCGGTATGAGCTCATGAGCAAGCATACAGGCTGTGAAGCTAATCGTTCGTCAATTTTTTATGCTCGATTATTCTATTGGCTCTGCATTCCACCGAATCCAGAGTGGCCATTTACCATTGAATTATAAATAAATATGGAAGTGTAACTCTCATACAACGAACGCTCTAATCTTGGTTCCATTTACGCAAACAAATGTACTTAAATACAACAAGACACTCACACATTCTCATAGAAAAAACTAGTACACGATTGGGCGCGTCAAGGTCACGGGGCGGGGTCAACACACCGCGGTAGCCGGCTACCGCTCAAACAAACGGCCCAGCCGTTTGGCGTTTGTAGTCTCGGCACAGAATCAATATAAGTACTACGTAGTCTCGGCAAAGGAAAGAAAGGTAATTCCGCTGTTCTTCATATCTGTGTGATTTCTACACCACTTTGAGACACACGATGGCCTATTTTTGCTAATTAAACTTGCGAAATTACTCGATGATACGTACAATTGACACTTATGCGTTAGGTACAAGTACAACCGTTGAACTCGCTGCGCCACGGCGAACTGAGGCGAAGTGAGGTTTCTATTTTACGCCCCGCCCAGCTAGGTTCTTATTTCGTGGAACCATTTTTTTGGCGTTGTTAGAGTTCTATGGTATATTAGTTCGTTGCCATTTACTTATTGTTTTTTTATTGTCCGCCGATTTAAAATATAATGCGTAGGATGAGTCTGGATGAGACGTCAGAGAATGAATACGGTTATACGGCACAACCTCACGATGGTCGTCCAAAACAAAAACAAAGTCAGAAACAGCAGTCGCAAACAGTATATTGCTGGTTATTATCGTTCTCCAGATTGTCCTCAGTTTCTGGTAATTCAGTTTGTGGTGGATTTCTCTAAAAATCTGCACTTCGTCTCCTGCAGTTCGGGCTGAAAATTTCATCTAATATTAACAATTTAAGAAAAAATGTCATTTCCGTCTACATATTATCATTACCGTTTTAAGTATTTAGCAAGGGAATGACGTTACTGGAAATGATGTTTTAGTCGATTTAGTCTAATTATTCAAGAACCCTAAATCTAATCTTGTCGATATTTTTTAATTTGGATCTATGCTAACCTTCTAATCAAACAGATATGGTAAAGTATTATAGTTGCCGTCACGTAAAAAGACCGCTGGCGGTTAAGCTTCGCAGTACGCGATATATAGGTCTATGCGGTGAGCGGGGGTCGGGCGGGTCTCATCCGGCGTGCGCGATTGGTTCGTCAGTCGTACCCATGCGCAAGTTTCACCCCCACTTCACCCTACCAGCGGCCTTTTCACCAGATGGGAAGTGTACTCAGGAGTTGCTTACCTTGTTCAAAAATCGAACAGGAATGACGCAAAATCGAGACAAACTTTATTTTAACTGCTTTCATCGCCGATAATAAAACAAATCAGGCAACGAGCGCGTATGCTACCCCTTTAGTGTTGCAAAGTATACTGAGCGGAAGAACCAGTTAATGAACAGTAAATGAATGTGGGGGACATTAACGGGGTTCAGTTTTGTTGAAAGAAAAACGCGGGTACTTTATAGTCATCGCGCAGGTAATGATGAAATATACCTGACAATTTTTAAATAATTTTAAATTTATATAACGTTCCCCTGAATTTATTCTATTGCAAAATGGATGTTAAGTTAACGCAACGAAAATGTTAAAACTGGGTAACCCCAAATTTAAAGCTATATTAACATTTATGACGCGGGGGTCACTGCCCGTCTTTACACCAAACGATTCGTATACGATCGGCTAATATCGGAACGCCGCCGAACATACGATCCGCTCGCCTCGCCGCGGCCCCCCGAGTCAGTCGGGCAGCCACCGTCTCGAGTGCGCGTCGATTTTTATCATATGTTTCCAAATTCCGTCATCTGTGGCCCTCAAGTGATTTTTTCCATATGTGTTGTAATTGTAACGCATTTGTAACATAAGTTGTGTGTTTCAATAAAGATTTTGTACACCATAAAACTTATACTGGCGCCCAACGTGGGGCCGAACTCACAATTCATGTCGCGACGTGATCAGTGAACGGAAAAGTATGCCACTAAATACAAGAAACCGGCAATATGCCGCAGATGACATCGTAAGCGACGACGCAAGTGACTCCGAGCAGCAGCTCGACCAACAGGCGGAGCAGCGCACTGAAGGAGGTGCCCCCGCCCCCGCCTCGGCCTCCGCCGCCGCGGCCGCAACCGCCGCCGGCGGCGCCCTAACAGCGCCGAGCCCGATACCCGATGCGCTATTTGGCATCATGCAAGGGTTCGCCAGGATGCAGGAGGAGACGAACCGGACGTTAGTAGAAACACTGCGGTCACTCCCGTACGGCACACCGTGGCACCCAACAGCTTTGACGCCAACGCCAAATTCCAGCGCGCCCGGAGAGAGCAGCCTCGCCGTCAGCAGGGGCAACTTCGCCAAGTGCAGCGCGCGGTTCAACGGCAGCTCCCGCGACGCGGAGGTGCTGGAGGCGTTCATCGACGCGGTCCAGGTGTACAAGGAGTGTGCAGGCGTGAGCGATGAACACGCGCTCCGGGGCCTGCTGCCCATGTTGCTGGAAGGAGATGCAGCCGTGTGGTGGCGCGGCGCGCGCTCATCCGCCCAGACGTGGACGGACGCCCTGACGCGCCTCCGCGCCATGTACGGAGTGCAAAAACCGGCCCACAAAATCCTGCGTGAAATCTTTTCACAGGAACAAAAGGACACAGACAGAGCAGAGGTATTTATGTGTAAAGTGCGTTCTTTAATAACCAAAATGCCTTATGAAGTGCCTACATGTCTCCAAATTGATATTTTATACGGATTACTACACCGACGTATTAGAAAACGTCTGCAAAGAAGTGAAATTAGTGATATAAATAGTTTTGTAGAAAAAGCGCGGGTCATAGAAGACGAGATCTGTGAAATTAAAAGTCCGTCATCGTCCGTGCCGACCACGGCAACGCCCACGCTACCGGGTAGTTCACGGCCTCGGCCTGGCGACGGCGGCAGCGACGTACGCGAGCGGGACGTCGCGACCGAGCCGTCCGATCGTAAAGTCGAATCAGCTGAGCGGAGCGTTACCACTACTATCGGTTCGAAACTCACTAGTAACTCGAATGAAAACTCGAAACGTGATAAACGCGTTCGTTGTTCATTTTGTAAGTTTTACGGACATAGTATAGCTGAATGTCGTAATAAAAATAATAAATCGGTCGCATCTAATAAATCTGACTGTACCGATACCGCGACTAACCCCATACGTTGCTACGGTTGCGGTCAACCGGGGGTGGTCCGGTCTAAATGTGATAATTGTTCAGGGAAAAATGCACCCGCCAAGTCGTTAGATTTTAATGTCATGGTCGACAACAACGACACACGCGCGACGTGCGTGACGTCATTCCCATCGGTTTCAGTCACTATCGCGAACAAGGTAGGGGTAGCTATTGTAGACACCGGCGCCTCGTGTAGTCTTGCTAGTCCTATGTTGCACTCTATTTTAGTATCGAACGGAATAGAATTCATCGAGACCGAGCGTACTATTGGACTCGCCGACGGGTCCCGTCAACAAAAGACCGTACTTATAGCGACAGTACCCGTACTACTGGAAAGTAGGGAGGTGCCCACCGAGTTCCTGGTGTTACCCGGTGAGAGCACGCGCACACTGTTGGGGTACGATTTTATAAGTAAGGCTGGGGTCACACTGGACTTAGCCCAAGAGGCATGGTATTTCTCCGATAGCCCCGAACAAATATTTTCTTTTGTGCGGTCAGCGGTTCTCAACAGTGAGGAAATAATGAGAGCGGACATTTCCAACGTATCCTTGCGGGACGACGAAGGGGTGATGTTGCCGCCAGAGCACAGAGACGCGCTCAACGCCTTTCTGCGTCGCAGAGCGTCTCAGTTTGCTACTGAGGGCCCCCCCACGGATTTTATCACCCACAGGATTAAGGTTAATGAAAGCCAGGAGCCGCTAGCCTCGCCACCTTACAGACTGTCGCCGCCGAAGAGGGAGGCACTGGAGAAGGAGCTGCAAAAGCTGACCAGCGCCGACGTGATCGAGGAGTGCGAGTCCCCGTGGGCCTCCAACGTCGTCCTGGTAGGTAAGAAAGATGGGAGCTACAGGCTTTGTGTCGATTACAGAAAACTGAATGCGGTCACAGAGCCTGACCGCTACCCGTTGCCCAGGATTGAGGACATCCTCCACGCAGCGAAGACATCTAAGTACATGACTTCCTTGGACCTTCGATCTGGCTACTTCCAGGTCAGCGTGGATCCTGAGCATAGGGACCTCACTGCCTTCACGACGCCGCTGGGCACCTTTAGGTTTAAGCGTATGCCAATGGGCCTTCGTAATTCTGGAGCTACTTTTCAGAGGCTTATCGACAGATTCAAGTCTAACCTGCCAGGTATAACTTTGGTTGCCTATTTGGATGATCTTTTAGTGATTTCGAACGAGTCGTTCGAAAAACATCTCTCCGATTTAGATGCTGTGTTCGATCGTCTCGCTATGTTCAACTTACGGGTAAATCGAGAGAAGAGCAACTTCGCGAGAGAGTCTGTCAAGTTTTTAGGCCATATTATCGTACCAGGTGGCATTCATGTAGATCCGGAGAAGACGTCAGCGATAGCAGACATGCCTCCCCCTCAGAACGTGAAACACCTCAAATGCTTCCTGCAAACCTCGAGCTGGTTCAGACGCTTTGTGCCTGGGTATGCGGACATCAGTCGGCCGTTGACGTCCTTGTTGAAGAAGGATGCCACCTGGAAGTGGGGAGTCGAACAGGGTGAGGCTTTCGAACACATCAAGACTCTCTTAGTTTCAGCGCCGATTTTACGCCAGGCCGACGAGACGAAACCGTTCGTCCTCAGGACTGATAGCAGTGGGTACGCTCTTGGAGCAGCTCTGCTGCAGGGGGAGGGCGCTGACGAGCGACCCGTGGAGTATGCTAGCCGCCTCCTCACGGCCGCAGAGAAAAACTACAACACGACGGAGCGGGAAGCCTTGGCCGTCGTTTGGGCGGTGTCCAAGTTCCGCGGTTACATCGATGGGGCTGAAGTAATAGTGAAGTCCGACCATCAACCGCTCAGGTGGCTCATGAGCTTGAAGTCGCCAAGCGGTAGGCTCGCCAGATGGGCTCTCTGTCTTCGAGAGTACAACCTGAAGATAGAGTACACGCCAGGTAAGTCAAATGTAATCGCTGACTCACTATCACGCCCCATGTGTACCACAGACACCGACTGTGAGTTATGTCTTACCATGATAGATCTGCCCTCACGCGGCCCCGAAGACGTCCGGGAGAACCAATTAAAAGATCCTGAGGTACGCAAAATCGTCGAGGCTATGGAATCAGACGATCCGTTTAGGGGGAGGGCATGGGCCGATAAAGGGTACGTTCTAGCTGATGGCGTCCTGTACCGTTACGGTCCCGAAAACGAAGAAAACGATGACGCGAGCTTGGTGGTGCCGGATCACGAACGGGAAGCCATAATGGTCGAGTATCACGATGCACCAACCGCCGGTCATTTTGGAGCTGAACGCACATTTCACCGTCTTGCAGGTAAATATTATTGGCCCGGCATGAGAGCCTACGTTACCCAACATGTGAAGTATTGTGTAACGTGTCAGCGCTATAAAGCGGACACCCGCAAACCTGCAGGATTGCTGCAGGTACCAGCCACGTCACGCCGGTTCGAGGTCCTTTCTGTGGACTTATTTGGTCCGTTGCCAGAGACATCTTCCGGGCACAAGTGGATCCTGATAGCCGAAGACACCTGTACCAGGTGGGTAGAACTGTTTGCCCTTACCTCTGCCACGAGCGAAGAGTGCGCCAAGAAGCTGGTTAATGAGATCTTCTTACGCTTTGGAGTTCCCAGAAGGCTGATCAGCGACAACGGCGTACAATTCGTGAGCGAGGTCATGCAGCAGACCTGTCACGTCATGGGGATCAAGCAGGCTTTAACGTCGTACTACCACCCTGAGTCCAACCCAGTGGAGCGTAAGAATCGCGACTTAAAGCCACAGCTTGCAATCCTAGTGGGAAAGGACCACGACACCTGGGATGTCCACCTACCCGCTATCAGGTTTGCCATGAATTCTGCCGTGACGGCAGGCACAGGCCATTCGCCTGCGTACCTAAATTTCGGGCGAGAAATTCGCGCGCCCGCCGACATCCTGACAGACATGCGTGCTATAGTCCAAAACGACAATGTCGTCGCAGCGATCACACCGTTCCTTAAGACATTGTCAGACGTGCTCATCGATGCACGTGACACTCACGAAAAAGCCCAAGTAGTGCAGAAAAGGTATGCTGACGATAATCGGCGACCAGCGCCTGATTATAAGGTAGGGGACCTCGTTCTACTTAAAACTCAGGGCTCTAACGATACCAACAAAGGGCAAACACCCAAGTTTATCCCGCGCCGCGACGGTCCGTACCGCATTAGCGAAGTAGTTGGCGCTACCACTTATAGTCTGGAGCGTCTTAGTGATGGAGTGTCGCTAGGGAAATACCATGCCTCTTTGTTGACTCCGTTTGTAGGGAAAATTCAATCTCCCGTGCAGGAAAAACGTAAGAGGGGCAGACCTCGTAAAACTAACCCGGCTGCGAGGACGTAAAGCCTGGGTTAGAGGGGGAGGATATGACGCGGGGGTCACTGCCCGTCTTTACACCAAACGATTCGTATACGATCGGCTAATATCGGAACGCCGCCGAACATACGATCCGCTCGCCTCGCCGCGGCCCCCCGAGTCAGTCGGGCAGCCACCGTCTCGAGTGCGCGTCGATTTTTATCATATGTTTCCAAATTCCGTCATCTGTGGCCCTCAAGTGATTTTTTCCATATGTGTTGTAATTGTAACGCATTTGTAACATAAGTTGTGTGTTTCAATAAAGATTTTGTACACCATAAAACTTATACATTCTATTTCTTCGGAAATTATAGATTTTTTACGATTTTTGCCTGTTTTTGTCAATAACATCAAAAATACAATTGAAAAAAGTTAGGCGCCTTAGGGATGATTCTCATTAGAGCGGGCCGTGCCTGGAGCGGGGCGGGGACGGGCCGGGGCCTGTCCGTGCTGCACTGTTCATATTACACTGAATGTATAGGGCGGGACGCGAGCGTGCAACAACCGTGGTGCAAACGAGCGTCGAGCGGGCCCGGACGGGACACTGTTAATGCACTGTGTAATATAAATTGATTCATACAAAATGTATGTAACAGATTAAATCCGTGCCCCGTCCGGGCCACGTCCACGGCCCGCCCCGGGCACAGCCCGCTCTAATGAGAATCATCCCTTATTCAATAAAAGACGTAGATCCGTAGATCCTCTACGAAAAAACTTGACGTTAGTTAATTTATAAAGTCCATGGAAAACTTTTTTGCACGCCTTTGTTTATTACCCAGATTATGGAATCGTTCCCTAGTTATAAAAATGTAAAATAATAGTACCTATAAATGGAGCCCTCGAGCCTATGATTCGTGGTCACAGCACAGACATATAATAATTAAGAAAAAAAATTTACTTCTGTGGGTCACAGAAATATTTTTTTTTTTAAATATTTCGTGGTGCATCTTTTGACAGTTAAATTCGTTAGTGATGGACATGTCAACTTATCAATCATTAATCATTTTGTTTTTTTAAGTATATAATTTCGATTATAATATAATAAAAGATAAATAAAATATTTGAGGCCTGTTTGAATTTTTATTTTGTGTTATGAACTTTATACATTACTTTAAATTATTTACATGTAACGAATGAACTCCATATTTAAATGAATCTATTAAATATGCACAATGTTGGCTTCGTGTAGAGGAGGCTCAGACCACTGGCACAATAGACCACAGACATATAATAATAGTAAGCAGACTGAACATGTCATTTGAAATTGCATGGCAAAAACACACACTAAGATTATTATTCACACAACGACAGAATACAGGGTCGGATCTAAGATAATTAATTATATTCGGTACAGTGTAGCAAAACCAAAAATTTTGAGACGCTGACTCTTAAGCCGTGGAAACACTTCCACACATTGTACACGTTGCATTTTATCATTTCTATTGAGTTTAAAAGCACAAAACAGTAAAAAATAATTTTAAATATTTATGTCAACTGTGACAACACAACAAATATGACAGTTAAGGATCATTTCGCATGAAAAATCCGGCTTGGATGATAAATCTTTCAGTGTAGTGGTTCGTGTTGCAATACATTGCAATGCTAAGGAAGGAAAGGGACAGAGTTATGTGACAGTCCTTATCATGAACAGGATGCAAATATTGTCAAATATTATCAGTAGCCCAAGAAAAATAGCGTTCCAACTAAAATAACTCACGAACAGGCTGGTTTCCGAAAATAATTAAATATTAGGTAATTCTAAGACACTATATTTTCGAATCCAAAGTAATTTTGATATGGAAGACTTAAAAAAAAATGAAAATTAAAAATAGGGGCACATTGGGAGAGCATTAACAATAACAGAGGTTATTATTTTGAAACGTGCATAAGTAACCAAAATAATAATGACGACAATAAAATCCACTAATAAAAATAAGAGGAAATGTTTTTTTTTTAATAAATTTAGCTAATCAGCTTTATACCATTGTAAAAGCTATGGTAAAAATGATATATGCCTTTTTGAAGTATTTAAAAGAAGCAAATATTCTTTAATCTTATTTCTAAAAAAAATCTAACAAATAACATTACTGGAACAAAAAAAATAATATCTCTTCTTTAAAACACAGTGCAAAAATATAACACAAGTTATTTTTGGTAGACTTTTGGTTTCATATAAAACAAGATTTGGAAATACAAAAATCCATCTAAAAATCTAACCGCATAAACACAATTTTAAAACCTGGATCAGAGTGCACGGCACTTTGAATCTTAAACATAGAACGCATACGGTTCAATTTCGATCGCTGTGTAGCGCGGAAGATACACGAAGTAGCTTATGTGTGTATAGGTATCATACGCACTGACTATGATCCCAGAATATATAATAGTACTAGAGTAGTATAGGGCAATAATATTATTAATATATATTGTTTTTTCATGGTAAAAATGAGGTGTATTACGTACAATATACACGTTTTTCCTTACAATAAAACGCTTATTAAATACTTACCTTATTCGAAGCCCATCGATTATAATAATATTTGAGAGCGGCTCTTCCGTTTCCCTTTTTATCGCTAAATAATTCCGTTTTTCAACCGTTTTTCGCCCTTCCACCGCCCCGCAGGCGAAGTGGTGGGGGCACGTGGGCGCCCCGACTTCGCTCTAGCTTCTTTGGCTCTATGAAAAAGTCTGCCAGGCAGGACTTAATCGATGGGCTTCGAATAAGGTAAGTATTTAATAAGCATTTTATTGTAAGGTAAAACGCGTATATTAAATCCTGTACTCTTATTCGAAGCCCATCGATTATAATAATATTTGAGATACATGTTTGGTATCGCCTGGCGGTGGAAGGAAGGAAGCCAATGTGATAAGAATTTATTTCTGTGTATAGGTATATATTATGAAAATCAAAGATGAAAATTTTCAATGTAATATTTATTTTTGAAGAAAAAATTATAAAATCAGTATTAACTTAAATACACACACATGTGAAACTGATTATGCTCGTATTAAATAAATTAACAAATGAATTAAAATAATTCTTGTTTACGGTGATCTAAATTGCTGTAAACAATGAACTTAAGAAAGAATCAGCTATCGGTTGTCGAATCTCTCTACAATAATATTTCCTGAAAGTGTCTCCTGAACGCCAGTTGCCTTGAGACGTGATTTGATCTATTGAAAAATTGTTTATCCAATTTTTTGATGCCACTGCGGCCCTCACACTGCCCGGAGTAGCTTTAATGCCTGCATCTCGAAGTGTAGATTTAATCCAGCCGGCAATTATAGTTTTTGAAGCAGGGCGTGGTTCACCTCTGGCGGTGACAAAAAGCTTAGACGTATTGCATGACTCTCTTCGCTCTTGCCCCAGTTGTATTAGCATAGTGACCCAGTATACGGGGTCTATATCTCTTACTGGCGCACTACTAAGACGCGAGCCCAATTGACGATAGTCTGATCTATCCGTTTTGGAACCAAAACCCGGCCATAAAACTAAGCTTTCCTCTGAAACTGCACAATGCTCCGAATCTATGCTCAGCAGAGTGAGGTCATGAACCTGGCGGCCAGAATATTATAACAGTAATATAGCTGTACGTTTAGAAACCTCATAAAGGGTAAGTGGCACCTCCTTATTTTCTAAGTAAGCCGTAACTTCCGATACATCCCATATCGGTGGTTTTGGATCCTTGGGACTCTTCAAAGAGATAGCTTTTAATGCTTGCTTAACAAGCTTATGGGAACTTAATGTTCCTGATAAGTCTGGTTCACACAACGTTGCTACTACAGACTTGTGCAGTAAAATGGTACTGTATGATAAACCTTCTTTCTGATGCAGATCACATAAATAACGTGCTAAATCCGAACCAGTTGGTTTGTTTACCGAAACTTTATTTTCCACTGTCCACGTACGCCAACGGGCCCAAGCAACATTATAAGTTTTAATTGTGGACGCTCTCCAGCCAGATTGCAAAAGAGATTTCTGTTCCACCGACCATTCCTCTAAGTCATCAAACCACCCGCACATTTCCAAATTTCGAGATACATCTCTTCGACTTTCGGTGGAGGTGATTGAGTTGACACATCTAATAACACTTCCTGAAGCTTCCAGACCGTGTGTGGAGGAGCCAGGGCTCTGTGCTTGATGTCCGCCCTCCAGAAAAGCTGATTCCATCTGGGCGTCGCTATCATGTACGTTCCTACTGCCTGATTTAGGAGTTGAAGGACTCTTGGCATAAGGCAAGGGGGAGGGAAAATCCATGCCAATCTGAAATTCCAACTCCTGCTGAAGGCATCCTGAAAAACTGCCTCCTTGTTGTTCTGATCGAGTGACACATATTGTGGCACTACATGGGCTGTCTGGGACGCAAAAAGGTCTATTTCGGGCGTTCCCCATTTGGCAAAAACCACTGCCGTCGCTGACGGTAGCAAGTGCCATTCCGGAAGCGGTTTGTGTCTCGATAGGCAATTGGCATCGTTGTTGAACATACCAGGAAGGTGACAAACTTTTAAACTTATAAAATGACGCTCTAAGATCTGATAAATGTTGTATGTCAGATTCATTAAGCATGTTGACTGAGTGCCACCTTCGTTTCGCAAACACGCTTGTACCGTGCGACTGTCGGTCTGCAGGAGAATTGATGTCTGGCAAAGACCTAGATCTTGGCATTGTTCTTGTGCGCAGAGAATCCGGGCAAACGAAATGGCGGGAGGGTTCGGTACCGAAAAATTTACCGGGTAAAAAAAAATACCGGTAAAAACCTCGACCCGGCACTACGTCTGTCCGACTAAAACCCTAACTAACTTAAACTATACGCAGACTGCTACCACCATAGTTTATAACGGGAACTACAGAACCCTGTATATTAAACCTAACTTAATAACTACAATCACCCACAAACTCAAGGGTCCACTTACCAAACTTAATCTTCCTGCTCTTCGGATCCAATCTTGAGTGTCTTCGGAAAGGGGGGATCCCTAATCACCCTACCTAACCCATGAGATCTCAATTCCCCAGAACAAATACGTAGGTTTCTTCCCGAAGGTTCACTCGGGAACAGCTAGGTGTGAACAGCCAGCCACGTTTCACCTCTCACAAGAAAAAGTCACAATAACAGGTTTTTTCACAAACACAAACGTTCAATAGTTATTTAACAAAAGGGAAATTCACAATTATAACTCAAACTAACAATTAAACAATCACAAGTCAAACTAGTTAATAGACCGTTCACACGCGGTCGTAAAACTGACCAACAAGATGGTCGCCCGCACCGGCGGGGATATATCACGCAGTATGACCTCATACACGCGCGATCCAAACGCTACTGCAAGATCGACTAAAGGTCGACGGGCGGAAGCCGCCTGCGCCAATGTTGCCAGTAGGAAACAAAATGGCTGTGCGTAAAGCCAGCCACGCACGGCGCAGCACACGCTCAATGCAATGCATAGATTTTACAAACATCAACAAGTTTATTACAAACAGTTCTAATACCTTCAAAACTGCCAAAAGTTCCTTCTCGTTGCAGTGGAGCAATCTCTCCGACTCGTCCCACGATCCTGATAGGCAAAGATGTTCAACTTGGCTCCCCACGCGCAATCCGATGCATCTGTTGTCAGAAACTGCGTAGGGGGAGGCGCATGCAGTGGTGAAGCCATGCTGCAGTTCTCCTGTCATCAATAGAGATCCTGAAGAACTGGGTTCGGCAGAGACAAACGCTTTCTTGGATTTTCTTGCATTAGAACGTGTAAAAAGTTCGGCACATGTCGATGATTCAATCGACCTCTGGGAATCGCAAAGCTGGCGAAATTTAATATTCCCACTAGACTTTGAATCTGCACCAAATTCGCCTTGCGATCGTGAAGTAACTTCAACAAGAGTTCTGTTATTTTCACAATTTTTTTGTTTGGAAGGCTCTTCGTTCCTTGCCAGGGATCCCAAATAATTCCCAGATATTCGATACTCGAAGTCTGAGGTGCAAATACCGACTTCTGGCAGTTGATTTGCCAGCCCAGTCTGAACAACGTGTCTGTTATTAACTGCACATGATTGCACAAAATGTGACGATCCTGGTTGGCTAATAAGTAATCTAATAATAATCCGAAGCTACTTCTATAGTACTATTCGTACTATTAGATTAGTCCGAAATATCCTCGAGTCAATATCTTCGACGCTTATTTTTGGGCTTATCATGGCAAGCGGGAGACGTTTGTCGTCGCTTTGCAGCGGGATGAGAACCCGATGGCACATGCTCGCTTTTTGCATGAAATGTATTGTTATAGCGCGAGGAAGCTCTTTGATTCCCACTATTGTTTGGTCCTTGCGCAGGACAACGAGAGCAACTGTAATTACTATTATGACCCTGCGCGGGTGCATGATTACAGTGATGATAGCAAGTACCTTGCGCAGGTACACGTTTTCTGTAATTGCCTGATGGTGGCACAGATGCAACTCGCCCTTGCGCAGGGTGGTGCTGGTTACTGCTGCCTGCATGCGCAGCAGGAGCAGCTGCCAAAAGGACTTGCGGATACCTCCAGCTTTTTCCGCAGTAGCTGCAAAAGTTTCTGTTGCAAAAAGATTCTCACATGTAGGAGGGATCTTACGCAACGATACCTTCAAGAGAGGCTTCTTAACAAACTTCAGTACGCTTTCACGTCTTTGCTGTACTAGGTCTGCTCTGTAACCACATACTAATTGCAGTGCATCTACAGATACCTTGTGATACCATTAATAAAAATATTTTCTATTTTTTCCTTTAAATCAGCATAAGACAGTCCTTCGGTTTTACTAGCTTTAAATAACAAATCCTGTAAACTCTTTTCTAAAACCTCTTTTGTTTTAACATAGCAAAGGTAAGGGCAGCGAAAGACCTCTCAACATAAGCCAGGGTCTTTGAGGTACCAAAAGCCTTAACTTCGTCATTAGCCTCTAATTCAATAAACCCAGGGGCGTGGGAGTAAGATTTTTGCACTTCGGAATATCGAACATCTGACCAGGACGATTCCCCGAAACGTTGAATGTCCTTAAGAGAGTTTACAAAAGCTTCCAGTGCCTTTGAAACTGAAGGCTCCTTAAGACTTGTGTTCAGAGATATGTTAAAATCTAATTGTTTACTTGTACTTGGCTGAACATCCTTAGATGCGCATGCTGCCTCAAAATTATCATGCGAAGGGTAATCGTATAATTCTCCACTAATATTTGCATCAATAAACTCGTTATTTGACTGATCATACTGGGAGTAAACAGGAGTACTGTGATTTTATGAATAGAATTGATTTTGCAAATCACTCACCGATTTCGCAAGCTGTTCTAACTTTTTCTCCTGTTTAGCCTCACGTTCTCATCGCCTTTGTCTCCGAGACTTAGCTCCAGAACTGCTACTACTCGAACTTGAACTTGACGATGACCTTGATCGCCTCCGAGGGCGAACGAAATTATCCTTAATGTGATCACTCATTTTACTGAAACGAATTCACACGTTAAACACTGAAATTCAGTCACTGCTGAAAGAAAACACGGATTCGGAATAAAAAATAATTATTAGTTATAGTAAATCGAACGACAAACATCGTTGCAGTACAAAAAATTTAAATTTTAACTTACGCGATGTATAACGGTCGTGGTAAAAACAAAAATGTTGCCAGGCCACAAAATGTTTTTGTGTAGCTCTTAAACACGACCGTACGTGGCGGGAAATCAGACGCCAATGAAGCTAGAGCGAAGTCGGGGCGCTCACGTGCCCCCACCACTTCGCCTGCGGGGCGGTGGAAGGGCGAAAAACGGTTGAAAAACGGAATTATTTAGCGATAAAAAGGGAAACGGAAGAGCCGCTCTCAAATATTATTATAATCGATGGGCTTCGAATAAGCGTACAGGATTTAATAAAACATTCTGTGAATATGTCACGCATCTCCGTTATCTATTTTAATAATATTTTATAGCTGAAGAGTTTAGTTGTTTATTTGTTTGTTTTTTGAATGCCATAAAATCAGGAACTGCTGAACCGTTTTCAAAAATTCTTTCACAGTTGTAAAGATGCGTTATCGTAAAATATTTTGTAGGTATTTATTAATGTTAATGAGATGAGATGTTATCTGTAGTAGGCAGATAACCTACTACAGATTACCTTCTTAATACCTTCAGAGTTTCGAGCCTGAATTGTCACAAGACGATTAATGCGTACGAGTTCCTTCCGCGTCCTGGAGTGTCCCCGCCCCGCCCGCACCCTACCCCGCGCATGCGCCGCAGTACAGAGCGAGCGGCGAGCGGTCGGCCGGCCGGCAGACTTGTGGCCCGCCCGCACCCCGCTTCAACCCCGCGATAAATCGCTACGAACTTTTATTAAATTTATTACGAAAATAACACTTAATGTGTTGGATTTCACATCTGTCTGTTTATCGATAGTGCAGAAATAAAAGTCTACCAAAAAATCCTGTTGTAATTTTTTTCAAGCAATAATACTCATATATTTTTGCACATATTTTTTTTATTGGATTTGAAATAAAATATAAAGAATTGTATAAAGGATCGTTAAAAAGTTTTTTCTTTATTGTTAATTTTTTTATACCAAAAGATTTTATTTTTTAAAGAATAATTAAAATATTTTAAATTAAATCGATGATTTCCGAAATACAAAAAAGTTGGATTATACTTAAACAGAGAGAATCAGTACAATATCTACTTTATAATAAATACAATATTCCTGTTAGCAATTTTCTGCTCAGTTGTAATATTTTTTACATAATTTATTTATTTATTTGCATATGCGTGTCGATTTTTTTGTGGATTTTTATCACAACATGTTGTAAGATAATTTATCTAAGCGATAAAAAAAGAAAATCGCTATTCTAGAATTATTTTTTTTGCCATACTGAACAATGTTATTGTTCTCAGGCTACAGTGCGTGTGTGAAATTTGTGTTCCTTCTGCTTATATTTAAAAAAAAATTTACTTCTGTGCAATAGACAGAGATCCACTGGGTTGGGTATTTTTTCCATGATGGCAACAACTTCATGACAAGACATCTTTTGAGTAAGCTTTGCGGCTGTCAAAAAAGCAAAATAAATTTTACAGTTGTGTTTTGTCTTGTGTCGGATTTGTACTGCATTTATTTGAAGATTTTGAAGGGGTTGTCGTAAATTGTTATATTTAAAATGGCTAGAGAAAGCAGTGCTGGTTTTGACAGACATATTACTATCTTTTCACCTGAAGGAAGACTTTATCAAGTTGGTATGTAAACTTTTAATTTTTTCGTTACCTGCGAATGTTTTACTATTTAAAAAGGTTTTTCACGAAATATCCTGATATTCTGGTATCTAAAATGCTACACAAATCTTTAGTTATGTTGAAACACCAATGTTTCACATAAAATTTAGGTTATGAATAATATGCAAAACTGTACTGTCATTCCATTGCTTCTTTTGCTTAGGTAACTCTGGATCTAGATGACGAAGTCTTTTTCTAGCTTAAATTTAAGAAGGAAAGCTAAAAATTCGGTTTCTTTTGGGGTTTTATGTTAAAATCTTGTGTATCTACAGAATATGCCCTGAAGGCTATCAACCAAGGCGGCCTGACATCGGTAGCGCTCCGCGGCGCGGACGCAGCCGTGGTGGCGGCCCAGCGCAAGGTGCCGGACCGTTTGTTGGACCCCTCTTCAGTCACACATCTTTTCCCGCTCACCAGTAGAATTGGGTGTGTCATGACAGGAATGATTGGTTAGTAGTTCATTTTATTGATAATAAGCTGATGCTTATTATCAATCAGAAGCATTGTAAAATCTCTAGAGTTATGATGACCAGAGATTGGATATTCCAGTACATATTTATCTAAACTTCGAGGACACATTACATAACATGAGTGGATAATACCACCTCTAATAAATTTTTAACACCGGGATTTAAAAATCATGAATTGTTATTGAATTTTATAAAAATAATATAAATTTAGTTACAAATTATTGATTGAACCATATTATTCTACTTTTGAGAGTTCCGTACTAAAATTGTGTCAAATTAAAATGTTCTTCAAGTGAATAAAATAAAAAGAAAAACTCAATATCTTTATTCAATTCAGTTATTTGTTAAAGATATCAAAAATTATTATTTTAATTTTTGGAGGTGGTGTTACATACTCCTCGAAGTTTACGCAAATATGTAGTACTGGAATATCCTATCTCTGATGTTGACACACTACAAAAACAATGAAATAGTTTGTCACTATCATTCCTTAACCCAGTTTATCAACTTAGCAAACATCACTCATTGAATATGGACCAGATATTCTAATCTACCAAATAGATATAGTCCAGGACTAATAAAGAGCTTGTCCATGGGACAAAGACCAAGGGGCTGATTGCACTAATTATTATTGTGCCTCAGTTGTTTCTCAAATGCAAAAAAGATTATATAAAAGCATAGAAAGCTCTATGATTAGAACAATGTCTTTGGCTTTTGAGACATGATATCAACGAGACCAATGGGCTATAAATTAGCTGAGTGTGAAGAACCCTGGGCTCACTATACAAATTTTCAGCTGACAGCAAGTCCCAGGTGCAGCGCGCGCGCTACGAGGCCGCCAACTGGCAGTACAAGTACGGCTCGGAGATCCCCGTGCACATCCTCTGCCGCCGCATTGCAGACATTTCACAGGTGTACACACAGAATGCTGAGATGAGGCCTCTTGGGTGCAGTATGTATCATTATTTATTTTTATTTTATTAAAAAATTGTGTGCGTTTGACCTCCAAATGATTTTAGTAAATAACTTTTATGAAGTTAGTACAGAGAGCAGTTGTTTTGGTCTCAACAATGTATTCTGTCCCCACAGCCATGATGATGATCGCGTACGACGACGAGACGGGCGCCAGCGTGTACAAGACGGACCCGTCCGGCTACTACTGCTCCTACAAGGCCGTCGCCGCGGGGGCCAAGGTATGGGACCTTTCCTAACTACATCTATAGATTTGAGATAATACAATACACATGCACTTTTTCAAACCAAGTCTTTCGGTTTGAAAAAGTGCATGTGTAGGTTCATCTAACGTCCTGACCGGACCCTTCTTTTTGCATATTTTTTTAGTATAATTGTATTTTGGCATAACTTTGTTGTTATAATTGTCCCTAGGCCACAGACGCCAACGCGTACCTGGAGAAGAAGCTGAAGAAGCGGTCGGAGCTGAGTGCGGACGAGGCGGCGCAGCTGGCCGTGTCGTGCCTCTCGCACGTGCTGTCGGTGGACTTCAAGTCCAGCGAGATCGAGGTCGGCATCGTCAGCAAGGACAACCCCAACTTCACGTGAGTCACTCATACAACTTCATAACAACAGACATAAATCATACACCAAAACCTTCCTCATAACATAACCCACCCCGCACGTGGTTTTTGAGTTTATCGCGAACAGACAGACACGGTGTACGACTTTATGATGTGTGTGATGATTTAAAGCATTCGTACTTAAATTATTATTTTTTTCTTTCCAGTGTGCTATCGGAGAGTGAAATCGACAAACATCTGACCGCGATTGCTGAAAAGGACTGAGGGGCTCGGCAAATCAGTATGATTCTATAATATACTATTTTTTAATAAACTTCTTTAAACACCGTTCCCTAGCGTATCACTGTCGTGTAGATTCAAATCCGTCAAAACAGAATATTGTTCTATATGAGGAACGATATTCTTGGGCATGTCTTGCACGACGTCGGTGAAGTTTTGCAGGCTGCAGCAGAACGTAAGGCCGAGCACGGGCGTCTCGTAGTTGCGGTTGCGACGCAGCTCGCGCAGCCAGGAGATGCTCGAACATATGCTCTCGCAGAATACAGACTCCTGAAATATTGATTTTTTATTTTTAGGAACACGCATTGAAATGAAGCAGTAAAAAACCGAGACATTTTGTAATTTTTACATAGGTACCCATATAGTATAGGCAGTACGAGAGTTTGAAAAGATAATCGCTTGGTTAAAATTATATCCTTGTATTATTATTCGCCAGAAACTGCATTTTTACAAGCTTTTATTTAACTTAAGTTACCCTTAAAACCATTTTTCACCCACTTGCGATTTTGATGGAGCTGAAACTTGGCGTAGGTATTTATGTTCGATGGCATTGCAATATTATGGTACCATCGAGTTGGACTCATGATGGAGTCGAGATGTAGGAACTGGAGCTCTGATGGAAAATACTAGGTCAGTCGCGTTACGGCTCGTTTGTTTTGTCGTCATGAGCAGTTTCTATTCCTCATGGACGAAGGTTTGAAGATGGAGTCTGGATGGAACTCCTAGGCGGCCATTACATTTTTGTCACTTATTTGATGTTTAAACACCTCCCTAGTGACGATAAAAGCTTGTCTCGAAAATGAAACTTTTGTAAATAAAACGAAGGTAGTTCGTCACACAGCGTACCTTGATTTCGCTGACTGCCACGAACGGATTATTGAGCACGACCAGCGCGACCCCCTCCCTCGTCCCCTCGCGCAGCACCACCGTCCACAGATAGTGTGGCGCCGGGAAGCGCCCCCCCGCGCGCAGCTCCACGGGCACCGCCCCCCACTGCCCGCGCAGCGCCAGCACGCCGCGCGCGCCCGCCAGCACGTGCAGCGCGTGCCCGGCGCGGCGCGCGGCGTGCAGTGCGCGAGCCACGTCGCGCTGCACGTGCTGCCAGTTGCCGAGCGCCACGCTGCGCCATGACACCACCTGGATAGAAGAAAGAAAAATCGTTTATTCGACATTACACGAAGATACAATCTTATAAAAAAAAAAATACATATTTGTGTTATATCAAAAAAGCCCCTCTGAGCATATTGTTGCAGTAGAAACCACAACGCTGTCCAGCGTTGTTTCGAGGGCACCATTAAAAAAACCATAAATTAAAAACAAACACAACTTAAAACATACAAAACGAACGTCACACTTATAAGACTATCGATCAAAGGCGGCGCTAAAAGCGGATATATCAAATTATCTATGATCTGTATCTCAAGTTACTTGAAAACCTATTTCAGACTTTTAAGTTAATTAAGTTGTACTTTCCTTCTTAATGCACTCATTTTTGTGCCAATTATTATCATCATATTCTGCTACTACTAGCCGAATGTTGTACTTTCACATTTAAGCTTAAACCGTCTAACTACAGACCTACCTGCATGGTACCTATGAAAATTTGGACTTGGTTCGACCAGTAATAATATAATTACATTTAATGAGTGTTTATTTAACACAACTCTAATGGTAAACTGATTATTATATAGCCATTTTGACTTAAGATGAAGATGCTAAAACTGGCTGTGAACTGGGGATCCGCCTCTCCCAGACTTTATCCTATCCAGATTTAAATGACTTACACCACAAGACCACAACTAAGTCCGTCCATTGGTTGAGGGGTAATGGACTGACACATACAAGCTTAAAAAAATTGGTTAAAATTGAACCTTGTTAGACACGAAGTCCGTAACACGAGCGTCCTGATCCTCAAAGTAATGTGGCGCCAACAGCTTAGCGGCCGTGACCGTCTGCTCTGCTAACGCTACATCATCGTGCTTGAGCAACTCCCGAAGCCTTTTATTTGCACTAGCATCATCATGGAACAAGGCTTCCGCGTCTTTCCTGGTCGTGCTATCGAACATGTGGTTGAAATTGCCGAGAATAGTGAGCGGGGCGAAGTTGTCGGTATGCGGGGGGAGGGGCATGTCGCCTCGGGGGGCGGACACGAGGTGCGCGGCGCGGGCGACGGCGCGGTCGGCGTCGAAGCACAGCGTCGCGAGGTGTCGCGTGCCGCCGCCGGTGCCGCTGGTCTGGTACGCACGGCCTTGCAATGGTGGGCTGCAGTGCTGCACCTGAGGGGGAATTAAATATTACTAGCTAGACCGAAATTTTTGCAGTGAAAGCATCCTACTAATATTATAAATGCGACAGTTTGGATGTGAGTTTGTGAGAATGTTTATTATATTACTCATCAAGGACGGATCTTGATGAAATTGGTATACGGGTAGAAAAATAAGGGGAATAGCACATACAGTATTACACGAGAGCGAACCCCCGGGGCGCGGCTAGTAGTTTTATAAATCAAGTATAAAGTCAACAAAAGAGACAATTCCTTACATCATGCAGCACGTCCTCAAACACGTCCTCCTGGCAGCCGAGCTCGAGCAGATGCCGCAGGCGGGCGTCCTCCCGCACGCGCAGCCGGCCCCCCTCGCAGGCCGCCCGCACCCCCGCGCGGCCCGGGTAGGCCAGCAGCGAGCCGCGGCCGCACGCCAGCCGCAGCTCCTCTCCAGGCGCGGCGCGCACGCGGCCGCCGCGCGCGCGGTGTGACGTCACCAGCGGCATGTGGTCCGGCACGCACTCCCGGCACTCCAGCTCGATCACGCAATCCCCGCTGGCTGAGATCATTCATACACATAACGAGAATAAGTTCCACTTGATTAATAACAACAACAATAAACATATCAAAGTTTTGCGACAGTTGTAACCACTTTGTAACTGTCGCAAAAGAATGTCACAAAAACCATCTTGGAGTCGTGCTCATGCATTTATAAACAAGTAACATTTTTCCAAATCTTATTTGAGAGATCGGTGTTATTCATGCAGGCATTTGCAGACCGTACCTACCCGGTCACTTCTAGTTATATAATACTAACCTAACATAGTTGTTTAATGGTTACTAACAATAGTGTAAAATAAATAAATTCTAATAAGCACATAGATACTGGGGTTGTACGTAGGTATGCACTAAGATCCACAGAATGTGTAGGTACCTACATAAAATGTGAAAAAACTGAATGGGTACTTACAGTCAGCAAATAAAGCGATTCTGAAGCAGGCCACAAGTACAGCTACCCACAATGCAGCTCCCATGTTACACCACTGGACAGTAAAACTCTCGATAGTTACCCAGACTTGTCCCAAGAAGACTGGCAAGCAAACTATAGTGAACTGCCGAGTTCCCTAGCTTGATATGATAAGAGGGTCGGAGGTCGGGGCGACGCTCCACTTGTTTGTTTGTTATTCACAACTACGCTTTGTAATAAGGTAATTAGGCGCACGAGTTCAACTATTTTGTTGTCTCAGTAGTTAATATACTGTGATTGTTTATGAACAGTATAATTAAATTGTCTCTGTGTAATTACTGTAATATTGGAAGTGTCTAAGCGTGTTCTGTCTTAAAAATAGTTCATTTGGGCACTAGCAGGATCACTGATTGAAATACTGGATTGAGTTGACCGTTTAATATGGACGCCGGAGAACTACTGATGTAGTCTCCGCTCCGTTGAAGTAACATAAACAATTAAAATAAACATAAGTATAAGTACATATGACACAAAGGTACAGTGATGTAGGTACGTAACCCTACAATATCAAGGAAACGCAGCTAAGTAGTAACTTTGTAACGCGGCGACGCGTTCATCCTCTTTGGATCCATTTATGCGTGCGCTGGCACATACATACTTATTTCATCTGTAATAAATTTTAAACTGTATTCATACAATACATATTCGATTCTGCATTTTGTTGTCATTCTTGATCCAATTTCTATAAGTTTATAAAGATAATAATAATAACTATTTTTAATATATTATAATTAACAATAGGACCCTTACTACAGGGTCCTATTCATACTTATATTCTTATGTTTTACCAATAAAATCATATACAACGACCCTGAAGATTATTATTATTTGGAGCTCACGCTCCAACTTCAATCTAAAATCATTGAATCTTCCTTTCAGTGGATATAGGAGGTTTTTATAACGAACCTTCTGTACAATTTGTCTTATTTTAGAGAAAATAACTGTGACCCGTGGCTTCGCTCCCGTAACAAATGTATTAGTATATTAAGAATATGTCCTTAACTCATGTCCCAATGGCAAAGGTAAAATAAAAAGCGTATTTCACGATAGGTAGTTTAATATGAACATAATATACAATGCCGATGTTTATTTATAAAAGCAGGTAAAAACCGACGAGACACATACACCGTACGATAAAATAGTAATTTATTTAACCTTCAACGTACATAATATTACACAGGGTACTTAATAACCTATTATAGTTTATACCACTTGTGCTGAAAACTCATCTCGGTTAAGAATAATTTTGAGAAAAGATCTCAGCATAAGTTTACTCCCTCCGTATTCCCAAGAGATTATTTCATTATGATTAAGATCACACTTCAGTTTTGTAAATTATATTTCGAGCGAAGATGTAAATGCACAAGCGAGGTGCGTCTGCGCCGAACAGACAACAAAATTGAAATGCATTTGAAGCTGAGTGATTTATATAAATATGGCTTAGGCGAAATATTTTTTGACCGTAATGCAATCAAAAAATAAATATATAATTCAAGTAAAAAAGCCGGGCTACACCCGTTTTTTTTTGGTAAAACTTATACAACTTCGTTTAAAAGCCTAAATTAAAATTAACATTTTACTGAGATAAGGTACAAATAATTGCGATTAAGTACCTAACATTTGCGTGGCAAACTGCCTCTGCTAAAATTACAAATATTTTCGTCACATCAAAGTTGATAATTTCAACTTTGATTTTGAAATGTAAAATGTTAAAATGTGTTCTAGATATAAAACTTCACAAACTGCAGTGATGTGTCAAGGCAAGTCATGCCATTTTTATTCGTTTATTTATTGCGCGGTACGATTACATATTGCACGAACTTAAAGCGTACGTAACTGATGGGCGAAGCAGCGCCCACTATGCTCGGGCAAAGTTTCCCTTGCCTGTGTCCGATGTAAGCAGAGAACGATAATTTAAACAGCCGACAACTCTTACCCTATCACAGAGTAGATAAATGCAAAGTATAAGCGTCATACAACTACGCAATACAATACCACTAACATCTATCAAATATTGTTGTAACAGTGACTTGTAGATTGATCTTTCTATTTATCTACTCTGTGTGCCTACGAAACACTAAAAATCAATGCATTTATTAAATAATAACACAAAACATAAATCAAAGATTTACATGAATATGACAATGATGAGTGAATGTCTGCTCCCAGTTCCATAGAACTTGAGGGAAATATAGACGAATCTAATGTGCCAGTTTTTGTTTACACCGAAATATTATGCGACTAGATATTACTGCGGTCTATTTGATATATTTTTGACCACATTGCTTGCAATGCGAGAAATAATATTGAGTTTTGAGACAGCTCTAAGATAATACAAGCGCAAGTAGCGACGTCTTTTGGTCGGCCGTAGTTAGTTGAATCTCAGGAACCATATTCATGTGAAGTAATGCAAAACTTTGTCCAATAAATCAATCCAGAAATGCGACTTTTCGCAACTAGTGTCTTGAAACAGCACATCGGATCGTCGTAACCTGTAGACCGTACACGCCTATAACAATGAAAAATATTTGTAATCTCCGACTACAGCTAACATCAGACACTAGTGTAGTAAATAGATAATTTTCCTTGATTGAAAACAGTTTGCTATTGAAGCGATAATTATGTGCAAAATTTGATTTTAGGTAAAATTTGAAAAAATATGCAATCCATTTTCAATCCAATTTCGCATTTATAATATTAGTTAGGATTACCTAACTAATATTATAAATGCGAAAGTGAGTTTGTTACCTCTTCACGCTTTTATTTACTGAACCAATCTTCCTGAAATTTCGCATACACATAGTTGGAAGTATTGATTATAAGACCAACTGTTACACACCATATTAAGACAAATAAAATTATTATATTCTATAAGGGCATAGGGTATTTTTCATCAAGCGGGAAAAAGCACCGTTCCTGTAGAAATTAACGCGGGCAAAAGCTAGTTTGGATAATGATGTAGTAAAATAATCATACACCGCACAGCACCACAACCTCGTCCTCGCATCAGATAATAAATTAATTTGTTCAAGAAAAAGTTAGTCAATCCCATTATCGGGACAGTTGACACAGCTCGCTATAGCCTGTAACATATGTCGATGTGAGAGGGCGGGCACACGGGCACACCTAGGAGCAGCAGGCGCGCGCGGGCGGCGCGCGCGAGGGCCGGCGCTCGACCGCGATGCGCGCCAGGTCGCCGTCCGCCTCGCGCCCCGCCGTCTTGTCCAGGATGGCCTCGGCCAGCTCAGAGAACGCGCGCTCGATGTTGATGTTGGCCTTCGCCGACGTCTCCATGAAGCGGATGCCGTGCTCGCGGGCGATCTGAACACAACAGAACATATCCTCTACTACAATTGACGCCCAACATGGCATTCTTTCTCTTACTTCCTTCGAGGACAGTTTTCCGCAAATAGACCTCCAGTTTGGGCCCTTTTTGCGTGAGGGAAATAAGCCTTCTTTCTCGCTTGGCTCGCTCCGTTCAATTTACATGAATAAGAAACACAATGTGATTTCACTTCAGTCAGTAGAAATGAGTGAGATAGCATTATATGTTGCGCGTCAATTCTTGCATAATGTATTTGATGCTTAAGTCTACGAGATTTTTTTTTAAAACCTGTGTTCAGTATTTAAGCATATCATAACGAAGTCTTCAGTAGCTTATTAAAAAAGGATAAACCATCTCAAATGGCAATCCAAAGGTTACATTGATTACCTACAACACTTAGAAAATTAAGACTTATCAACAAGTAGCTCTACAATACAAACAAACATAAACAAGATAAAGTGTGTATGAAGGCCAAACACCATGAGTCAGGCTCAGGCAGTATGTGCTCATTATTAACAGATTGTTAATTAACTCCAAATTTTACAATCAATGTTAGTAGGAAACTTTGAATCAAAATCAAAGATTTACAATGTTTCAACAACACGAGCTACAGATTCTTCTACTAAATTATAAAAGTGAATGTTTGTAAGATTTTTTTTATTAATAACTACTCAACGGACTTTGATAAAATTTGGTACACAGGAAGGGCTGCCATCAGCAAAATTGCAGACCTAGGACAAAAACTTCAAAATAATAAAAATTAAAATTACTTCCTTAAAAAAATATTCAATGTCATGTGGCGGAATCTTAGCGGGCTTCCCTGGACATGAAAAATGTCTGGGTTTTACCCAGGCACTTTTTAAGGACCCTGCCCAAACTGTGCCTAGATGCCAATATAATATCCCAAAATTACCACCGGAGTTCCTGATTCTCTCCGAGTGCAGCTAGGATATGTGACTCACCGACTCTCCCCTCTCCTTGCTGACAACCCGCTTCTCCTCCATGTCACACTTGTTGCCAAGGATCATCTTCTCCACATCTTCATTGGCGTGCTGTGTGTAGAACAACATAAATGTTGAGAAAAGTACAGGGCAACAACCAATAAACATAAAAAATATTGTACATAAATAAGAAATCTGACATAGGTACTTCAGGTAGTCATAACAATTGGACAAGATAGACATAACAAAAGGACAAAAAGATTGAAATTTTTTCTTGAAAACACAAAGTCACCATACATACAATTTATTTGCAATTTTACTTGAGCTGTAATGACACAGGTACCTACTTCTGCAGTTCCATTTTACAAGGATATGACTATGATAAAAAAGACTGATAATAGCCTACATGAAGTCATCATAATAATCAAATTATAATAGCTGTTCAACTGCAGAGAGGAAAATGTTGAGACAAAATATGAGTAATGTGATAAGAGAATGAGCAGAACAGGAAACAAGGATGGATAGTGTAATTCCAATTTTTTTGGTAGTTTGCCAATAAAAAAAATCTTGCTAGTAATGTTAAATTTTAGTTGCACACATTTCATGCCGATTGGTGTTAGCTTCAAGATTTAATTAACAAACTAGTAAAGGTTTTCTTGGAATGTTCAATCTAAAGGTACCTGTATGACAGCTGCAAGAGTTAAATATGCGCCACCTCTGATTGGACTGACAACAAGCAGACTCAGAAACCCTAGATAAACACAGATCTATCATCTGTGTTCATGTAGGTTTTCTTACTAACCTCGTCTATATTTCTTAACCACTTGACAATATCATCAAACGTCTTCTCATTAGTTATATCGTACACCAGCATTATGCCCATCGCGCCGCGGTAGTACGACGTCGTGATGGTGTGGAAGCGCTCCTGACCAGCCGTATCCCAAATCTGGAGCTTTATCTTCTTACCTCGGAGCTCCACCGTCTTTATTTTAAAGTCGATTCCTGAAAAAAGAATCCACAAATTTATTACCAAAGAAAATTGGGTGTAGTCACAAACAGATTAAATTATTGTAAACAATGATAAACTTGTAGAGATTAAACTTTAATCGACAATGTTATTGAAGGTAAGTTCAAGAAAACGCAATCCCAATAAATACAAAGGTGGGTCTTACCGATAGTGGATATAAATGTTGTTGTAAAATGGTTGTCTGAAAACCTAAATAATATGCAAGTCTTTCCTACGCCTGAATCACCAATGAGGAGGAGCTTGAATAACAAGTCGTAAGTCTTCTTAGCCATTTTAATAATTATTTAAATACGAGTTACAAAAAGACTAAATGCTCCCCAAAGTCATCCAATATGAAATTTTGACAGAAGGATGATTATTATTGATCGATGTTGCCATGAGATAAAACATGATGTCATCTGATCACAGACTACCAAGAAAAAACCGGCCAAGGGCGAAGTGAGATAGTGATGGCCGTTCCCGTTTTCAAATAAACAGCGGAAAGTTTCTTGCTTTCTCGGAAATATTCTTAAGAACGGAAAATTTTTCTAAGAACCCAACAGAATTTTCGGAAATTTTCAAGAGAAAACAGAAAATGTCTCGCTCGGCAGCTCACTGAAGCAGCAGGCAGTTCATTGCTAGCACAGACTTATAATATTTACGTTGTACGTTAATGATTACTTACATTCTCTTCTTTCTCTTTGGTTCTCTTAGTTTGTTTGTGGTTGCTGGTTGGATGGCTGTATGGGCTTTAAATCCCTTTGCCTTTCCTCACGGATAAATAAAGAAACCAAAAAAAAAAAATGGATTGATCGTGATTTTCGTTCGTACGTTCCACAGAAATATTTTTTTTTTTTTGTACGTTCGTTCGTAATAAAACGTAGTGATTATATGCTCTTTGGTTCGTAACGTAGTGATTAAATGCTCTTTGCTCTTTGCGTGATTTTGCCTTTTGCTTCGTCTATTTCTTTCCCAACAAAAATCAATACCTACAACAATTTTGAGTGGACGCCATTTAGGGCGGTTACTTTATAACATGTAATGTGAAACTGACTGTGTAATGATATTTAGAATTAATTTTGTGTTTGTGACACAATCACAAAGTGAGCGGTAAATCCATCTACCAACATGCATCGTCGTGGCGGGAAACGTATTCGGATGGATGATCCTCCACCGGAGTACGCCAACCCAATGACCCCGGCGACTCCTATGACGGACTATGGTGGACAATCGGTTCACGAGCCCGAGACTCCTAACGTCAACTATTCAGGATTTAATGTCGCCCCAGTGGCGAATTCGACCACCGTAGAAGCACCTAGGGAAGAAGCAGAAGAATCTCATCATTCAGCAGAAGAATTAGCTAGATCGCCGTCGCCAGCCCCTACTAAGCGTATCACTCGCAGTCGTGGTCGCGGAGGAGACGGCGGCTATGTTGGCCGGCTGGCTGAGTCTCCACCGCCGCCGCCTCCCACTCGGCGCCGTGGTCGTGGAGGACGTGGCCGTGGTCGCGGCCGGGGCGCAGCGCCACCTCCTGCCTATTCCCCACCACCAGTTCTATTGCCCGGAGATGATGAAAACAGTCTTTACAATATATTGAGATTTAATAAGACTGCTATAAATGTAAGTTGACAATCTCATTCATAGCTCAAAATCAAATGTGAGAGCAAACTGCATACAAAAATCTTACAACAAGCTAATTATTAAAAAAATAAAAAACACGACTGACACTCACATAGCCACTTGGAGGAATGTTAGGGGGTTAGCTTTAGAATGGATTAAACTCATAACTGACTTTGCTGAAAAAGGTAGTATAGGTTGCGAGGAGCGAAGCGACGAGCGTTAGGTTATACATAAACCAAAATGAGCGAGCGAGCGAGGCGAGCGTGCCGCGGCAGCGGCCGCCGAAGCGCTAGAACCGACTTGGCCCCAAAATAAAAATGCATTTCAGAGTTATAATAATTGTAGTAATTTGTGTAAAGGAAAGAGAACTCAATCAGTTGTAATTAAAAAATTATTAAAAATCAGTTTAATCTATTCTAAAGCAACCCCATGAAAGGAATCTAAAAATACCTCTTGCATCAAAATAACACCCCTTTTTTGGTCAGTTCAACATCTCTTCACGCTCTCTTCATTGGCGTGCTGTGTGTAGAACAACATAAATGTTGAGAAAAGTACAGGGCAACAACAGCAATAAACATAAAAATATTGTACATAAATAAGAAATCTGACATAGGTACTTCAGGTAGTCATAACAATTGGACAAGATAGACATAACAAAGGACAAAAAGATTGGAAATTTTTTTCTTGAAAACTTACAAAGTCACGCATACATAGCTAATTTATTTGCAAATTTTACTTGAGCTGTAATGACACAGGTACCTACTTCTGCAGTTCCATCCATGTTACAAGGATATGACTATGATAAAAAAGACTGATAATAGCCTACATGAAGTCATCATAATAATCAAATTATAATAGCTGTTCAACTGCAGAGAGGAAAATGTTGAGACAAAATATGAGTAATGTGATAAGAGGAATGAGACAGGAACAGGAAACAAGGATGGATAGTGTAATTCCAATTTTTTTGGTAGTTTACCAATAAAAAAATCTTGCTAGTAATGTTAAATTTTAGCTTGCACACAGGCTTTCATGCCGATTGGTGTTAGCTTCAAAGATTTAATTAACAAACTAGTAAAGGTTTTCTTGGAATGTTCGAATCTAAAGGTACCTGTATGACAGCTGCAAGAGAGTTAAATATGCGCCACCTCTGATTGGACTGACAACAAGCAGACTCAGACAAATCCTAGATAAACACAGATCTATCATCTGTGTCTTCATGTATGAAGTTTTCTTACTAACCTCGTCTATATTTCTTTAACCACTTGACAATATCATCAAACGCCTTCTCATTAGTTATATCGTACACCAGCATTATGCCCATCGCGCCGCGGTAAGTACGACGTCGTGATGGTGTGGAAGCGCTCCTGACCAGCCGTATCCCAAATCTGGAGCTTTATCTTCTTACACCTCGGAGCTCCACCGTCTTTATTTTAAAAGTCGATTCCTGAAAAAAGAATCCACAAATTTATTACCAAAGAAAATTGGGTGTAGTCACAAACAGATTAAATTATTGTAAACAATGATAAACTTGTAGAGATTAAACTTTAATCGACAATGTTATTGAAAGGTAAGTTCAAGAAAACGCTAATCCCAATAAATACAAAGGTAGGTCTTACCGATAGTGGATATAAATGTTGTTGTAAAAATGGTTGTCTGAAAACCTAAATAATATGCAAGTCTTTCTCCTACGCCTGAATCACCAATGAGGAGGAGCTTGAATAACAAGTCGTAAGTCTTCTTAGCCATTTTTAATAATTATTTAAATACGAGTTTACAAAAAAGACTAAATGCTCCCCAAAGTCATCCAATATGAAATTTTGACAGAAGGATGATTATTATTGATCGATGTTGCCATGAGATAAAACATGATGTCATCTGATCACAGACTACCAGAAAAAACCGGCCAAGGGCGAGAGTATGAGATAGGTGATGGCCGTTCCCGTTTTCAAATAAACAGCGGAAAGTTTCTTGCTTTCTCGGAAATATTCTTAAGAACGGAAAATTTTTCTAAGAACCCCAACAGAATTTTCGGAAATTTTCAAGAGAAAACAGAAAGAAATGTCTCGCTCCGGCAGCTGCTCACTGAAGCAGCAGGCAGTTCCATTGCTAGCACAGACTTATAATATTTACGTTGTACGTTAATGATTACTTACATTCTCTTCTTCTCTCTTTGGTTCTCTTAGTTTAGTTTGTGGTTGCTGGTTGGATGGCTGTATGGGCTTTAAATCCCTTTGCCTTTCCTCACGGATAAATAAAGAAACCAAAAAAAAAAAATGGATTGAGTCGTGGGATAATGATTTTCGTTCGTACGTTCCACAGAAATATTATTATTTTTTTTTGTACGTTCGTTCGTAATAAAACGTAGTGATTATATGCTCTTTGGTTCGTAACGTAGTGATTATATCACAGAACATATAAAAGATTATATGCTCTCTTTGCGTGATTTTGCCTTTTGCTTCCGTCTATTTCTTTCCCAACAAAAATCAATACCTACAACAATTTTGAGTGGACGCCGTTTCTCAAGTGCGGCAGTTTACTTTATAACATGTGTGAAACTGACTGTGTAATGATATTTAGAACAATTTTGTGTTTGTGACACAATCACAAAGTGGAGCGGTAAATCCATCTACCAACATGCCATCGTCGTGGCGGGAAACGTATTTCGGATGGATGATCCTCCGCACCGGAGCGGGTACCGCCAACCAATGACCCCGGCGACTCCTATGACGGACTATGGTGGACAATCGGTTCACGAGCTTCCGGAGACTCCTAACGTCAACTATTCAGGATTTAATGTCGCCCCAGTGGCGAGATTCGACCACCGTAGAAGCACCTAGGAGGAAGAAGCAGAAGAATCTTCATCATTCAGCAGAAGAATTAGCTGAGATCGCCGTCGCCAAGCCCTACTACGTATCACTCGCAGTCGTGGTCGCGGAGGAGACGGCGGCTATGTTGGCCGGCTGGCTGAGTCTCCACCCGCCGCCGCCTCCCACTTCGGCGCCGTGGTCGTGGAGGACGTGGCCGTGGTCGCGGCCGGGGCGCAACGCCACCTCCTGCCTATATTACACCACCAGTTCTATTGTGCTGAGAATGATGAAAACAGTCTTTACACACATATATTGAATTAATAAGACTGCTATAAATGTAAGCTTCCCGACAATCTCATTCATAGCTCAAAATCAAATGGTGAGAGCAAACTGCATACAAAAATCTTACAACAAGCTAATTATTAAAAATAAAAAACACGACTGACACTCATACAGTCAGCCACTTGGAGAGATATTAGGGGGGTTAGGCTTTAGAATGGATTAAACCTGCATAACTGACTTTGCTGAAAAAGGTAGTATAGGTTGCGAGGCGAAGCGGCATAGTTTAAATGCCGTTGAAGAAGATAAACCAAAATGAGCGAGCGAGCGAGGCAGAGCGTGTTATGCAGCAACCGCCGAAGCGCTAGAACCGACTCTGGCCCCAAAATAAAAATGCATTTCAGAGTTACATAATAATTGTAGCAATGAATTTGTGTAAAGGAAAGGAGAACTCAATCAGTTGTAATTAAAGAATTATTAAAAATCAGTTTAATCTATTCTAAAGCAACCCCATGAAAAGGAATCTAAAAATACCTCTTGCATCAAAATAACACCCCCTTTATTGGTCAGTTGTGTAAAAACAAGTATAGGTAGTTATGTCATTTGCACGTATACTTACTGGGAATCATAACCTAGACCTCCAAATGGAAGATGACTTTTGTTCATATTCATAGGGTTTATGAGAAAGCCTGTTATCCCTAACTCTACATTTAACATTGACAGCAAGTGGTGGACATGGGATTTATTGAGTACAAAGAAGGTAACAGGAGAGTGCCTTAGTTCAGCTGATGCAGTTCTTTATCAACCTCATCAGGGGAGGTGTCAGGAACAGGACCCAGCTGTCACCCCAGACATGGCTCAGATGGACCACACAATAATCATCATAGAGAAGAAGATGACACAGGAGTTTGATGAGGTTTAATTTTATATTTTAGTTTGTAAAATGTATCTGTGCTAGTGTGCATAATAATAATGTGCATTTCTTAGCCTTAATTTATTTACCTAGTTTTAATAATGGTCAAGGGAAACTAGAAATTACAGGCAGGGATTTTTGGTACATATATCTAAATAAAGTGTTTTGAACACTGTTTTTCATTCTGTTACAGATTTAGTGTGTTTCCTTTATGAATGTGTTTTATTTATAAAATTATTTTTGGATCCCTGTTCACAGGAGCCATAATCTCACATAGAGATTGTCTTCATGACATAGCACTCTGTATCTGTTTAGCAAGTTAGATTTTAGATACCTTGAATTATATTCTTCATGCACACAAATTTTTATTTTGTGTGTATTATAATTATTAGCTTCTACAAGAATACTACACATTGACTGGTTAACCTACAAGTTGCAATTTTTTTTAATTTCCTAGGAAAGTGGAGAATACCCTCTGATAATGTCAGGACAGACATGGATGGAAGTTCCACAGCAACTTGCCTGTGAGTTCATCCAGACTCCCTGGTGAAGATGTGCCAGTACTCCATCATCTACGACTTACTCTCACAGTACCTCATGGATAACATCATCTCGCTGCTCACTGGGTTGTCGGACTCACAAGTCAGAGCATTTCAGCACACTGCAACTTTGGCTGGTGGTTAAATGATTTTTTTTTCACAATATTGACAGTTACACATATCACCTATAGTCACCTATAGCTAATTCATTTGAGAACAAAAATATTGATTTTACAAAAAATAGAATACTTTCTAAGTCTTATAATATATTAATATCATCTTTTGCTCGCGCCTGCTCGCGTGAATTTCCCACGAGAACAGTGCTTTTCCCAGGATGAAAGGTACCTTATGTTCTCAGTAATTTCTATGCGAATATTTCAGGAAGATTGGTTCAGTGATAAAGTGTGAAGAGATAACAAACAAATAAACTCACTTTCGCATTTATAACATTTGTTGAGATTGAGATATACTTAAGAGACAAATATTGTTTGATTAATGCCTTTTATTCTATACATTGAGTTGAAGAATATAACAGTAGAAGAGGGATATGATATGAAGCAACCAATTTATGCCGTCCAACAGTGATGAATAAGCCATGATATGCTTACCATGAATGGAAACTGTCTCAGGAGTACAAGCGGCTAGGGCGCGGACAAGCGGCCAAGATTCATGTCGCCGCGAGCAGGAGAAATAAATAAGAAATGTTGTTTATTGTTGCAACAAGGTATTTAAATGAACTATTTCAACCGATCAAAACTAGAATAAGAAATTTAATTAACTGTTTTGTGAAATATAATTAAAAAGCTAGGAATCAAATGTGAAAAGAGAGAGAAATTTACATTTAAGCTGTCTTCTACACATATATAAACATGAGTATTTACTCAATGAGAATAATAAACAAGAAATTTCAATTTAAGCTGTTTGACCAAATAATGTAAAGCGGGGACATGATGACCAAGCGGGCGAGTGAGGGAAATAGAGTAAAGATAATAATTTAATTATTTATGATAATAATTCAGAGCGAAAGAATTTTTAATCAAAAATAAATAAAAATGTTTACATGTTAAGTCTTTTTGACAATAATAATGTAAATAGAGTTATGTATTCAGGAGCTCAAAAATGGAGAACAAAAATTTACATGTTCAAGTCTTACTTCTGACATATATACTGTGACAATCACTATGCTTTGTTAACTCGAGGAGCATGGAGGAGATCAAGAAATGTTATCCTACATGTTCATCTGTCCAAGATATATAATGTCAACAAGCGGGCCAGCTACTAGGTGCTGAGCCACGGCAATCAAGAAATGAAGTATGAATGTTCTAATGTTCTGTTTCTAAATGAGCAGGTAATGACAAAGCGACTATTTCTTAGGATTCAGAAACATGGAGGAGATCAGAACATGCTCTACATGTTCAAGTCTGTCTGCACATAAAAAGACGCGGGCCAGCGGCGGTAATAACGGCAACAAAACATGGAGGAGATCAAGTCTCTTACATGTTCTTCTTTCTATTTAACAGAAGCCAGCGAAATATTGGTGGCCGTGAAGCAGGACCAAATAACATAAGATGAACATGACATGTTAAGTCTGTCTTCGTAGATATATAATTGTGACTGGGCACCTATTTCCATCGGAGCTAGGAGAACATGGAGTATTACTGCTCTTAATGTTCAATCTGTCTTCGTGCATACGATATGGTAACTGTGACAAGCGGGCCAGTGAGTGGAGGTGCTGGTGGCAGCGCAACTGAGAGAACAGAGGAGATGGAATATGCCGGCTCATCTGATTTGCACCGGATTAATGTCGCCCAGCAGCTGGCGCTTCCACAAGCCCAGGAGAACATGGAGGAGATCAAGAACATGCTCTCCTACATGTTCAAGTCTATCTTTCCAGTACGATATGAGTAACTGTGACAAGCCGGGCCAGCGAGCGGCTGGAGGTGCTGGTGGCCAAGCGGCAGGAGCTCGGGGAGAACATGGAGGAGATCAAGAACATGCTCTCCTACATGTTCAGATCTGTCTTCGTGCACCGATATAGGTAACTGTGACAAGCGAGACAGCGAAGCGGCTGGAGGTGCTGGTGGCCAAGCGGCAGGAGCTCGAGGAGAACATGGAGGAGATCAAGAACATGCTCTCCTACATGTTCTAAAGTCTGTATCTTCGTGCACCGATATAGGTAACTGTGACAAGCGGGCCAGCGAGCGGCTGGAGGTGCTGGTGGCCAAGCGGCAGGGCTCGAGGAGAACATGGAGGAGATCAAGAACATGCTCTCCTACATGTTCAAGTCTGTCTTCGTGCACCGATATAGGTAACTGTGACAAACGGGCCAGCGGCTGGAGGTGCTGGTGGCCAAGCGGCAGGGCTCGAGGAGAACATGGAGGAGATCAAGAACATGCTCTCCTACATGTTCAGAGTCTGTCTTGTGCACCGATATAGGTAACTGTGACAAGCGAGACGCGAGCGGCTGGAGGTGCTGGTGGCCCAAGCGGCAGGAGCTCGAGGAGAACATGGAAGATCAAAGAACATGCTCTCCTACATGTTCAAGTCTGTCTTCGTGCACCGATATAGGTAGCTTTGACAAGCGGGCCAGACGGCTGGAGGGTGCTGGTAGCCAAGCGGCAGGAGCTCGAGGAGAACATGGGAGAGATCAAGAACATGCTCTCCTACATGTTCAAGTCTGTCTTCGTGCACCGATATGCAGGTAGCTGTGACAAGCGGGCCAGCGAGCGGCTGGAGGTGCTGGTGGCCAAGCGGCAGGAGCTCGAGGAGAACATGGAGGGAGATCAAGAACATGCTCTCCTACATGTTCAAGTCTGTCTTAGATGCACCGATATAGGTAACTGTGACAAGCGGAGCCAGCGAGCGGCTGGAGGTGCTTTGGTGGCC
>CM031592.1:19252985-19310376 GCA_018467065.1 Ephestia elutella | reverse complement strand
GGAAAAATAAATAAACGATTATTATTATTATTATTATATTTATTTAAAGATTTTTCTCCTCTTTTGAAGAAAGAGGGTATACACCATACATGCGGGCCTAAGCCAAGCATATAAGGGGAGATATTATATACTGAAAGTGGAAGTTAATCTAGATGAGCTTAAGAATTTTCGGGTGATACGGCAGGTATTGAGAATGACGGCTTTTTGGATCAAGGTGAGTATATGGGATGGTATTTCAAGTGTATCTAAGCTAAATTTTAGAGAAACTGGTATAACTCCGGTAGAAGATAGTACTATTGGGACTATGTGGACGGTTTGGGCTTTCCATTGAGTTTTAATTTCAATTGCTAAGTCTTGGTACTTGCTCAGTTTATCGGATATAGTATTTTGTAAGTTGTGGGTGTTGGGAATGGCGATGTCTATGAGGTAGACTACTTTATTTAGCTTGTCATGTACAGTTATGTCTGGTCTGTTGAAGTGGACTGTTTTGTCAGTTAAAATTGTTCTGTCCCAATAGATTTTGTAGTTGTTATTTTCTAATACAGGGTTTGGGGTATATTTGTAATACGGGGTCATTTGTGGAATGAATTGAAATTTATGTGCAAGGTATTGGTGTATTACAGAGCCAACCTGGTCATGCCGGTGTTTGTAATCACTTTGGGCGACTGCTTTGCAGGCACCTGTGATATGTTGGATGGTCTCCGAGGCGGCGTTGCAATGTCTGCATAAATCTGTAGGCTGACTTGAGTCTTTAATTATATACTTCCTATAATTACGAGTGGCAATGACCTCATCCTGTATCGCCAACATGAACCCCTCAGTCTCCGGAAACAGTTCGCCCCTCCTGAGCCATTCGTTCGACTTGTCTTTGTCGACATGTGGCTGGGTCAGGTGGGCTCGGTGTCTTCCGTGAAGAGCTTTGGTGGCCCAAGCGGCAACTTTCTGGCGGTTATCTGTGATTGATTCGTTGGGTTGTTTCTGCTTATCATGTAGATTTAATGGTGTGAGTTTCTTATCGTTTTCTACAATGGCTTGGTAAAGAGTTGATTGAGAGGATTTAGTGTGAAAGTATAATCTAAGAGTTGAAATTTGTCTATTATGTAGGTTTTGGATATCTATAAGCCCTCTTCCCCCGTCTTCTCGTGGTAAAGTCAGTCTTTCAGTACATGCTTTTGGGTGGTGTTTCCTATATGATGTAAGGTTAGTGCTAATTATACGCTGAATTTTTTTTAGATCTGTTTTGGACCAATTAATAATACCAAAGGAATAAGTTAATATGGGTATGGCATAAGAATTATTATTATACTTTGTCAAATGCCTGCTGGATGTCTAAAAAGGCTGCTGAGCAGTACTCTTTGTTCTCAAAAGAGCGTCTAACCACTTCGCACACTCGGTGTACCTGTTCTATGGTCGATAAATATTGTCGGAAACCAAACTGGTGCTTCGGAATAACTTGACGTTCTGTTAGTATAGGTATTATCCTAGAAAGGAGAATTTTTTCGAATACCTTAGACAAAGTAGGTAAGAGGCTGATTGGTCTGTAAGAGCCTGCGTCTTGTGGTGGTTTACCTATTTTATGAACCATTGTAATTATGGAAACTTTCCATAGTTTTGGGAAGTATTGCACTCTGAGTATGCCGTTAAAGAGTGTTGTGAGGTAGATTATAGCCTTTCTTGGCAGTTGTTCTAAGACTTCTTTGGTTATTAAGTCAAAACCAGGAGATTTGTGACTCTTAAGTGCCCTGATTACTCTTTTCACCTCAGAAGCTGTCACGGGCTTGGGCGGTAAGGATAATTGGAGCTCTTGTTGTAATATATCATCCACCTCTTTCTCCAAATCAACATCATTGCTTTCGTTAGGCTTAAAGACTTCGGCTAAATGTTTGGCGAAGACATTAGCTTTCTCCTTGCTAGTCTTTGTCCATCCAGCATCAGTCCTCAATGGGTACTTCATGTCTTGGGGTCCTTTCAGATCTTTTGTGGCCTTCCACAGTGAGTAGTTGGTCGAAGCCGTTGCAGTGAGATTTTCCAGCCTATATCGAATTGTCTCATTTTGTGCATCTGTCAGGATATCCTTGAGTTCTTTTATGGCTTTGTTTAGGGCGGATTTATCTTGAGGGTGTCTGGTTTGATGCCAGATGCGGCGAAGTCGTCTTTTTCTAAGACTTTACACTTTATGTCCATTGGCACGTTTTTAACTGCATTACACCTATTGTTTTGAGGAGTGTTTTCCCAGCATGCGACTTGTATCATATTTGTTATATGCATTGCGGCATCCTCAATCTCCTCTGGCGTTTTTAATGACATATTTAGCTTCAGGTTTTTTTCTATGTGGTCCCTAAAACCCTCCCAGTCAGTGCGTCGGTTATGGAGAGACTCTGGTTTTTCAACAGAGATGATATTTGTGCTTATTGTTAGAAGGACAGGTGTATGATCTGAGCTGCTGTCATAACAAGATTCTGCCTTTGTGTAGTGCTTACCTAGGCCTTTTGTTACAAAGAAGTCTATAAGGTCTGGCTGTTTTTTATGGTCAGTCGGCCAATATGTGGATTCACCGCTTGTGATAGCAGTGAGATTGTTGTTGTCCATGCACAATTTCAGCTGTCTACCTTTAGTTGAGGTTAATCGTGAGCCCCAGTGGGTATGTTTGGCGTTCCAGTCGCCTCCCGCAACAAATCTACCCCCCAGAGTCGAGAAGTAAGCCGTGTATGTAGCGCAATCAATCTTATGCCGTGGTGTACAATATATGGCTGACAAGTTGAAGTATCCGCATTTGTCTTCGACTGCTACAGTGGTAGCTTGAATCTGATCTGTTTTGTACTCTGGAAGTAGGTGGTGTTTTATAGATTTGCGTATTACAATTGCTGTCCCACCATGGCCAGTTCCGTCGGGATGATGTGTAACATATGTGTTATAGTCCTTGATTATTACTTTTATCCGTTCAGTACAGTGAGCTTCTGATATTAAGACAGCATCAAGCTTGTGGGTAGCAATAAGGAGTTCCAATTCGTTTTTATTTGGAGCTAGACCATTGATGTTCCAGGTCGCAATCCTTAGTGTCATCATTTTAGTTTGCTGACTATGGTCGTCAAGAGACTCATAAGAGAGCTCATCTGTTGTAGGAGGAGGTCAAATTGTTGTGATTGTTTTCTAAGTAGTTCTTCTAATGAGTTGTTTAGTTTAGATTGAGTTGATTCTTCAGTGGTTTTAAGGATATTAGAGTACAGTACTTTTCCTGGAGTTTCATTGGTGTGTGTTTTGGTTTCTTTATTGTGTGTTGTCTGTTTTGTTTTCTCACTAGAGTATAGTTGTATGTAGGGAGCTTTATGTGCACTTTGTGTTGGAGGAGGCTAGTAAAATATACACAAAATTATACTTAGGTTCAGATAAGATGTCTTGGATAATAAAATCATATAATCAAAGAATATGCTCTTACGATCTATTCTCTCACAACAAATTCTCTCACATACTTCAAACCAACCCAGAATGAGTTTCGCAAAGCCTGCACTTCCACATATGGTATACTTTATCCCGAAATTCCCACGATAACGGGAGCCCCGGAGCGCGATGCACAAATAAAGCGTATATCTAACAGACTTACTTAAGAATGGCAATGACCAACTTGACAGCATGCACAGCGACTTCAGTCTCCTTATCCAGCGACATGGAAACAATCCGGTCCTTGAACTTTGATGTGAACAACTCCAGCTTGCCCTTGAGCTCCTCACATTCGTACAGCGGCTGCAGCGCTTGCAAGCAGCGGAGGCGAACCTCGCCCACCTACGACAATCATTCATGTTTTAGAAAAAACGCGCCATTTTAAGATAACCAGTTGTTGTTATAATTAGACAACTAAGCTCACATACACGAACATGTAGCACCTGGGTTCTAAGATACATCAGATATGTTTGTTTGTAATGGATAAAATAAAATAAAATCCTAACTTCCTAACTAATATAATGTTTGTAATAAACTTGTTGATGTTTATTAAATCTAAGCATTGCATTGAGCGTGTGCTGTGCCGTGAATAGCAGGCCTTTGTTTTGCCTGCTGGCAACATTGCGCGGACGCTTCGAACGGCATTGACCTTCAGTCGTCGATGGAACGCGCGCGCACGGGGCCGTGTCGCGAGATTTTTTGCGGTGCTATAGCCACCATCTTGTGTTGTTGCATTTTGAAGCCGCGCGGCGTGGCGTTAATTTTGTTTGGGATAACTGATTTGTGTTTGGGGTTATATTTCCTATTTGTTAAATAACTATTGAACGTTTGTGTGTGAAAACCTTTTATTGTGACTTTTTGTTGTGAACGACGTGATTTGTGACGCGTGGCTGGTCGCTCACATCTACCCGTTGCCGAGTCAACCTTCGGGAAGAAATCTAATTATTTGTTCTGGGGAAAAGAGATCTCGGGGTAGGTTTGGGTGATTAGGGACCCCCCCCCTTCCGAAGACACTCAAGATTGGATCCGAAGAACAGGAAGATTAAGTTTGGTAAGTGGACCCTTGAACTTGTGGGTGATTGTAGTTATTAAGTTAGGTCTAATATAGGGTTCTGTAGTTCCCGTCATAAACTACGGTGGTAGCAGTCTGCGTATAGTTTAATTAATTTAGATTCTAGTCGGACAGACGTGGTACCGCGTGGAGATTTTTTCCCGGTACTTATTTTTACCGGTGGTTTTTTCCCGGTAAAGTTCCGGTACAGAATTCTTCCCGCTGCTTCGTTTGTCCGGATTCTCTGCGCACATTTTCTGGTAGCAGAGCGTAGTTTATCTACCCTCTATTTGTTCGTTTGTAAAAAATAATTAATTGTTTGTAAAAATTATTAGATTTTTCTTAGTTTGTTTGTATAAGAATATTTGTAACCTTTTTTGTATTTGTTTGCGGTTTGTACCGTGCGTTCCGGGTTTGTGCCATTCTCATACCTACCGCGGTTCTTCGTGTAGTTGCTTGATTTTGTTGTTTTTTATTTACCTTTTGTTATTTTTTGTTTGTGACTTGACGCGATGGCGAAGGTCTCCAATGCTAGGGCGACACTCGCCAACGAATTGAGATGGTTTGTGACGGCCGGAGGACTCCTGTCCCGGAAGGACAGGGAGGGCGCCATACTGCTAAGAGCGGATCACCTCCACTCACGATTGATTAGCGCGGAAGCGGCCATGGTGGTGCTTACCGAAGCCGAACTTGCCCCGGAGGTCTACGCAGGTCACATGGCGGACATGGACCAGATCCTGAGTCTGCACGATGATATCGCGGAGGCGGCGACCGCAATAAGGGCGAGACAGGCTGGCGGACCAGCCCTCGCACCCCTGTTAGACAGGAAGGACCAGCGGTTACTGGTCGGCTCCCCACCCTTCAGCTGTCCCACTTTGGGGGTAGGATGGAGGAGTGGGTAGCATATAAAAATATGTTTGAGTCCCTGGTCGTAGCACGACAGGATTTGTCGAAGGCCCAGAAGATGGCCTACCTCCTCTCCACTCTTGAGGATGAAGCGCGGTCGCTCATCCAGCACCTCCGGGTGGAGGACGACCAGTACGACACGGCTTGGGAGTTATTGAACTCCCGCTATCAAAACTTACGTTTGTTAGCGGATGCGCACGCCGCACAGTTGATGGCCCTGCCCAAGGTGGCCAACAGGGCACAGTTGCGCCTGCAGTTGCTCACGCCCGTTACAGTGGCCTGTAACGCGCTCCGCACACTGGGGCTGCCGGTGGACCAATGGTCTTTTTTGTTGGTGCACATTGTATTGGGCAAATTGCCCAATGACATCCGCTCGCGGTTTGAGCGCGAAAATGCGGAGCGGGATAGCACCACCCTACCAACCTTCACTGACTTGGTGAAGTTTTTGGAGTTTGAGGCACGGGCTGCTGAGAATACCATGACGGACTCAGCGCCATCCAGAGCGCCTGAACGTAGGCCCTTGGAACCCTCATGGCGAGGGAAGCCCCAACAGGGACGGCAACCGCCACCGCGTGGAGCTGGTGTGCGGGTTGCACACACGGCAGCAGTCGCGAGGGACGCGGACTGCCTGCAATGTGGCCGGATGGGCCACAGCCTGCTGCAATGCAGGGACTGGCAGAGACTGCCAGTACAAGATCGGCGCCGCATGGCAAGGCGGCATGAACTTTGCTTTTACTGTTTGGGCGGTCACTATGCACGTGACTGTCCCAGTGCCATACCATGCAGTGCATGCCGTGGGCAGCACCACGTGATGCTCTGCATGAACCGGAACGGGGATGGCCCCCGGTTGTTGAGGCAGGGTTCCCCTATGGGCGGGGGCGCTCCTGCGCGAAGCCCTCCACCATCGGACGGAGGACGCGGCTTCGCTCGTCGCACCCCCCCTCGGGAGGGGGGTCGCGTACCTGCGCGGGTCTTGGCGGACCGGGACCACGCGCCCCAAGGTCATGGCCAGTATGTGGCTGGCCAGGCCCCGGATAGGGCCCCCATGGGCGGGGGCCCTAGATCGGACGTGAGAGTGGGGACACCCCCTCCACGCGGGTTACCAATACCCAACACATGCAGCCGCAGCGGTTTTCTCCGCCGCTGCACGAGTACCCACGGCTGGAGTACCACCCGCCGTACCATATGTATGGCCGGGCCGCGGGTTATGCCCCCTCAGATGGGGATGTGCACTCGCCCGCCATATTATCCGGGTCAGTGGCGCGCCCCTGGTTTGGAGAGAGTGGGGAGCCCGTAACTAGCTTGCTCCCTTGCTGGGACAGAGCCGCGGACGGTTCTGCTCCCCACCGCGGTGGTCCGCGTATGGGGTCGTGGGGGGGAAGCCATTAATTTGAGAGCTCTGTTGGACTCAGGGGCTCAAAGCAGTTTGGTTACCACTCGAGTGGCACACCAGTTAGGTTTAGTCGTGGAAGACTCGCCTGTGCCACTTCTTGGAGTTGGTGGCATACAAGTGAAGTGTCTGACGGGCCAGACACTTGTCACCTTTTCTTCGCTGAAGTCCTCCACAATGAGGATCACGACTTCGGCTATGGTAATGGATACCATTGCGGGTTGGCAGCCCTCGACAGACATACCGCCGGGTGTGTTGTCTTTGGTTTCGGGTCTGGATTTGGCCGACCCCTTTGTTTTTCATCCCGGCCCAGTGGACTTGCTCCTGGGCTCGGATGTATTGGGTTGGATTTTGTTGGGTACCCAGAAAGCTCTGGGTTCGTCTTCACTGATGGCAGTGTCTACGATTTTTGGTTTCGCCCTGATTGGCCCTGTGTTTGATAATGGCACCGCGGAGGAGCCACCGGTTGTCGCATCTGCGTCCTTGGCCAAGACCATGCAAAGGTTTTGGGAGGTGGAGGAGCCACCTATGAGTTCCAGGATGGATCCGGAACACGCTGAGTGCGAAGCCCTTTTTCGATCGACCACGGAGAGGTTGCCCTCCGGTCGGTTTGTAACTAGGTTACCCTTTGTTGCCTCTCGTCCTAGCCTAGGGCAAAGTAGGGCGCTTGCGGAGAAACGACTGCTGTCCATGGAGCGACGCATGCAGCGTGACCACGTACTTCGCGATAAATATATTGAATTTATGCGCGAGTACGAGGATTTGGGTCACATGTCTCCGGCTCGAGTTGATTGGAGCTCAACTGAGCATTATTTTTTGCCCCACCACGCGGTGGTGAAGGCCTCAACAGGCAAATTGAGGACCGTCTTCGATGGGTCCGCACCCACTTCGAACGGGGTTTCGTTGAATCTGTGTTTGCATTCGGGTCCCAAATTGCATAGGGACATAATTGACATCATCTTGAACTTTAGAAGACATCAAGTGGTTTTTGGTGCGGACATCCGGATGATGTTCCGCCAGACAGTCATACATCCTGAGGACAGGCGATTCCAGTTGATACTCTGGCGTGAGCGCCCTGAGGATCCTGTGACGGTGTATGAACTCAACACAAACACGTATGGTTTGAAATCTAGTCCCTATATCGCCATCAGATCATTGCTTGAATTGGCAGAGCGGGAACGGATCCGCTTTCCCCGTGGGGCTTCCGTGCTGTCACGTGACTTGTATGTAGATGACGTGTGCACCGGAGCCCAAAGTATTGAGGAGGCCCTCCTACTGCGGGATGAATTGATTGAAATATTGAAGACAGGTGGCTACGAGCTACGTAAGTGGTTGTCTAATGAGCCTAAAGTTCTAGAAGGGATCCCGGAGGATCACCAACAGAACCCTCACCTGTTTGAGGATGTGGATGATCCCAACAGGATAGCGGTGCTGGGCATGCAGTACCAGCCGCTAACCGATATTTTTACATTCCAAGTGGACTTGGAAATACCAAAAGTCTGGACTAAGAGAACGGTGTTGTCCGTAATAGCCCGTATGTTTGATCCAAGCGGTTGGATCAGTCCAGTGATATTCTCTGCGAAGTGTCTTCTTCAGAGACTTTGGACTTTGGGCGTCTCGTGGGACGAGCCGCTGTTTGGCTCTCCATTGGATGATTGGCTCGAGTGGTTTTCATCGATTAAGGAAGTCAATCGGATTGCCTTGCCTCGTCGAATATTGCCACCCGGGAAATATCGAGCCAGCCTGCATGGCTTTTGTGACGCGTCGGAGCGAGGCTACGCCGCGTCAGTCTATATGCGGACAGTTGACGCCGATGGCCGGGTCAATGTCTCGCTTTTGTTAGGGAAGAGCAAGGTCGCCCCCATCAGGACTAGGCTGACTATTCCCAAGCTTGAGTTGAGTGGAGCTCACCTTCTCTCTAAATTGTTGCATCACGTTGCCAGTGAGCTGGCGGACACGGTCGAGATACGAGACATCTTCGCCTGGTCGGATAGCCAGGTCGCGCTTGCATGGTTGCGCGCGGCCCCACATACCTTGGAGGTTTTTGTGGGAAATCGGGTTTCCCAAATCCAGAATATCGGAATTGATATAACATGGAGACATGTGCCGGGAGAGCTTAACCCAGCGGACTGTGCTTCCCGAGGTTGTACGGCACCAGAATTGGTGTCACACCCGCTCTGGTGGGGTCCAGAGTGGCTGATGGGATCAGAAACATCTTGGCCTGTCTGTCAGACAGATGTTACTTCTTTGAGTTTGACTGGGCTCCGTGTACATGCTGTAGTCGCTGAGACGACGTCGGAGCCGGATTGGCTACTTGCTCGGTATAGTAGCTTGGATAAGCTTCTGGGTGTTACCAGTTGGATTAAGCGTTTCATACATAATTGTAGAAACCCACAGGCAAAGCGGTTGGAGCCGATTGCAGGTGCAGAAGAGCGCCGGAGCGCATTGTTGCATTGGGTCCGTGTCGTGCAGACCGGACGGTTTGAGTCAGAGCTTCGTATTTTGCGCGACGGACGCGCTAAGTTGAAGGGCGCGGTCGCTCGTTTGAACCCGTACATCGACTCGGATGGGCTTCTTCGGGTTGGAGGCAGGCTCCGGAAGGCGGATCTTCCATATGAGACTCGCCATCCTCTGTTGTTGCCCAAGGGCGGACCCTTGGTGCAGCTTTTGGTGTCTGATCGACACATTCGTAACGCCCATGCTGGGTGCAATGCTTTGTTGGCTATTTTGCAACGCGAGTTTTGGATTTTGTCTGCCCGAAGAGCAATCCGTAGTGTCCTGTTTCGATGTATTGCATGTTATAGGTTGAAGGCATCCACGATGCAACCACAGATGGGTGATTTGCCCGCTGATCGAATCCGACCTTCGAGACCGTTTGACGGCGTTGGAACCGATTTTGCCGGTCCCTTTTCGATCAAGGCTTCTCCTTTCGTAATGCCCGTATTGTGAAGGGCTATTTGTGTGTATTTGTTTGTTTGGCCACCAAGGCTGTCCATTTGGAGGTGGTATCGGCTCTGACTACGGAGGCCTTCGTCGCCGCGTTGGATCGCTTTGTTTCGCGTCGAGGTCTACCTTCCCTTATTAGGTCTGATAATGGCACAAACTATAAGGGAACTGTAAATTATCTTAAGGATGTTTCTGTGTTTATTGATAAGAATTGTACTAGTTTAAGTCAAATTGCTGCTCAAAGGGGAATAACCTGGAAGTTTAGTCCCCCAAGTTGCCCCCATTGGGGAGGGATTTTTGAAGCGGCTGTGAAATCCGCAAAGACCCACCTCCGCCGCATTATCGGAGAAACGGCTCTAACTTTTGAAGAGCTGGCCACAGTGTTTTGTAAAGTTGAGGCGGTCCTCAACTCTCGTCCTCTCTGTCCGCTATCTCCAGATCCAAATGACTTGGAAGCTCTCACCCCTGGTCATTTTTTGGTGGAGGGCCTTTGAATGCCCTGCCCGAATACCCGTGGAAGGACGAACGCGTATATCGGTTGTCGCGTTTTCAAATGTTGCAGCAAATGAGCCAGGACTTTTGGCGTCGCTGGTCGCTTGAATATTTGCATTTGCTGCAGCAAAGAGTGAAGTGGACAGACAGGACTGAGCCTCCCAGGGAGGGTGATTTAGTATTGTTAAAAGAGGCAAATTTGCCCTCATTGCTTTGGCGACGAGCTCGCATATTACGTTTGATTCTTGGCGGAGATGGCACTCCGCGTGTGGCTGAGGTGTTAGTCGACGGTTCGATTTTAAGGAGAGCTGTGACCTCTCTCGCCCGCCTTCCCGTAGAGTAAGCTAGCGGTCTGCTTCTCAGACCGGGACGGGGGGATGTTTGTAATAAACTTGTTGATGTTTATTAAATCTAAGCATTGCATTGAGCGTGTGCTGTGCCGTGAATAGCAGGCCTTTGTTTTGCCTGCTGGCAACATTGCGCGGACGCTTCGAACGGCATTGACCTTCAGTCGTCGATGGAACGCGCGCGCACGGGGCCGTGTCGCGAGATTTTTTGCGGTGCTATAGCCACCATCTTGTGTTGTTGCATTTTGAAGCCGCGCGGCGTGGCGTTAATTTTGTTTGGGATAACTGATTTGTGTTTGGGGTTATATTTCCTATTTGTTAAATAACTATTGAACGTTTGTGTGTGAAAACCTTTTATTGTGACTTTTTGTTGTGAACGACGTGATTTGTGACGCGTGGCTGGTCGCTCACATCTACCCGTTGCCGAGTCAACCTTCGGGAAGAAATCTAATTATTTGTTCTGGGGAAAGAGATCTCGGGGTAGGTTTGGGTGATTAGGGACCCCCCCTTCCGAACACACTCAAGATTGGATCCGAAGAACAGGAAGATTAAGTTTGGTAAGTGGACCCTTGAACTTGTGGGTGATTGTAGTTATTAAGTTAGGTCTAATATAGGGTTCTGTAGTTCCCGTCATAAACTACGGTGGTAGCAGTCTGCGTATAGTTTAATTAATTTAGATTCTAGTCGGACAGACGTGGTGCCGCGTGGAGATTTTTTCCCGGTACTTATTTTTACCGGTGGTTTTTTCCCGGTGAAGTTCCGGTACAGAATTCTTCCCGCTGCTTCGTTTGTCCGGATTCTCTGCGCACATATAATAAAAGGGAAAGTGAGTTTGTTTGTTACCTTTTCATGCTTTATCTACTAAACCAATCTTCCTGAAATTTCGCATACACATATTTAGAAGTACTGAGAAGGACATAGGCTACCATTCACCATGGGAAAAAGCACTGTGTCTGTGGAAAATTCACGTGGGCGAATCAGCGGGAAAAAGCTAGTAATAGATAAAAAAATTGGATTTGACTCACATTCAGCATACTTAAATAATCGTAAAATCGGAATAATTCTCATGGGTGCTTACCCACTACCTGTAAGAACCGGGGTATACTATTCATTGTAACATAAAAATTTGTCATTACCTTGTCGTGCAAAGTCCAGCCTATATATTTGAGATACAAGTCGTCTAAGAAGTGCGCCGGGAACTTCTCCATCCAGATGCCAATCTCTGCCATCGTGATAGCTCTGATGTCCGGCAATGTGTCCCTGCAAACAAGGTATGTGAAATATTTTGTGAAAGGCAAAACTTATACAAATAAATACTAATGGATCTGTGAGCTGTAGACCTCGCAGGTTATAGAGATTGCAGATCGAAAAATGGCTGGACTATCGATTTTCATGTTTATTGCACCTGCTCCCTAAATTTAATGGGAACTAGTTGAGAAATGCGACCCTAAATGAGAACATACATCACACGAAGACCTCGCTCGCTTCGATCGCTCGGTCAATGAAGCCGACAACGTCTAACCATTCATTGTAGCCACTGGTGTCCAACAGGCATAATGTACCTATATCGGTGCACGAAGACAGACTTGAACATGTAGGAGAGCATGTTCTTGATCTCCTCCTCCGAACGCAAAACTACATTTTAAAACAAATTAGTGACGCACCCTGGTACATAAGAAACTCTGAAGTTCACGAGCACCTGAACATAACCACTGTCAAGGATGAAATTAAAAGCAATGCAAAAATACAAAATCAGACTGGAAAACCATCCTAACCAGCTAGCCTCACAACTCACTATCTCAGACTGCATAAACAGATTGAAGCGCCGCAGAGTCCTAGAACTAAGGAGCTTGGACTGAGCTCCAACTATAGTAGTAAAAGTTATTCCTACTGGGTAACAACTTACACGCTCTCGCAATCACACAACACATCTGCTCATAGCCAGACAGGCTGATCGCAAGATAAAACACAGAAGAAAAAAAAAAATGTTCTCGAGCTCCTGCCGCTTGGCCACCAGCACCTCCAGCCGCTCGCTGGCCCGCTTGTCACAGTTACCTATATCGGTGCACGAAGACAGACTTGAACATGTAGGAGAGCATGTTCTTGATCTCCTCCATGTTCTCCTCGAGCTCCTGCCGCTTGGCCACCAGCACCTCCAGCCGCTCGCTGGCCCGCTTGTCACAGTTACCTATATCGGTGCACGAAGACAGACTTGAACATGTAGGAGAGCATGTTCTTGATCTCCTCCATGTTCTCCTCGAGCTCCTGCCGCTTGGCCACCAGCACCTCCAGCCGCTCGCTGGCCCGCTTGTCACAGTTACCTATATCGGTGCACGAAGACAGACTTGAACATGTAGGAGAGCATGTTCTTGATCTCCTCCATGTTCTCCTCGAGCTCCTGCCGCTTGGCCACCAGCACCTCCAGCCGCTCGCTGGCCCGCTTGTCACAGTTACCTATATCGGTGCACGAAGACAGACTTGAACATGTAGGAGAGCATGTTCTTGATCTCCTCCATGTTCTCCTCGAGCTCCTGCCGCTTGGCCACCAGCACCTCCAGCCGCTCGCTGGCCCGCTTGTCACAGTTACCTATATCGGTGCACGAAGACAGACTTGAACATGTAGGAGAGCATGTTCTTGATCTCCTCCATGTTCTCCTCGAGCTCCTGCCGCTTGGCCACCAGCACCTCCAGCCGCTCGCTGGCCCGCTTGTCACAGTTACCTATATCGGTGCACGAAGACAGACTTGAACATGTAGGAGAGCATGTTCTTGATCTCCTCCATGTTCTCCTCGAGCTCCTGCCGCTTGGCCACCAGCACCTCCAGCCGCTCGCTGGCCCGCTTGTCACAGTTACCTATATCGGTGCACGAAGACAGACTTGAACATGTAGGAGAGCATGTTCTTGATCTCCTCCATGTTCTCCTCGAGCTCCTGCCGCTTGGCCACCAGCACCTCCAGCCGCTCGCTGGCCCGCTTGTCACAGTTACCTATATCGGTGCACGAAGACAGACTTGAACATGTAGGAGAGCATGTTCTTGATCTCCTCCATGTTCTCCTCGAGCTCCTGCCGCTTGGCCACCAGCACCTCCAGCCGCTCGCTGGCCCGCTTGTCACAGTTACCTATATCGGTGCACGAAGACAGACTTGAACATGTAGGAGAGCATGTTCTTGATCTCCTCCATGTTCTCCTCGAGCTCCTGCCGCTTGGCCACCAGCACCTCCAGCCGCTCGCTGGCCCGCTTGTCGCGCGCCTTCAGCCGCTCCGCCTCGTACTGCCGCAGACAGTTGTCGCAGTTCACGCTGGTCAGCAGCGCCACGTCCACCAGTGCTGTCATTAACTTCATCACTGTGGACAAACAACAATTTGGTTGCTTCATATCATATCCCTCTTCCTACTGTTATATTCTTCAACTCAATGTATAGAATAAAAGGCATTAATCAAACAATATTTATTATCTTGAAAGCATATCTCAATCTCAACAAATGTTATAAATGCGAAAGTGAGTTTATTTGTTTGTTATCTCTTCACACTTTATCTACTGAACCAATCTTCCTGAAATTTCGCATAGAAGTACTGAGAACATAAGGTACCTTTCATCCTGGGAAAAAGCACTGTTCTCGTGGGAAATTCACGCGAGCGAAGCCGCGAGCAAAAGATAGTATTAATATATTATAAGACTTAGAAGCATTCTATTTTTTTTTTGTAAATCAATATTTTTGTTCTCAAATGAATTAGCAATAGGTGACATGCGTAACTAATATTGTGAAAAAAAAATCATTTAACTCACCAGCCAAAGTTGCAGTGTGCCGAAATGCTCTGACTTGTGAGTCCGACAACCCAGTGAGCAGCGAGATGATGTTATCCATGAGGTACTGGTCGTAGATGATGGAGTACTGGCACATCTTCACCAGGGTCTGGATGAACTCACAGAAGTTGCTGCGGAACTTCTTCCATGTCTGTCCTGACATTATCAGAGGGTATTCTCCACTTTCCTAGGAAATTAAAAAAAAAATTGCAACTTGTAGGTTAACCAGTCAATGTGTAGTATTCTGTAGAAGTAATAATTATAATACACTAAAAATTTTGTGCATGAAGAATATCCATAGGTATCTAAAATCTAACTTGCTAAACAGATACAGTGCTATGTCATGAAGACAATCTCTATGTGAGATTATGGCTCCTGTGAACAGGGATCCAAAAATAATTTTATAAATAAAACACATTCATAAAGGAAACACACTAAATCTGTAACAGAATGAAAAACAGTGTTCAAAACACTTTATTTAGGTATATGTACCAAAAATCCCTGCCTGTAATTTCTAGTTTCCCTTGACCATTATTAAAACTAGGTGAATAAATTAAGGCTAAGAAATGCACATTATTATTATGCACACTGTACAGATACATTTTACAAACTAAAATATAAAGTCAAACCTCATCAAACTCCTGTGTCATCTTCTTTATGATGAGTGTGTGGTCCATCTGAGCCATGTCTGGGGTGACCTTCCCTCGACACCCTGATGAGTTGATAAAGAACTGCATCAGCTGAACTAAGGCACTCTCCCGGTTACTCTTGTACTCCTCAATCCACATGTCCACCACTTGCTGTCAATGTTAAATGTAGAGTTAGGATAACAGGCTTTCATAAACCCCTATGAGTATGAACAAAATCATCTACCATTTGGAGGTCTAGGTTATGATTCCCAGTAAGTACATGCAAATGACATAACTACCTACTTATTTTTACACAACTGACCAAAAAAGGGGTGTTATTTTGATGCAAGAGGTATTTTTAGATTCCTTTCATGGGGTTGCTTTAGAATAGATTAAACTGATTTTTAATAATTTTTTAATTACAACAGATTGAGTTCTCTTTCCTTTACACAAATTTACTAGAATTATTATAACTCTGAAATGCATTTTTATTTTGGGGCCAAGTCGGTTCTAGCGCTTCGGCGGCCGCTGCCGCGGCACGCTCGCTTCGCTCGCTCGCGCATTTTGGTTTATGTATAACCTAACGCTCGTCGCTTCGCTCCTCGCAACCTATACTACCTTTTTCAGCGGTCACTTTTGAGTTTAATCCATTCTGAAGCTAACCCATAGCATTCCTCCAAGTGGCTATGTGAGTGTCAGTCGTGTTTTTTATTTTTTTAATAATTAGCTTGTTGTAAGATTTTTGTATGCAATTTGCTCTCACATTTGATTTTGAGCTATGAATGAGATTGTCAACTTACATTTATAGCAGTCTTATTAAATCTCAATATATTGTAAAGACTGTTTTCATCATCTCCGGGCAATAGAACTGGTGGTGGGGAATAGGCAGGAGGTGGCGCTGCGCCCCGGCCGCGACCACGGCCACGTCCTCCACGACCACGGCGCCGAGTGGGAGGCGGCGGCGGTGGAGACTCAGCCAGCCGGCCAACATAGCCGCCGTCTCCTCCGCGACCACGACTGCGAGTGATACGCTTAGTAGGGGCTGGCGACGGCGATCTAGCTAATTCTTCTGCTGAATGATGAGATTCTTCTGCTTCTTCCCTAGGTGCTTCTACGGTGGTCGAATTCGCCACTGGGGCGACATTAAATCCTGAATAGTTGACGTTAGGAGTCTCGGGCTCGTGAACCGATTGTCCACCATAGTCCGTCATAGGAGTCGCCGGGGTCATTGGGTTGGCGTACTCCGGTGGAGGATCATCCATCCGAATACGTTTCCCGCCACGACGATGCATGTTGGTAGATGGATTTACCGCTCACTTTGTGACACAAGCTCTAAACACAAAATTAATTCTAAATATCATTACACAGTCAGTTTCACATTACATGTTATAAAGTAACCGCCCTAAATGGCGTCCACTCAAAATTATTGTATTGATTTTTGTTGGGAAAGAAATAGACGAAGCAAAAGACAAAATCACGCAAAGAAAGAGCATATAATCACTACGTTACGAACGAACGTACAAAAAAAAAATATATTTCTGTGGAACGTACGAACGAAAATCACGATCAATCCATTTTTTTTTTTGGTTTCTTTATTTATCCGTGAGGAAAGGCAAAGGGATTTAAAGCCCATACAGCCATCCAACCAGCAACCACAAACAAACTAAGAGAACCAAAGAGAAAGAAGAGAATGTAAGTAATCATTAACGTACAACGTAAATATTATAAGTCTGTGCTAGCAATGAACTGCCTGCTGCTTCAGTGAGCTGCCGAGCGAGACATTTTCTGTTTTCTCTTGAAAAGGGGATTGAAGATTTGTGGCATACCTACTGGCCGCCATTTTGATTTTTTTTCAAAATCGCGGCCAGCCTTGCAACCTTTATAAATCGATAGCTGACATCAATACCAATAAAAAATATTAATACAACAATGCTCGTAAAGTGTCAGGTTTCCGAAATAATAGCCGTCAAAGTTGATCACGTGACGTCCATAATGTAAGCTAGGTACATGTGTTCGAATGTATTAACATGTTAAAAATAATAACTTTTAGAACAAATATGTATGTTGCATTATATCTGGTTATTAAAAAAACATTTATACATGTAATGTTATGTACTTTTTGAACATAATAACTTATTTTGTGACCGTCTTAGCTTGTGTGAATGTATTGTCTTGCCTCCATTTGATTTAACTATCAATACGACAGTTATAGGATAAATAAAACAAAAGTATAAAAATGTAATTATAATATCACGAACGATTTACTACTTTTGTTACAATTTGACTAAGAAAGTTTTTTTTTTTTTTTTTTTTTTTTATCCAATTTACATTGCAATCTGTCTCAGAGACATTCAGCAATATTTTTGACTTATAGTAGAAGTCGTCTACTATTGGCGGATATTTTGCGAGGCTTGCAGTCCTGTGACATATCCTCTTGCATGACAAGTTAGAGCAAATCCTGGGGTACTCTTTTTTTAAGTCTGCGAGTGCTTGGAGATATATTATCCATTAAGTGAGTTGCAAGGTTATTTGGATGAGATTTCAGGCGATCTTTGTACTTTTTAACTTTGTCTATAATTTCTTCACGCACTGTTTTTATATCCAGATCATGGTGGAGTCTCTCATTTGTGATATACCATGGTGCATCCACTATCATTCTCAGCATCTTTGTTTTTATATCCAGATCATGGTGGAGTCTCTCATTTGTGATATACCATGGTGCATCCACTATCATTCTCAGCATCTTTGATTGGAATCTTTGCAGGATTTCCACATTTGAATTGGCCGCCGTACCCCACAGCTGAATACCGTATGTCCATACAGGTTTTATAATGCATTTGTACAATAACAACTTGTTTTCCATGGAGAGCTGGCTGTTTCTGTTGATTAGCCAATACATTTTACGCACTTGTTGTCCCATTGCAAGGCGTTTGGTGAAGATATGTTTTCTCCAAGTTAAACGTCGATCAAGGTACATTCCAAGATATTTAGCCTCTTCAGATTGTGGGATTTGGATATTGTTTAGCACAACCGGAGGGCAGGTTTGTTTTCGAGTTGTAAATGTGATCTGTACAGACTTAGTCTCATTTGCTTTGATGCGCCAGTCTTTCAGCCAGTTTGTCACTTTATCTAGGCTTTTTTGTAGTTTTTGAGATGCGATTTCTGGGGTAACATCAGAGGCCATAATGGCTGTGTCGTCAGCAAATGTTCCCATTACAACGTCATCAGATATTGGTAGATCTGCAGTGTAAAGAAGATACAGTGTAGGACCCATTACACTGCCCTGTGGTACTCCTGCCAGGATTTCGCTGAGTTCTGTTGTAGCTTCTCCATAGCTAACAAAGAAATGTCTACCAGTGAGATATGATCTAATCAACTTATAGAAGTTAATGGGCAATGTTTTCTTAATTTTATAAAGGAGACCATCATGCCAAACCCTATCAAAAGCCTGAGATATATCCAGGAAGGCTGTTGTGCAGTATCCTTTTTGTTCGAAGGTCTTATTTATATTTTCAACTAATCTATGGATTTGTTCAACTGTACCGTGACCCTGTCTAAATCCAAATTGGTGATCAGGTATTAGATTAGAATTCATGATGATAGGATTGAGCCTTTTTAGAAACAAAATTTCCATGACTTTTGAGGGGATAGGAAGTAGGCTAATCGGACGATAAGACTTAGGATCTTCAGGGCTTTTACCTGGCTTGAGAACCATAATAATTTTTGCTACTTTCCATTGAGGTGGAACAAATTCTCTTCGTAAGATGGCATTGTATAACTGTGTTAGGTATTGTACGCATTTATCTGGAAGCTCCCTGAGAACTGTTGCTGTGATCAAATCGTAGCCCGGCGCTTTTTTTACCTCTAGCTTCCTGATAGCAGATTTGACCTCATCTTTGCTGAATTTTTGGATTGGCGGCTCAAGTTGATGAGTTTGATTTAAAAGTTCTGAGATCATTTCTCTTTTTGTTGAACCAGTATCCGGGTTTGGTTTAAATACATCCTGCAAATGTTCCATAAACACTTTCGCTTTACTAGTATCGTCAGGTGCCCAGGAGTTATCTGGTTTCCGCAATGGAGGTTGGTGACCTATAGGATGCTTGAGATTTCTTGTAGCCTTCCACAGAGAGTAGTCGGTTGAGGATTTAGCATCGAGCCCCTTAAGGTGAGTTGCAAGATCCTGATTTCGATCGTCTTTTAGTAGATCCTTTAAGTTCGCTACCAACCTGTTGTAAATTGTTTTATCGTCTGGATGTCTTGTAGTTTGCCATCTCTTTCTCGCTTTGCGTTTTTCAGCAATTAGTTTTCGAACACTTTGTGAGCATTGTGGTCCAACCCGACCGCCAGCAGGTGGAAGGGGCGTGGCGTCCCATGCTGCTTGCTGGATAACTGTGTTAAAATGTTCCACAGCATTTGTAATATCGTCATCGGTCTGTAAAGGTATTTTGACATCTATTGAATCAGCAACCAATTCCCGGAAGTACTCCCAATTAGTTCTGCGTGTATGTAGTCTACATGGTTTTTCTTTTTGTACCAGCTTTCGGCTTAGCAGTATCTCAACAGGAGAGTGGTCAGAAGACAAGTCAGTACCAGATTTGCAATTAAAGTAAGTACGTCCAATTCCATTTACGACACAAAAGTCAATTAGATCTGGTTTCCTTTTCCCATCTGTAGGCCAGTAAGTCGGCTCGCCACTTGATACAACGTTAAGTCGCAATTTGTTTACTGCAGCCGATAACTGACGACCCTTAGGTGAAGTAATACGAGAGCCCCAGGATATATGCTTCGCATTGTAATCACCAATTGTAAAAAAATGTAATTGTGAGAGAGAGATTGTAATCACCGCCAGCCACGAACCTATGCCCTAATGTTTTAAAATATTCCTCATACTCCTCTTGCTTTATAGTATGTCTGGGTGGGCTGTAGATGGCTGATATTGTGACTGGTCCACTCCAATCTTCAACTACAATATTTGTAGCCTGTAGTTTTTCGGTGCAGTAATTATTTATTTCATAATGTCTGATATTGTCTTTGACCAATATTGCACTTCCTCCATGTGCTTTGCCATTTGGGTGCATAGTGTGGTAAAATTTGTATCCTGGTATATTAAAATAGTTCTTCCCAGTAAAGTGCGTCTCAGATATAAGCATTATGTCAATGTTATTTGTTTGCATGTAGCTCTTAACCTCGAGGGTATGGTTTGACAGCCCATTGGCATTCCACAGTATCATTTTTATGGTATCCACTTTGAACTCACTGTGGTCGTAATTAGATTTGTCAGCGTAGTTATTTGCTCCATCATTTGTTTCATTAGTGTTGTCAATTCTTTTATGTCATTATTGTAGTTATTGTTTTGTTCCTTAATTTGTGGTTGTGTGTTAGTTTTTCAGCATATGTTGTGTCTGTTGTCGAAGTCGTTTCATTTGTTTGAGTTTTATTTTGTAATTTTTCAGCATATGTCATGTTTGTTGATGTAGCTTTTTCATTTGGTTGTTTTGGCTTTATAATGGAAAGTCGTGTTTGTCTTTCTGTCATTTGTCGCGGGAAATTTAATAGTTCCCTATAGACTTTACAGCCCTTGTAATTTGCTGGATGATTTCCATCACATAGGATGCACTTGACCTTATCAGATCTGGTTTTTTGGGAGCAATCTCGTGATGCATGATTTCCTGCACATTTGATGCATTTAGGATTTCTCCTGCAATATTTTTTTGTATGCCCATATTGGAGGCAGTTTGCGCATTGTGGAATTTCCCGCTTTGGCCTTGGGGGTTCAAATACAATTTTGCAATGTAAAAGATTTTTTACATGATATATGGTCTGATTGTTTTCCTTCTGTTTTAGTTCTACAATGAACATGGGTAAAGGCTTTTTTGTTATTTGTTGTTTAATGTTCCAGATATTTGTGCATTCATGGTCGAGCTGTTCTAGGGCATCTTTAATTGCTTCAATGCTTGTTGATTGATGCATGTTTTTTAGGACTACTTTAAAACTTCTTTCTTGTTTTGGCTTATATGTATAAAATTCCGTCTTCTTGTTTTCTAATTCTTTTACTATAATAGTGTATGCTTCAGAAGTTTTTGGTTGTATTTTTACTTGTTCATCTCGAAGAACTTTTAGGTCATAACTATTGCTAGCATGTGCCTCTAGTAGCTCCAAGAGCGGTTGAATGTTGCTAACACGGTCAACAAAAATTGGAGGTGGTTTACTGGCTTTTGCCGTCACTACAGCATTAGTGTTCTGTACAGATTCCTGATCTTCCTGTTCATTTTCCAGTAAAGCAAAACTATTCGAAGTTGGTGTAGGCGTGGGTTGTGATAGCCAATATGAGTCTAGTTTACTTTGTTTCTGTGGGCCGAGTGCTTCAGGGCTTGATCGCTGCCGCTTTCTATTTGGGACTTCTACCCAGTCATTTCCCATTTCTGGAGTTTGCTCTCTACATGTATGTGTCTCGCTGTCCGATGGAGATTTTGTCTTGTGAAACATGCTGGCATGGAATACCTGTTGGGTAAGTGTTTTCTTCTTCTCTCTCTGCGTATCTTCATGGGTCAGCAAAATTTTGCCCCCCAGAATCCGTGGGGCAGCCTGAGCTTTCTGGCTCAGGGAGGGATTCTCCAGCAAGGCTGGTACCCTCCTGGGGTAGATTCTGTTTTAATCTTGCCTCCATTATTGTTGGTTGTTGTGCACATATTGGGTGCACTACCTAACCTTTGGCGAGCCAACGCCTGCGTGCAAGGTAGCACGTTGGTTTAATTTCGGAGTAACCTTCTCCTAGACAGACTGCCACACCAAGGCTCACGAGGTCCATCTCCCCAGGTCGACAGTGCACTCTATCCTGAGCACACCGGGTTTGGTAACAGAAGTTTTTCTATAATGCGCCTGTTTACATTTGCCATAATGAGTACGAAGCTTCGCACATTCTTGCAATTTCCAATCTAGCCAATCATAGCTGCAACGTCATCACGCAATTTCAAACTGAACCAATCATACGCAAGCACGCTGAACCAATCAATCGATGTACAATTAGTGTGATTGTGTTTGTAAACTACGCTAGTGCTTGACTAAACTTTAAATGACTTAATTATCGATATTGAATTTTGTTATTAAACAATAACATAAAGTACATTTCTTACAATCTTATATTTATTGACCTTGGAACAAGATATGTATTTATTAAGAAGTTGTCGCTTGGTTTGTTTTTCTAAAGGAAATAATGATAAAGTACCTAAGGTTATTAAAGAGGTACAAACCTGCGGCTCCTCAAAAATGTGGTGAGCGTATTCCATAACGGATGGGTGCTCCGATAAGAAGTCATCGGTCAGTTGATAAGACCGTACAGGTGCACGAGATCTACGCCTCGGTCCATAGTGAATAGTACTTATTCCACAAAAATAACAACGTCTTGAAGGTGACATTTCGGTACCAAAACAAATAAGTCAATAACAAACAAAAACAAGAGTCAAACTTAAATGAACAACAAATCCAACAATGAAAAATAACGAAATAACGTGTAAATCACACAGAGAGGCATTTACTTCCGCATAGAAAGAACGCAGGTAGCAAACTGAGTGCAGGAGTTGGGGCTGTTGGGGGTATAATGTGGCGTGGCGCGGGGTGGTGCGGGGTAGCGCGGGCGCACCTCCCCCGCCGTCCATACACCTCGCCTCACCCGCCAGCAGTGTGTAGGTGTTTCGCTCGCATCTTTAAAATGATTATGTATTGTATTTTATTGTTTTAATATATACAATGTCGCAGTCGGATTGTATTACATTACGGCTAGCCGTTTTACAAAACAGGGCCGTTTTGTAATGCGGCGGTTCAACGATTAGCCGGATTGTCACCAAAGAGCATGTAATCATACGTTCAACGTTTGATTGTCTTGTCACTGCGATACGTTCTTCAATATGGCGGCCACGGAGTAGGTAAAGCGGCAATGAGGCATGATTTCCTAGTTTTAATATCATTTTCATCAGTTACTAAAATATTTTATTAATATTTACCCAGTGTTATTCTAAAAAATTACAGATTTATAGTCTCTATTAAAAAAAATGGTAATCACGTGGTCAACTTTAACGCTTTATATCTCAGAAACATGACACTTTACGAGGGTTGTTTTATTAATATTTTTTGTTGGTATTGATGTCAGCCTATGTCAGCTATCGATTTATAAAGGTTCCATGGCTGGCCGCGATTTTGAAAAAAAAAACAAAATGGCGGCAGTAGGTATGCCACGCTCCATAGTAAAATCTTCAAACCCCTTTCCGAAAATTCTGTTGGGTTCTTAGAAAAATTTTCCGTTCTTGAGAATATTTCCGAGAAAGCAAGAAACTTTCCGCTGTTTATTTGAAAACGGGAACGGCCATCACTATCTCACTTCGCCCTTGGCCGGTTTTTTCTTGGTAGTCTGTGATCAGATGACATCATGTTTTATCTCATGGCAACATCGATCAATAATAATCATCCTTCTGTCAAAATTTCATATTGGATGACTTTGGGGAGCATTTAGTCTTTTTGTAACTCGTATTTAAATAATTATTAAAATGGCTAAGAAGACTTACGACTTGTTATTCAAGCTCCTCCTCATTGGTGATTCAGGCGTAGGAAAGACTTGCATATTATTTAGGTTTTCAGACAACCATTTTACAACAACATTTATATCCACTATCGGTAAGACCCACCTTTGTATTTATTGGGATTGCGTTTTCTTGAACTTACCTTCAATAACATTGTCGATTAAAGTTTAATCTCTACAAGTTTATCATTGTTTACAATAATTTAATCTGTTTGTGACTACACCCAATTTTCTTTGGTAATAAATTTGTGGATTCTTTTTTCAGGAATCGACTTTAAAATAAAGACGGTGGAGCTCCGAGGTAAGAAGATAAAGCTCCAGATTTGGGATACGGCTGGTCAGGAGCGCTTCCACACCATCACGACGTCGTACTACCGCGGCGCGATGGGCATAATGCTGGTGTACGATATAACTAATGAGAAGACGTTTGATGATATTGTCAAGTGGTTAAGAAATATAGACGAGGTTAGTAAGAAAACCTACATGAACACAGATGATAGATCTGTGTTTATCTAGGGTTTCTGAGTCTGCTTGTTGTCAGTCCAATCAGAGGTGGCGCATATTTAACTCTTGCAGCTGTCATACAGGTACCTTTAGATTGAACATTCCAAGAAAACCTTTACTAGTTTGTTAATTAAATCTTGAAGCTAACACCAATCGGCATGAAATGTGTGCAACTAAAATTTAACATTACTAGCAAGATTTTTTTTATTGGCAAACTACCAAAAAAATTGGAATTACACTATCCATCCTTGTTTCCTGTTCTGCTCATTCTCTTATCACATTACTCATATTTTGTCTCAACATTTTCCTCTCTGCAGTTGAACAGCTATTATAATTTGATTATTATGATGACTTCATGTAGGCTATTATCAGTCTTTTTTATCATAGTCATATCCTTGTAAAATGGAACTGCAGAAGTAGGTACCTGTGTCATTACAGCTCAAGTAAAATTGCAAATAAATTGTATGTATGGTGACTTTGTGTTTTCAAGAAAAAATTTCAATCTTTTTGTCCTTTTGTTATGTCTATCTTGTCCAATTGTTATGACTACCTGAAGTACCTATGTCGCGTCTTTCCATTCTATACAAGGCTAGAACGCAGCCAAAGGAAACTGCTCACGTATATATTGTAATGTTGATTTTAAATCTGTGATTACAATACATACAAGAGCAGTAAGCAAATACTCGCGTATATTTCGTAGTGACTAAGGTAAGATATCTTATTCCATAATGTACAGTGCTATTACGCATGCGGACTAATCGTGTACATATCGGAATAAGCGCGCCAAACTCTCTATTACAAAATATACGCGAGCAGTTGCATGCTCGCCATTTTGATTTATTGACCTCTCTTTCTATTTCATGGTAGTTCATATCTGCGCCTCTATTCTAAACATTGCATCATCTTTCGGCACGCGCCATTGTTTTGATTGACGGTTTTTTGTTGTTTCCGCACAATTAATTTATAAAAAGTAGTAAATATAATTGAATGACGAACTCAAATATTAAAAATGGTTACCAAGGACAGTCTAGAAGAGTTTTTACTTAATAAATGTGGTGAATACAAACAAGAACTATATATTATTCCTAATTTAACTTCTTCTTTTCGAGTAGGCTGTAAGGTCGTATGGTGTCAGAGTTTCTAAAACGCTACAAGAGCCTCTGACGTGGTTTATTTGACGACCGCCATATGGCGTCCGGGACCACCGGCTTATACGTGCCTTCCGAAGCACGGAATCATCTTATTTTTCGGACAATCAGGTGATTCAAGCCTGCAATGTCCTAGCCAAACTGGGAACTACATTACAAAGTATGCTCCCCGCGGTGATCGAACCCGCGACCTCTGGGTCACAAGGCAAACGCCTTAACCGCTCGACCACACAGGCTTATTTAACTGAATCAATATAAAACTAGATTTTACACGCGGAGCGTTTTGAGGTGAGCTACTAGCATTTTTATAGGCTTAAACTGTCTTTTTTAATACTCTTGTAAGTGGTCTAGTATAGTTTGGGAACGAACACGTGAGCTTCCACGATTCAAACTATACACGATCAGTACGCAAAATTCGTGTATATATTGTAATCGCAAATTTAAAAACAGCATTACAATATATACGTGAGCAGTTTCCTATGGCTGCGTTCTAGCCTTGTATAGAATGGAAAGACGCACCTATGTCAGATTTCTTATTTATGTACAATATTTTTTATGTTTATTGGTTGTTGCCCTGTACTTTTCTCAACATTTATGTTGTTCTACACACAGCACGCCAATGAAGATGTGGAGAAGATGATCCTTGGCAACAAGTGTGACATGGAGGAGAAGCGGGTTGTCAGCAAGGAGAGGGGAGAGTCGGTGAGTCACATATCCTAGCTGCACTCGGAGAGAATCAGGAACTCCAGTGGTAATTTTGGGATATTATATTGGCATCTAGGCACAGTTTGGGCAGGGTCCTTAAAAAGTGCCTGGGTAAAACCCAGACATTTTTCATCTCCAGGGAAGCCCGCTAAGATTCCGCCACATGACATTGAATATTTTTTTAAGGAAGTAATTTTAATTTTTATTCTTTTGAAGTTTTTGTCCTAGGTCTGCAATTTTGCTGATGGCAGCCCTTCCTGTGTACCAAATTTTATCAAAGTCCGTTGAGTAGTTATTAATAAAAAAAATCTTACAAACATTCACTTTTATAATTTAGTAGAAGAATCTGTAGCTCGTGTTGTTGAAACATTGTAAATCTTTGATTTTGATTCAAAGTTTCCTACTAACATTGATTGTAAAATTTGGAGTTAATTAACAATCTGTTAATAATGAGCACATACTGCCTGAGCCTGACTCATGGTGTTTGGCCTTCATACACACTTTATCTTGTTTATGTTTGTTTGTATTGGAGAGCTACTTGCTGATCAGCCTTAATTTCCTATAAGTGTGTAGGTAAACAATGTAACCTTTGAATTGCCATTTGAGATGGTTTGTCCTTTTTAATAAGCTACTGAAGATTTTGTTATAATATGCCTAATTACTCAATAGAACACAGGTTTTAAAAAAAAATCTCGTAGACTTAAGCCTCAAATACATTATGCAAGAATTGACGCGCAACATATAATGCTATCTCACTCATTTCTACTGACTGAAGCGAAATCACATCGTGTTTCTCATTCATGTAAATTGAACGTAGCGAGCCGAGCGAGAAAGAAGGCTTATTCCCCTCACGTAAAAAGAGCCCAATCTGGAGGTCTATTTGCGGAAAACTGTCCTCAAAGGAAGTAAGAGAAAGAATGCCATGTTGGGCGTCAATTGTAGTAGAGGATATGTTCTGTTGTGTTCAGATCGCCCGCGAGCACGGCATCCGCTTCATGGAGACGTCGGCGAAGGCCAACATCAACATCGAGCGCGCGTTCTCTGAGCTGGCCGAGGCCATCCTGGACAAGACGGCGGGGCGCGAGGCGGACGGCGACCTGGCGCGCATCGCGGTCGAGCGCCGGCCCTCGCGCGCGCCGCCCGCGCGCGCCTGCTGCTCCTAGGTGTGCCATATGTTACAGGCTATAGCGAGCTGTGTCAACTGTCCCGATAATGGGATTGACTAACTTTTTCTTGAACAAATTAATTTATTATCTGATGCGAGGACGAGGTTGTGGTGCTGTGCGGTGTATGATTATTTTACTACATCATTATCCAAACTAGCTTTTGCCCGCGTTAATTTCTACAGGAACGGTGCTTTTTCCCGCTTGATGAAAGGTACCCTATGCCCTTATAGAATATAATAATTTTATTTGTCTTAATATGGTGTGTAACAGTTGGTCTTATAATCAATACTTCCAACTATGTGTATGCGAAATTTCAGGAAGATTGGTTCAGTAAATAAAAGCGTGAAGAGGTAACAAACTCACTTTCGCATTTATAATATTAGTTAGGTAATCCTAACTAATATTATAAATGCGAAATTGGATTGAAAATGGATTGCATATTTTTTCAAATTTTACCTAAAATCAAATTTTGCACATAATTATCGCTTCAATAGCAAACTGTTTTCAATCAAGGAAAATTATCTATTTACTACACTAGTGTCTGATGTTAGCTGTAGTCGGAGATTACAAATATTTTTCATTGTTATAGGCCGGCGTGTACGGTCTACAGGTGACGACGATCCGATGTGCTGTTTCAAGACACTAGTTGCGAAAAGTCGCATTTCTGGATTGATTTATTGGACAAAGTTTTGCATTACTTCACATGAATATGGTTCCTGAGATTCAACTAACTACGGCCGACCAAAAGACGTCGCTACTTGCGCTTGTATTATCTTAGAGCTGTCTCAAAACTCAATATTATTTCTCGCATTGCAAGCAATGTGGTCAAAAATATATCAAATAGACCGCAGTAATATCTAGTCTCATAATATTTCGGTGTAAACAAAAACTGGCACATTAGATTCGTCTATACTTCCCTCAAGTTCTATGGAACTGGGAGCAGACATTCACTCATCATTGTCATATTCATGTAAATCTTTGATTTATGTTTTGTGTTATTATTTAATAAATGCATTGATTTTTAGTGTTTCGTAGGCACACAGAGTAGATAAATAGAAAGATCAATCTACAAGTCACTGTTACAACAATATTTGATAGATGTTAGTGGTATTGTATTGCGTAGTTGTATGACGCTTATACTTTGCATTTATCTACTCTGTGATAGGGTAAGAGTTGTCGGCTGTTTAAATTATCGTTCTCTGCTTACATCGGACACAGGCAAGGGAAACTTTGCCCGAGCATAGTGGGCGCTGCTTCGCCCATCAGTTACGTACGCTTTAAGTTCGTGCAATATGTAATCGTACCGCGCAATAAAATAATACGCGCAATAAACGAATAAAAATAATGGCACGACTTGCCTTGACACATCACTGCAATTTGTGAAGTTTTATATCTAGAACACATTTTAACATTTTACATTTCAAAATCAAAGTTGAAATTATCAACTTTGATGTGACGAAAATATTTGTAATTTTAGCAGAGGCAGTTTGCCACGCAAATGTTACTTAATCGCAATTATTTGTACCTTATCTCAGTAAAATGTTAATTTTAATTTAGGCTTTTAAACGAAGTTGTATAAGTTTTACCAAAAAAAAACGGGTGTAGCCCGGCTTTTTTACTTGAATTATATATTTCTTTTTTGATTGCATTACGGTCAAAAAATATTTCGCCTAAGCCATAAATCACTCAGCTTCAAATGCATTTCAATTTTGTTGTCTGTTCGGCGCAGACGCACCTCACTTGTGCATTTACGTCTTCGCTCGAAATATAATTTACAAAACTGAAGTGTGATCTTAATCATAATGAAATAATCTCTTGGGAATACGGAGGGAGTAAACTTATGCTGAGATCTTTTCTCAAAATTATTCTTAACCGAGATGAGTTTTCAGCACAAGTGGTATAAACTATAATAGGTTATTAAGTACCCTGTGTAATATTATGTACGTTGAAGGTTAAATAAATTACTATTTTATCGTACGGTGTATGTGTCTCGTCGGTTTTTACCTGCTTTTATAAATAAACATCGGCATTGTATATTATGTTCATATTAAACTACCTATCGTGAAATACGCTTTTTATTTTACCTTTGCCATTGGGACATGAGTTAAGGACATATTCATAAATATACTAATACATTTGTTACGGGAGCGAAGCCGCGGGTCATAGTTATTTTCCCTAAAATAGGACAAATTGTACAGAAGGTTCGTTATAATAACCTCCTATATCCACTGAAAGGAAGATTCAATGATTTTAGATTGAAGTTGGAGCGTGAGCTCCAAATAATAATAATCTTCAGGGTCGTTGTATATGATTTTATTGGTAAAACATAAGAATATAAGTATGAATAGGACCCTGTAGTAAGGGTCCTATTGTTAATTATAATATATTAAAAATAGTTATTATTATTATCTTTATTAACTTATAGAAATTGGATCAAGAATGACAACAAAATGCAGAATCGAATATGTATTGTATGAATACAGTTTAAAATTTATTACAGATGAAATAAGTATGTATGTGCCAGCGCACGCATAAATGGATCCAAAGAGGATGAACGCGTCGCCGCGTTACAAAGTTACTACTTAGCTGCGTTTCCTTGATATCAATGAAACAGAGACAACAAAATAGTTGAACTCGTGCGCCTAATTACATTATTACAAAGCGTAGTTGTGAATAACAAACAAACAAGTGGAGCGTCGCCCCGACCTCCGACCCTCTTATCATATCAAGCTAGGGAACTCGGCAGTTCACTATAGTTTGCTTGCCAGTCTTCTTGGGACAAGTCTGGGTAACTATCGAGAGTTTTATTGTTCGGTGGTGTAACATGGGAGCTGCATTGTGGGTAGCTGTACTTGTGGCCTGCTTCAGGATCGCTTTATTTGCTGACTGTAAGTACCCATTCAGTTTTTTCACATTTTATGTAGGTACCTATAGTGCATACCTAAGTACAACCCCAGTATTTATGTGCTAATTAGAATTTATTTATTTTACACTATTGTTAGTAACCATTAAACAACTATGTTAGGTTAGTATTCTATAACTAGAAGTGACCGGGTAGGTACGGTCTGCAAATGCCTGCATGAATAACACCGATTTCTCAAATAAGATTTGGAAAAATGTTACTTGTTTATAAATGCATGAACACGACTCCAAGATGGTTTTTGTGACATTCTTTTGCGACAGTTACAAAGTGGTTACAACTGTTGCAAAACTTTAATACTAACATCCTTTATTCAATTGCATAAATAAACGTTTTATTAATCAAGTGGAACTTATTCTCGTTATGTGTATGAATGATCTCAGCCAGCGGGGATTGCGTGATCGAGCTGGAGTGCCGGGAGTGCGTGCCGGACCACATGCCGCTGGTGACGTCACACCGCGCGCGCGGCGGCCGCGTGCGCGCCGCGCCTGGAGAGGAGCTGCGGCTGGCGTGCGGCCGCGGCTCGCTGCTGGCCTACCCGGGCCGCGCGGGGGTGCGGGCGGCCTGCGAGGGGGGCCGGCTGCGCGTGCGGGAGGACGCCCGCCTGCGGCATCTGCTCGAGCTCGGCTGCCAGGAGGACGTGTTTGAGGACGTGCTGCATGATGTAAGGAATTGTCTCTTTTGTTGACTTTATACTTGATTTATAAAACTACCAGCCGCGCCCCGGGGGTTCGCTCTCGTGTAATACTGTGTGTGCTATTCCCGTTATTTTTCTACCCGTATACCAATTTCATCAAGATCCGTCCGTGATGAGTAATATAATTAACATTCTCACAAACTCACATCCAAACTTTCGCATTTATAATATTAGTACTTTCACTGCAAAAGTTTCGGTCTAGCTAGTAATATTTAATTCCCTCTCAGGTGCAGCACTGCAGCCCACCATTGCAAGGCCGTGCGTACCAGACCAGCGGCACCGGCGGCGGCACGCGACACCTCGCGACGCTGTGCTTCGACGCCGACCGCGCCGTCGCCCGCGCCGCACACCTCGTCTCCGCCCCCCGAGGCGACATGCCCCTCCCCCCGCATACCGACAACTTCGCCCCGCTCACTATTCTCGGCAATTTCAACCACATGTTCGATAGCACGACCAGGAAAGACGCGGAAGCCTTGTTCCATGATGATGCTAGTGCAAATAAAAGGCTTCGGGAGTTGCTCAAGCACGATGATGTAGCGTTAGCAGAGCAGACGGTCACGGCCGCTAAGCTGTTGGCGCCACATTACTTTGAGGATCAGGACGCTCGTGTTACGGACTTCGTGTCTAACAAGGTTCAATTTTAACCATTTTTTTTTAAGCTTGTATGTGTCAGTCCATTACCCCTCAACCAATGGACGGACTTAGTTGTGGTCTTGTGGTGTAAGTCATTTAAATCTGGATAGGATAAAGTCTGGGAGAGGCGGATCCCCAGTTCACAGCCAGTTTTAGCATCTTCATCTTAAGTCAAAATGGCTATATAATAATCAGTTTACCATTAGAGTTGTGTTAAATAAACACTCATTAAATGTAATTATATTATTACTGGTCGAACCAAGTCCAAATTTTCACAGGTACCATGCAGGTAGGTCTGTAGTTAGACGGTTTAAGCTTAAATGTGAAAGTACAACATTCGGCTAGTAGTAGCAGAATATGATGATAACAATTGGCACAAAAATGAGTGCATTAAGAAGGAAAGTACAACTTAATTAACTTAAAAGTCTGAAATAGGTTTTCAAGTAACTTGAGATACAGATCATAGATAATTTGATATATCCGCTTTTAGCGCCGCCTTTGATCGATAGTCTTATAAGTGTGACGTTCGTTTTGTATGTTTTAAGTTGTGTTTGTTTTTAATTTATGGTTTTTTTAATGGTGCCCTCGAAACAACGCTGGACAGCGTTGTGGTTTCTACTGCAACAATATGCTCAGAGGGGCTTTTTTGATATAACACAAATATGTATTTTTTTTTAATAAGATTGTATCTTCGTGTAATGTCGAATAAACGATTTTTCTTTCTTCTATCCAGGTGGTGTCATGGCGCAGCGTGGCGCTCGGCAACTGGCAGCACGTGCAGCGCGACGTGGCTCGCGCACTGCACGCCGCGCGCCGCGCCGGGCACGCGCTGCACGTGCTGGCGGGCGCGCGCGGCGTGCTGGCGCTGCGCGGGCAGTGGGGGGCGGTGCCCGTGGAGCTGCGCGCGGGGGGGCGCTTCCCGGCGCCACACTATCTGTGGACGGCCGTGCTGCGCGAGGGGACGAGGGAGGGGGTCGCGCTGGTCGTGCTCAATAATCCGTTCGTGGCAGTCAGCGAAATCAAGGTACGCTGTGTGACGAACTACCTTCGTTTTATTTACAAAAGTTTCATTTTCGAGACAAGCTTTTATCGTCACTAGGGAGGTGCTTAAACATCAAATAAGTGACAAAAATGTAATGGCCGCCTAGGAGTTCCATCCAGACTCCATTTTCAAACGTTCGTCCATGAGGAATAGAAACTGCTCATTGATGACAAAACAAACGAGCCGTAACGCGACTGACCTAGTATTTTCCATCAGAGCTCCAGTTCCTACATCTCGACTCCATCATAAATCCAACTCGATGGTACCACGAACATAAATACCTACGCCAAGTTTCAGCTCCATCAAAATCGCAAGTGGGTGAAAAATGGTTAAATAAAAGCTTGTAAAAATGCAGTTTCTGGCGAATAATAATACATGAAGAACTTGTGAAAGATATAATTTTAACCAAGCGATTATCTTTTCAACTCTCGTACTGCCTATACTATATGGGTACCTATGTAAAAATTACAAAATGTGTGCAGAACAACTACGCTCTGCTACCAGAAAATGTGCGCAGAGAATCCGGACAAACGAAGTGGCGGGAAGAATTCTGTACCGGAACTTTGCCGGGAAAAAACCACCGGTAAAAATAAGTACCGGGAAAAAAATCTCCACGCGGCACCACGTCTGTCCGACTAGAATCTAACTTAAGCTATACGCAGACTGCTACCACCGTAGCTTATATAGGGAGCTACGGGCCCTATGTAATAATAACTAACTAACTAAATTTATTATGAAACTCACCAAGTTGACTTCTTAATCCAAGTTGGGGTGTCTTCGGAGGAGGTGGTGGTTGGTCCCTAAATCACCCAAACTACCCCCTGAGATCTCAGTCCCCAGAGAAAATACCTGATCCGTCTAGCAGTTCCACTCGGCAACAGGTTTCGGCGTCCCCAGGCAGCCACGTTTCGCATCTCACAAGAAACAGTCAAAGTAAAAGGTTTCACAAACACAAACGTTCAATAGTTATTTAACAAACAGGAAATTCACAAATATAACTCAAACTAATTAACAATCAAAGGACGCGGGACCTCTCGCGTATTAAAAATCAAACCGATATCGCACAGGACAATGGCGACCGTCCGCGACCCATTCGCACGAGCAATTTCATGCGGCGCGGCCTCCCCGCGCGATGTCCAAACAATACTGAATTCAAAATGGTCGCTCGCGACTGCCGACGCCGGCCGAGCGGGCGACGACGCTACTAATATGAAACTACCGCACGCGCTAGAATATTACGGCGGCGAACGGACAAAACAACATAGATTTTATTACAAACATCCCCCCGTCCCGGTCTGAGAAGCAGACCGCTAGCTTACTCTACGGGAAGGCGGGCGAGAGAGGTCACAGCTCTCCTCAAAATCGAACCGTCGACCAACACCTCAGCCACACGCGGAGTGCCATCTCCGCCAAGAATCAAACGTAATATGCGAGCTCGTCGCCAAAGCAATGAGGGCAAATTTGCCTCTTTTAACAATACTAAATCACCCTCCCTGGGAGGCTCAGTCCTGTCTGTCCACTTCACTCTTTGCTGCAGCAAATGCAAATATTCAAGCGACCAGCGACGCCAAAAGTCCTGGCTCATTTGCTGCAACATTTGAAAAACGCGACAACCGATATACGCGTTCATCCTTCCACGGGTATTCGGGCAGGGCATTCAACGGCCCTCCCACCAAAAAATGACCAGGGGTGAGAGCTTCCAAGTCATTTGGATCTGGAGATAGCGGACAGAGAGGACGAGAGTTGAGGACCGCCTCAACTTTACAAAACACTGTGGCCAGCTCTTCAAAAGTTAGAGCCGTTTCTCCGATAATGCGGCGGAGGTGGGTCTTTGCGGATTTCACAGCCGCTTCAAAAATCCCTCCCCAATGGGGGCAACTTGGGGGACTAAACTTCCAGGTTATTCCCCTTTGGGCAGCAATTTGACTTAAACTAGTACAATTTTTATCAATAAACACAGAAACATCCTTAAGATAATTTACAGTTCCCTTTATAGTTTGTGCCATTATCAGACCTAATAAGGGAAGGTAAGACCTCGACGCGAAACAAAGCGATCCAACGCGGCGACGAAGGCCTCCGTAGTCAGAGCCGATACCACCTCCAAATGGACAGCCTTGGTGGCCAAACAAACAAATACACACAAATAGCCCTTCACAATACGGGCATTACGAAAGGGAGAAGCCTTGATCGAAAAGGGACCGGCAAAATCGGTTCCAACGCCGTCAAACGGCCTCGAAGGTCGGATTCGATCAGCGGGCAAATCACCCATCTGTGGTTGCATCGTGGATGCCTTCAACCTATAACATGCAATACATCGAAACAGGACACTACGGATTGCTCTTCGGGCAGACAAAATCCAAAACTCGCGTTGCAAAATAGCCAACAAAGCATTGCACCCAGCATGGGCGTTACGAATGTGTCGATCAGACACCAAAAGCTGCACCAAGGTCCGCCCTTGGGCAACAACAGAGGATGGCGAGTCTCATATGGAAGATCCGCCTTCCGGAGCCTGCCTCCAACCCGAAGAAGCCCATCCGAGTCGATGTACGGGTTCAAACGAGCGACCGCGCCCTTCAACTTAGCGCGTCCGTCGCGCAAAATACGAAGCTCTGACTCAAACCGTCCGGTCTGCACGACACAGACCCAATGCAACAATGCGCTCCGGCGCTCTTCTGCACCTGCAATCGGCTCCAACCGCTTTGCCTGTGGGTTTCTACAATTATGTATGAAACGCTTAATCCAACTGGTAACACCCAGAAGCTTATCCAAGCTGCTATACCGAGCAAGTAGCCAATCCGGCTCCGACGTCGTCTCAGCGACTACAGCATGTACACGGAGCCCAGTCAAACTCAAAGAAGTAACATCTGTCTGACAGACAGGCCAAGAAGTTTCTGATCCCATCAGCCACTCTGGACCCCACCAGAGCGGGTGTGACACCAATTCTGGTGCCGTACAACCTCGGGAGGCACAGTCCGCTGGGTTAAGCTCTCCCGGCACATGTCTCCATGTTATATCAATTCCGATATTCTGGATTTGGGAAACCCGATTTCCCACAAAAACCTCCAAGGTATGTGGGGCCGCGCGCAACCATGCAAGCGCGACCTGGCTATCCGACCAGGCGAAGATGTCCCGTATCTCGACCGTGGCCGCCAGCTCACATGCAACGTGATGCAACAATTTAGAGAGAAGGTGAGCTCCACTCAACTCAAGCTTGGGAATAGTCAGCCTAGTCCTGATGGGGGCGACCTTGCTCTTCCCTAACAAAAGCGAGACATTGACCCGGCCATCGGCGTCAACTGTCCGCATAGAGACTGACGCGGCGTAGCCTCGCTCCGACGCGTCACAAAAGCCATGCAGGCTGGCTCGATATTTCCCGGGGGGCAATATTCGACGAGGCAAGGCAATCCGATTGACTTCCTTAATCGATGAAAACAACTCGAGCCAATCATCCAATGGAGAGCCAAACAGCGGCTCGTCCCACGAGACGCCCAAAGTCCAAAGTCTCTGAAGAAGACACTTCGCAGAGAATATCACTGGACTGATCCAACCGCTTGGATCAAACATACGGGCTATTACGGACAACACCGTTCTCTTAGTCCAGACCTTTGGTATTTCCAAGTCCACTTGGAATGTAAAAATATCGGTTAGCGGCTGGTACTGCATGCCCAGCACCGCTATCCTGTTGGGATCATCTGCATCCTCAAACAGGTGAGGGTTCTGTTGGTGATCCTCCGGGATCCCTTCTAGAACTCTAGGCTCATTGGACAACCACTTACGTAGCTCGTAGCCACCTGTCTTCAATATTTCGATCAATTCATCCCGCAGTAGGAGGGCCTCCTCAATACTTTGGGCTCCGGTGCACACGTCATCAACATACAAGTCACGTGACAGCACGGAAGCCCCACGGGGAAAGCGGATCCGTTCCCGCTCTGCCAATTCAAGCAATGATCTGATGGCGATATAGGGACTAGATTTCAAACCATACGTGTTTGTGTTGAGTTCATACACCGTCACAGGATCCTCAGGGCGCTCACGCCAGAGTATCAACTGGCATCGCCTGTCCTCAGGATGTATGACTGTCTGGCGGAACATCATCCGGATGTCCGCACCAAAAACCACTTGATGTCTTCTAAAGTTCAAGATGATGTCAATTATGTCCCTATGCAATTTGGGACCCGAACGCAAACACAGATTCAACGAAACCCCGTTCGAAGTGGGTGCGGACCCATCAAAGACAGTCCGCAACTTGCCCGTTGAGGCCTTCACCACCGCGTGGTGGGGCAAAAAATAATGCTCAGTTGAGCTCCAATCAACTCGAGCCGGAGACATGTGACCCAAATCCTCGTACTCGCGCATAAATTCAATATATTTATCGCGAAGTACGTGGTCACGCTGCATACGTCGCTCCATGGACAGCAGTCGTTTCTCCGCAAGCGCCCTACTTTGCCCTAGGCTCGGACGAGAGGCAACAAAGGGTAACCTAGTTACAAACCGACCGGAGGGCAACCTCTCCGTGGTCGATCGAAAAAGGGCTTCGCACTCAGCGTGTTCCGGATCCATCCTGGAACTCATAGGTGGCTCCTCCACCTCCCAAAACCTTTGCATGGTCTTGGCCAAGGACGCAGATGCGACAACCGGTGGCTCCTCCGCGGTGCCATTATCAAACACAGGGCCCATCAGGGCAAAACCAAAAATCGTAGACACTGCCATCAGTGAAGACGAACCCAGAGCCTTCTGTGTACCCAACAAAATCCAACCCAATACGTCCGAACCCAGGAGCAAGTCCACTGGGCCGGGATGAAAGACAAAGGGGTCGGCCAAATCCAGACCCGAAACCAAAGACAACACACCCGGCGGTATGTCTGTCGAGGGGTGCCAACCCGCAATGGTATCCATTACCATAGCCGAAGTCGTGATCCTCATTGTGGAGGACTTCAGCGAAGAAAAAGGTGACAAGTGTCTGGCCCGTCAGACACTTCACTTGTATGCCACCAACTCCAAGAAGTGGCACAGGCGAGTCTTCCACGACTAAACCTAACTGGCGTGCCACTCGAGTGGTAACCAAACTGCTTTGAGCCCCTGAGTCCAACAGAGCTCTCAAATTAATGGCTTCCCCACGACCCCATACGCGGACCACCGCGGTAGGGAGCAGAACCGTCCGCGGCTCTGTCCCAGCAAGGGAGCAAGCTAGTTACGGGCTCCCCACTCTCTCCAAACCAGGGGCGCGCCACTGACCCGGATAATATGTCGGGCGAGTGCACATCCCCATCTGAGGGGGGGCATAACCCGCGGCCCGGCCATACCTATGGTACGGCGGGTGGTACTCCAGCCGTGGGTACTCGTGCAGCGGCGGAGAAAACCGCTGCGGCTGCATGTGTTGGGTATTGGTAACCCGCGTGGAGGGGGGTGTCCCCACTCTCACGTCCGATCTAGGGCCCCCGCCCATGGGGGCCCTATCCGGGGCCTGGCCAGCTACATACTGGCCATGACCTTGGGAGCGCGTGGTCCCGGTCCGCCAAGACCCGCGCCGGTACGCGACCCCCTCCCGAGGGGGTGCGACGAGCGAAGCCGCGTCCTCCGTCCGATGGTGGAGGGCTTCGCGCAGGAGCGCCCCCGCCCATAGGGGACCCCTGCCTCAACAACCGGGGGCCATCCCCGTTCCGGTTCATGCAGAGCATCACGTGGTGCAGCCCACGGCATGCACTGCATGGTATGGCACTGGGACAGTCACGTGCATAGTGACCGCCCAAACAATAAAAGCAAAGTTCATGCCGCTTTGCCATGCGGCGCCTATCTTGTACTGGCAGTCTCTGCCAGTCCTGCATTGCAGCAGGCTGTGGCCCATCCGGCCACATTGCAGGCAGTCCGCGTCCCTCGCGACTGCTGCCGTGTGCGCAACCCGCACACCAGCTCCACGCGGTGGCGGTTGCCGTCCCTGTTGGGGCTTACCTCTCCATGAGGGTTCCAAGGGCCTACGCTCAGGCGCTCTGGATGGCGCTGAGTCCGTCATGGTATTCTCAGCGGCCCGTGCCTCAAACTCCAAAAACTTCACCAAGTCAGTGAATGTTGGTAGAGTGGTGCTGTCCCGCTCCGCATTCTCGCGCTCAAACCGCGAGCGGATGTCATTGGGCAATTTGCCCAATACAATGTGCACCAGCAAAAAGGACCATTGGTCCACCGGCAGCCCCAGTGTGCGGAGCGCGTTACAGGCCACTGTAACGGGCGTGAGCAACTGCAGGCGCAACTGTGCCCTGTTGGCCACCTTGGGCAGGGCCATCAACTGTGCGGCGTGCGCATCCGCTAACAAACGTAAGTTTTGATAGCGGGAGTTCAATAACTCCCAAGCCGTGTCGTACTGGTCGTCCTCCACCCGGAGGTGCTGGATGAGCGACCGCGCTTCATCCTCAAGAGTGGAGAGGAGGTAGGCCATCTTCTGGGCCTTCGACAAATCCTGTCGTGCTACGACCAGGGACTCAAACATATTTTTATATGCTACCCACTCCTCCATCCTACCCCCAAAGTGGGACAGCTGAAGGGTGGGGAGCCGACCAGTAACCGCTGGTCCTTCCTGTCTAACAGGTGTGCGAGGGGCTGGTCCGCCAGCCTGTCTCGCCCTTATTGCGGTCGCCGCCTCCGCGATATCATCGTGCAGACTCAGGATCTGGTCCATGTCCGCCATGTGACCTGCGTAGACCTCCGGGGCAAGTTCGGCTTCGGTAAGCACCACCATGGCCGCTTCCGCGCTAATCAATCGTGAGTGGAGGTGATCCGCTCTTAGCAGTATGGCGCCCTCCCTGTCCTTCCGGGACAGGAGTCCTCCGGCCGTCACAAACCATCTCAATTCGTTGGCGAGTGTCGCCCTAGCATTGGAGACCTTCGCCATCGCGTCAAGTCACAAACAAAAAATAACAAAAGGTAAATAAAAAACAACAAAATCAAGCAACTACACGAAGAACCGCGGTAGGTATGAGAATGGCACAAACCCGTAACGCACGGTACAAACCGCAAACAAATACAAAAAAGGTTACAAATATTCTTATACAAACAAACTAAGAAAAATCTAATAATTTTTACAAACAATTAATTATTTTTTACAAACGAACAAATAGAGGGTAGATAAACTACGCTCTGCTAACAGAAAATGTGCAGAACAACTACGCTCTGCTACCAGAAAATGTGCGCAGAGAATCCGGACAAACGAAGTGGCGGGAAGAATTCTGTACCGGAACTTTGCCGGGAAAAAACCACCGGTAAAAATAAGTACCGGGAAAAAAATCTCCACGCGGCACCACGTCTGTCCGACTAGAATCTAACTTAAGCTATACGCAGACTGCTACCACCGTAGCTTATATAGGGAGCTACGGGCCCTATGTAATAATAACTAACTAACTAAATTTATTATGAAACTCACCAAGTTGACTTCTTAATCCAAGTTGGGGTGTCTTCGGAGGAGGTGGTGGTTGGTCCCTAAATCACCCAAACTACCCCCTGAGATCTCAGTCCCCAGAGAAAATACCTGATCCGTCTAGCAGTTCCACTCGGCAACAGGTTTCGGAGTCCCCAGGCAGCCACGTTTCGCATCTCACAAGAAACAGTCAAAGTAAAAGGTTTCACAAACACAAATGTTCAATAGTTATTTAACAAACAGGAAATTCACAAATATACCTCAAACTAGTTAACAAGCAAAAGACGCGAGACCTCTCCGCGTATTAAAAATCAAACCGATATCGCACAGGGCAATGGCGACCGTCCGCGACCCATTCGCACGAGCAATTTCCATGCGGCGCGGCCTCCCCGCGCGATGTCCAAACAATACTGAATTCAAAATGGTCGCTCGCGACTGCCGACGCCGGCCGAGCGGGCGACGACGCTACTAATATGCAACTACCGCACGCGCTAGAATATTACGGCGGCGAACGGACAAAACAACATAGATTTTATTACAAACAAAATTACTTAAAGCTAAGGTTACCACCGCCTCCAAAGCGCAAGTGGAGAAGAGGCGGCGCAACAAACTCCACTGCTGCATTTTCTCCAAAGACGTCACTTTACAACATATGTCTTACAATTAAATGACTGTTAATGTAATGATGTTAAATGTGATGAATTAACTTTCAATGTATGGAAAATTTATTTTATGGCGAGTGGACATCGACCCGTTTAAGTATTCTATACACCAATCGTCAAATTTCATCGATAGAAGTGATTAAATTACAATATTTATTTGAAGTAGTTTTTGTATAAATGAGTAAGAAACAAAATCCATACTAACAAACATTCATACTGATATAATAAGATCAAAAAATTATAAGGATTCTGCCCTATTCAGTCCTATTAGGACGTATAAATTAATTAATTTATTTGGATTTTATTGATTTATTTATATTTATTTATTATATTTTGAACACACTATTATCAGCTTAATAAGCTACTCGTAATGCGTGTGTATCTTGAAGTTTGAAGATTTTGTCTAAAATCTGTTCTTAAAACTGTTGACAGAAGGTGGTATGACGACATTCTCATTTAATTTGTTCCAGTCTCTGACCACACGGTTTGATAGGAAATTTCTCATCAGTTTCCTCTTTGCTGGTGTTCAATTTTAAGGAATGAATTTTGATGATGGATAATGTACAAAATTAATAAATTCGGCCAATCGTGTGACATTCATCATGCTAAACTTTATCACCATTTCCAAGGATAATAACCAAAAACTTGCGCAATAAAAGCCTATTACGAAGTCAATAGCGAAGTCCCCCAAAACAGAAGGATCTTTAGAAAACATTAATAACAAATGGGCTGGGTTTCCGTGTCGATCGCCGTTTTGAACCTTACCAAATGGGCCAGTCTCCCAAACGAGCTCCATGGGTTAATCACTACCTTTGAAGTTTGCATGGGAATATTTATTGCTTCAAATCTATAGATGCATTGAAAGGTCCCATGTGCTTGGTAGTACAGTCATCTGCATTAGTATTATGGAGCAGTATGCGGCGGTAATAGAGGCGAGTCTTGAAATGAGTGTGGGTAGGTTTATGTGCTGTCGACTGTACAATGTTATATTTCCTGGCTTATTAACTTTTTTGGTGAAATAATACTATGCTATCGCATTTACATAAATGGAACTATTGGACAACAATATAAATGGATTCGCAAATATAAATAAAAACCTTTAGAGATTAAATGAAGTAGATAAACAATATTACTTTAACCCCGCCGACTCAAAAGTGATTTTGAAATTCAATTAGAAAAATCGGATTTAATTAATTCTCGCCCCAACTGAAAAATCTCAATAGAGATTTATTAAAAAAATCTGCGTCAATTTGGTGCTACCTCTAATAAACTAGGGCGGGCAGAGCCGGGAGCAATTCCTGTATTAAATGAAATATGACGGGCCGGTCCTTGAGAATTATGGTTCGGTATAAGTTAGAAAAAAGTTTTTTCCGGTTCCGGTGGTTTGACAGTAAACACATGCGTCACTTGGCTCCAGCGAAATAAATCGAAAACAGTGTTATCCTTTCTCAAATTAGTGCGGTGAAACTAAATACCGCGAAAGCAAACAGCAACAATCACGTTGGAAGAATAATCACAGCGCCAGCGAAACAGATTCATTAAAATTCACAAACAACTGTGTCGGCAACATAACCTAAAAATCACACCCATCGTCATATCTACCTAGTGACATTTATGCTGTTATTCAGTGACAGTGACATTTATGCTAATCAGTGACAGTGACATTTGCCTACATCGTGTTTGACAGTCACAGTGTTGCCAGAAGTAGAATTATATCAAAATTTAGTAGAAAATTATAATGCCAATGGATACTAACATGGACCTATTTATGCTGAAACTAGAAGAGAAAATTAGAGAAACAAGCTCAAAATAATAACACTTTCGGTAAACTAAAAATGTCATGGAAGCGCTGGAAGACAAGATGAAACCGATTATTGAAGAAAACAACATCCTTAAAAAACAAAAGTACAAGAACTTGAACAAAAACTCAAAGCAGCAGATAGAGAAAAACGAAAAAAAATAACCTGGTATTTTTGGATTAGAAAGAGAAAGGAAAGTCTGAAGGAGAACTGGTGGACTACATCAAGAGACCTCGTAATTGACATGGGAATTCACCTCGACAGTCAAGAAATAAGTAACGTATATAGAATAGGGAAACAAAGTGAAAAGAAGAATCGTCCTGTTGTAGCCTCTATCACGACACTTTGGAAAAAACATCTTATTTTAAAAAACAAAAGAAACTTCCCGACTGGCAACTATACGTCAAAGAAGACTACAGTAAAGAAATCTTGGAAAAACATGTAAACAGCTACAATCCCAATTAGAAGAAGAGAAAAACAAGGGAAACATTGCGTACTTAAAAGCACGATAAATTAATAAGTAATTAAACCAAAGGACAATAACAGAGAAAAGAGAAAAAAGAAGAAACTTCAGATTGCTCCTAAGACCTCCACACAAAAGAAAGTAAACACCAACAATGACTCAATCAACCCACTACAATCTACATCCAAAACTGGCACGAAAGAGATCATCAGGCCAAATATACTTAACTATGTCAATCGAGCTCCAGCTCAGACAGCTCGGACCACCAACAAAAGGCTTCAAAAAACTTAGAACTGCCTCCCGAAACTCGGAAACAAAGCAGAAATAACAACTAACAAGACAAACAACAAAACAAAAAGTCTCCCAGTTCTGGCTGGTCCCCGCTTGGGAGTCACCGACCACCACCCTCTAACATCAAGAAGAGAAGTAAAAAATACTAAATGTTGCAACTCTAAACACGAGAACCCTCAGAACTGATGAAAGTCTACACGAGCTAGAAATAGTGCCCTTGAAAGTGTTAACTGGGACATACTAGGCATTAGCGAAATGCGAAGACTGGAGTGAAAAAGATTGAAGAACACAATGACTATATACTTTTCCACAAAGAAAAAAAGAGATTGAAAAAGCCGGCGAGAGAGGAGTTGGTTTCATAATTAAACAATCAATGAAACAACACATACAAGAGCTAATAGGAATCTCGGACCGAATAGTCATTCTGAACATCAATATACCAAGGATACAAAGAAAACATGGTCAATTATACAAATCTTACTCCCCAACTGAACAAGCAACCACAAACAGGAAATCACTTATTTCTATAACCAATAACGCTAACACAGACGCTAGCAAGCTACACAAACAACCACACATTATTCTTATGGGCGACTTTAATGCTCAAGTTAGGAGCCAAAGAAATGTAAGGAGGAATATGTTTTGGGGAAGCTTTGGATACGGAGAAGAAGAAGCCCACATGGTGAACTGTTAGTTGAATTCCTACTGCAACATAATCTATCACTATTAAATAGTCTGTATAAGAAAAAACAAAAGAACAAGTGGACATGGTTATCATCTGATGGGCACACAAAGAATGAAATCGACTATATAACTACAAACACTATCCAAAAGCCTTCACAGACACAGCGGTCTAGCAAAATTTAACTTCAATACAAATCACCGCTATGGTACGAAGCAACTTAAAACTGGATCCACCAAGGAAACCAAGAACATACTTTGCGCCACAAATCACAGAAATCCAAAATGAAGAAACTTTAAAAGAAATAACACAGTCCCTCACTGAATCAGCTGAAGAATTAACCACTTTGCAGCTCTGATGTACTTAAGAAATATGGAAAGCTAGAAAAAAATATTAACTAAATCAATTAAACAAGAAAAGTAGAAGCCCAACAAATACATACTAAGTAAATATACCCTACAACTTATAGAGAAAAGGAAGAACCTACTTTCAAACCATCCTAAAAAAGAAAACACTAAAATTTTATCACAGTTAAGTAAGGAAATAAGGGAAAACATCAAGAAAAGACAGGCAGACTAAGAGACTGCAAACCTTGGAAAAGCACATAGCGAAAACAGGAGGTGTGAAAAAAGCGCTTAAAGAACTGAAGGAATCAAATTAAGGAATGGATACCAGAAACTAAACAAAAATGGACACGCTGCAACTAAGAGAGAAAAATATAAAAGATATAGCCACAAAATTTTACAAAGAACCTCTACGCCAGACCCAGACCGCACACAAAGCCACGATGTAAGAACAAAACGAGGCTAATGCTGAACCAGAGATACTCCCCAGTGAAGTAAGAAAAGCAATATATTCCCAAAAAATTGAAAAAGCTCCAGGACCAGACAGAGTGACTAATGAACTTCTCAAAGGTACCATCGACGAACTAGTACCAATACTCACTTCACTATTTAATGAAATACTTTCAAGCGGCATTATCCCTGAACAGTGGAAAACATCAAATATTATACTCATATTTAAGAAAAGGACAAAAAAGAAGACACCAAGGAGAATTTCCGACCTATCAGTTTGATGTCGAATGTCTACCTGCCAAAGTATTTGCCAAAGTTATCCTGGAAAGAATAAGCAAAAAGTTAGATGAAAACCAACCTAGAGAAACAGCAAGCTGGATTCAGACAAAGAAATACTCCACTTTGGATCATATACATACAGTAAAGCAAATAGTGGAAAAATGTAACGAGTTATAACATAAAACTGTATATTGCATTCATTGACTTTACAGTAGAAAGCCTTTGACAGCGATTAAACACACAGCTTGTATGCCGAAAGTCTGGAACAACAAGGGATGTCTTCAACCTACATCAATATTATAAAGAACATATACACAGATAGTGAAGCGAGGATCCAACTTGAAACTCTGGGTAATAAGTTTAAGATTGAAAAGGGAGTAAGACAAGGAGACCCACTTTCACCAAAACTCTTTACCGCAGCTCTTGAAGGTGTGTTTCGAAAACTATACTGGGAAGATTATGGGTTGAATGTGCAAGGGGTCAAACTGAGCCACCTAAGATTTGCAGACGATATAATCTTGTTCGAAGAAAAACCCATTTCACCTAGCTAATATGTTAGAAACGCTGAACAACGAAAGCAAGAAAATCGGCCTCTGCATGAATAAAGATAAAACAAAACTGCTCACCAACTCTGAACCTGTAACAATAAAAATTGACAATCATCCCCTTGAATATGTACCAGAGTATATCTATCTCGGACAAGTCATATCGCACAAAGAGCAAACAACAAAGGAAGTAGAACGAAGAATAGCAAATGGTTGGAAGACATACTGGTCCTTAAAAGAAGTTATGAAATCCAAAAAACTATCCATGAAAATAAAAAGAAAAGCCTTCAACACATGCATACTCCCAGTTATCACCTATGGATGCGAAACCTGGGCTCTCCACAAAACAACATATAGAAAAGCTAGAACGTTGTCAAAGGGCAATGGAAAGAAGTATGTTGGGAATCAGAAGGCAAGATAGAGTTAGATGTAGCACAATAAGGGAAAAGACTAGAGTTGTAGACATAACTACACGAATAGACCAACTAAAGTGGAGATGGACAGGCCACATGATCCGAGATCCCCAAAACAAATGGTGCAAAATGGTCACTGACTGGTACCCCAGGGATAGAAAAAGAAGCAGGGGACGCCAAACAACAAGATGGGAGGACGACCTTAAACTTACGGCTGGATGTCATTGGAGGCGGGTAGCTCATGACAGAAACCAATGGAGGATGTTGGAGGAGGCCTATGCCAAGAGGCACACTGAGCTTCGAGACATCCTTTAAGACACAACTCTGTTTAAAAACTCAACTGTATAGCTCAGAATAAACAGGCTTATTATTATTATTTTTTGTACTTTTAACTTTCTTCTCTCTTTTTTTAAAGAGGTAATATATGCACGGGCCGAAGCCAAGTGCTGACCTATTCTTTTTTTAACTAATTACTGAAGGAATTTTCGAGCGATACGGCAAGTATTTAAAATTACTGCTTTTTGTATGGTATGTATAACATAAGTAGGGATATTTATCAACTGTAGGCTGGTGTGTAATGTTCGCGGTATGACAGCTGTGGTAGACACTATGATTGGTATTATTTTAACTGTTGCAACGCGCCACTGGGTTTGGATTTCTATAGCCAGATCTTTATACTTGTTCATTTTTTCGGTATAGGTAGTTTGTAAGTTGTGCGTGTTAGGGATGGCAATATCTATTAAATAAACCGTACTATTGATTTTATCATGAATTGTGATATCAGGCCTATTGAAATGAATAGTTTTGTCCGTGATAATAGTCCGATCCCAGTAAATTTTAACTAAATTATTTTCTAATATCTTCTCCGGAATATACTTATAATATGGTTGTTTCTTATCAATGAGTTTCTGTTCAAATGCCAAATGTTGGTGTATTATTGACGCTACTTGATCGTGCCTATGTTTATAATCGCTTTGCACTAAACTTTTGCATGCTCCTGTGATGTGTTGAATTGTTTCACTAGCGCTATTGCAATGTCGGCATAGGTCTGTTGTTAAGTTACAGTCTTTTATGATATATTTGCTATAGTTTCGTGTATGGATTACCTGATCTTGAATGGCGAGCATAAATGCTTCAGTTTCAGGAAAGAGCTCCCCACGCTTCAGCCATGTATTGGACCATCTCTTGTCTATGTGGATTTGTTCAAGATCATTATAATGCCTACCGTGAAGTGATTTCTGTTGCCAGGCCTGTTTCTTCTGCACCATAGTAGTTTGTGATTCATTTGGCTGTGTTGAACTGTTACTTAAATTGAGCGGTGTAAATTTTTTATCCAAATGAGAAACATATTTGTGTAATTCGGAGCTTTCTGATTTGAAAATTGAAAAAAGTAGCGACGGAGTGATGATATCTGTTTGTTGTGTAAATTACAAATGTCAATTAGGCCTCTACCTCCTTCTGATCGCGGTAAAGTGAGTCGCTGGATGCAGGATTTCGGATGGTGTTTCCTATGCTGGGTAAGTAAGACATTTAACGATGATTGGAGTTTCAGCAAGTCAGTGCGCGACCAGTTGATTATGCCGAAGGAATATGTAAGTACGGGTATTGCAAATGTGTTAATGGCTTTTACTATGTTGCGAGAATTCAAATGAGTTTTTAATATTTGTGATATCCTATATCTGAATGTTTTAATTAACTGAACCTTAGCTTCCTTATGTTCTATTGTTTTTGATTGATGGAATCCTAAATATTTATAAGTGTTAGTGTCTAATGCTTCTATTATTTCTCCTGTTGAAAGTGTATAAGTATTTGATTCAACTCTACCTTTTTCTATGGAATTTATCTTGCATTTATCTACTCCAAACATCATGTGTATATCATTGGAAAACTTCTCAGTTGTTTCAGCTAGTTCTAGTAGTTCTTCTTTGCTATTGGGCCGAATAGTTTGATGTCGTCCATGTACATTAGGTGCGATAGTTTGATGCTGGATCTATTTTGGATAAGTTTAAAACCTAGATTTGTATTATTAAGGAGTGTAGAGAGTGGATTTAAGGCCAGACAGAACCAAAGAGGACTGAGACTATCTCCTTGAAAAATCCCTCTCTGTATAGGAATCCAGGTTCAGTAGTAACATCACCAATTTGGGTTGTTACTTTCAGTTTTGTCTGCCAGATTCTTACCATAACTATTTCTAAAAATTTGATTATCTGCTATCGTCAATTTTATAATTTTTTAGGACATCAATAAGCCAGCTGTATAGGGCACTGAGTCGAAAGCCTTTCGATAATCAATAAACATGGTGTAAATACTGCGTTTTCGAGATTGGGCATATTTCATGGTTGTGTTATCTATAATTAACTGTTCTTTGCATCCTTGGCTGTTTTTCCTGCAGCCTTTCTGCTGCTCTGCTAGAATATTATTATTTTCAATATGATTATAAATAACTTTACTAATACAAGCCGTCAGAATTTTATAGAAAGTCTGGAGACAAGTAATAGGCCTATATTTTGCGGGGTCTGGTACAATCCCTTCTTTAGGTATCATATATGTTAAACCTTGTGTAACAAATGCAGGAAGAGTTTCTGGTGTTTCTATAAAGTTGTTTATGAACCTGTGTATGTATCGATGAGTATTTGTTAATTTCTTGTACCAATAATTGTGAATGTTGTCAGACCCTGGGGACTTCCAGTTATGTGTTTTAGCTATAACTAAAATACAGGAAATGCAATTCGAATCCATTTCATTTTCTGCTGTAGAACACTACAGCAGAAAATGAAATGGATTCGAATTGCATTTCCTGTATTTTCTCTGCATCATTTTTGATAATATCAGACCAGTCTGGGTTATTATTGTGTTGAACAGGATTTTTCCAGATATCTGACCAGAAATTCTGTAAACTTTCTGCGGTTGGCAAATATTATTATTATATCTATTTGGTAGATTAGAATATCTGGTCCATATTCAATGAGTGATGTTTGCTAAGTTGATAAACTGGGTTAAGGAATGATAGTGACAAACTATTTCATTGTTTTTGTAGTGTGTCAACATCAGAGATAGGATATTCCAGTACTACATATTTGCGTAAACTTCGAGAAGTATGTAACACCACCTCCAAAAATTAAAATAATAATTTTTGATATCTTTAACAAATAACTGAATTGAATAAAGATATTGAGTTTTTCTTTTTATTTTATTCACTTGAAGAACATTTTAATTTGACACAATTTTAGTACGGAACTCTCAAAAGTAGAGATAATATGGTTCAATCAATAATTTTAGTAACTAAATTTATATTATTTTTATAAAAATTCAATAACAATTCATGATTTTTAAAAATCCCGGTTATTTAAAAATTTATTAAGAGGTGGTATTATCCACTCATGTTATGTAATGTGTCTCTCGAAGTTTAGATAAATATGTACTGGAATAATCCAATCTCTGGTCATCATAACTCTAGAGATTTTACAATGCTTCTGATTGATAATAAGCATCAGCTTATTATCAATAAAATGAACTACTAACCAATCATTCCTGTCATGACACACCCAATTCTACTGGTGAGCCGGGGAAAAGATGTGGCAGAGCTGAAGAGGGGTCCAACAAACGGTCCGGCACCTTTGCGCTGGGCCGCGCCACCACCGGCTGCGTCCGCGCCGCGGGCTTGCTACCGATGTCAGGCCGCCTTGGTTGATAGCCTTCCAGGGCATATTCTGTATGATACACAAAGATTTTAACACTTAAAACCCCAAAAGAAACCGAATTTTTTAGCTTTCCTTCTTAAATTTAAGCTAGAAAAAGACTTCGTCATCTAGATCCAGAGTTACCTAAGCAAAAGAAGCAATGGAATGACAGTACAGTTTTGCATATTATTCATAACCTAAATTTTATGTGAAACATTGGTGTTTCAACATAACTAAAGATTTGTGTAACCAGCATTTTAGATACCAGAATATCAGGATATTTCGGTAGAAAAACCTTTTTTAAATAGTAAAACATTTCGCAGGTAACGAAAAAATTAAAAGTTTACATACCAACTTGATAAAGTCTTCCTTCAAGGTGAAAAAGATAGTAATATGTCTGTCAAAACCAGCACTGCTTTCTCTAGCCATTTTAAATATAACAAATTTGACGAACAACCCCTTCAAAATCTTCAAATAAATGCAGTACAAATCCGACACAAGACAAAACACAACTGTAAAATTTATTTTTGCTTTTTGACAACCGCAAAAAGCTTACTCAAAAGATGTCTTGTCATGAAGTTGTTGCCATCATGGAAAAAATACCCAACCCAGTGGATCTCTGTCTATTGCACAGAAGTAAAACGGTCTACACACACGGCCAGGAGGCCAATTCTCGCGTTTGCGATATTTTATCGAATTTGATAATATATCAAACTTCTTTTATCGAACAAAATTATCACAAAATCCTCCAAAATGGTATTCTCGAACCTATTCGACATAAAACTCGATATTATATCGAAAACTAGGGCTTCTCTAATTGAAAACACGTTCCTTTTTCTCGATTATACTTAACTACAATCGAGAAATTTATGTTTTACTTGTTTCATTAAATATTTTATATAAAAGCAATGTTTTAATAGTGAATTTATGTAAAAATAGTTATAATACTTTATTTTATGTAACTTAATAAGCTCCAATGCAAATTTATAAAATGCAAAGAAAATGAAATATTTTAGAGTTGATGGAGAGAACGGAACGCGAGGATACTTGTCATTGTTTGTTTATTGTGTGTGTGAGGTTATGTGATATTTGTTATCGGAGTATCAATTATATTCTTATGTATGATAATATTGTTTTCTTTACGAAATTGAATCGAGAAACAAATAAGGTATGGTACTCGAGGCAGAAAAAAGCAAATTATGTATCTATCCAAACCTCTATATTAGGCTTCAATAAAATAATTTTATGTAAATAAACAACGATTTCCAATAAAATTGAATACAAAATCGTCAGCATTCATATTTTACTAAACCACAGCTGAAGAAAAATACAAAGCGTCTTGTAAAGTACGAATATTATGTTATTCAATAGCTTTGAAGCAACAAATATCACACACGATATGGTTTTCGGCCACGCTCGACCACTCGATGCGTATCGAGGGCTGACGCTGGATAAATGTCACATTGGAAAACACGAGAATACGCAATTTAGATATTTATCGATATCCGCCATGTTTTTTCGATAAATGTCGAAATTGATATTATATCGCAGACCCCAAGAATTGCCTCTGATATCAGAGGCGATATCGGGTCGGTGGAGGGAGCGCCCTAGATCGCTCCCGATTTCGCGTCGTGTGTAGGCAAATCGGCAGCATAATTATTATTATTCCCCCTAACTCTGAAATCGGTTCGGGCGAGCTCACGATTTAGGGTTGAAAATCGTGCAGGGAGCGTTGTTGTGCCGTGTGTGGCGAGATCGGGCCGATTTCGCCGCAGTACGCGTGCGTGACGGGCGGCGAGAGGTCGTTTTTCCTTTCAAGAATTTCAAGGGTGCCTGCGTGTGCGGCGCGGCAGCGAGTTATAGTTAAAGTTAAAATGTCCAAAGAAGGGAGCACGAGGCATGGACGAAGACTTTAGAGTTATATAGGGATTTGCCGTATTTATGGGACGAAAAACATAAAGAAAATTTTAATAAAGATATGAGACAGGAGGCATTAAAAATGCTCCTCCAAGTTTATAATGAAGAGGTTGGCAAGGAGACGAGCCTAGCTGATTTTATATATTGCGGGCATATTGACGCGCACTTCACTACACGGTCGGTTGCGTACTAGCAGGCGGGGACGTGTGTAGAGTCGTGCCGATTTTACCCCCACTATCGCTCTCCCAATATCGCCTCCGATTTTAGGGCCGTGTGTAGATACCTTAAATTTTTTTTAAATATAAGCAGAAGGAACACAAATTTCACACACGCACTGATAATATTTGACAATATTTTGCATCCTGTTCATGATAAGGACTGTCACATAACTCTGTCCCTTTCCTTCCTTAGCATTGCAATGTATTGCAACACGAACCACTACACTGAAAGATTTATCATCCAAGCCGGATTTTTCATGCGAAATGATCCTTAACTGTCATATTTGTTGTGTTGTCACAGTTGACATAAATATTTAAAATTATTTTTACTGTTTTGTGCTTTTAAACTCAATAGAAATGATAAAATGCAACGTGTACAATGTGTGGAAGTGTTTCATAAAAATATATTCGTGGAATATCGTTCCTTCGGTAAGCAATACATGTTTTTTTTTGACGTGCCCAATGATAATATACAATTTCGTGTTATTTTTGAAACAATAATCATTATTAGACTTTTTGAATGCTATTTATCAGCAATATCATTATTTATTTTATAAAGTAGTGTATTAATTATAACCATTTCATAAGAAAATCACTACAAGTAATTTAATAATTTCGTAAATAGCATAGATCATTTGACAGATCCAGTTTTGTTTACTATGGCTGAGGCCGAATCTAGGCAAATATACGAATTTATGTACCCATTCTATAAAAATCTCAGGGAATTCTTTCTTGAAGATTAAAATGCACATTTAATAAAAATACTGACCGTGAATTTTATTTCAGGACAAGGAAAAATATGCCAGAAAATAATACCTCAAAATACCTCAAGAAAGAGAACTGTTATGGGGAGTATTTCTCTTACGTACTACGAGTACCAGGCAGGACAGTGAATGGACGCCAGCAACCATTAACATCATTGCAATGTTTCATTGCACGTGATTTTTAATAATTTTAAATAAAATTTTTATTTATTTAATGACTAGTATTTTTTCCCAACAGGGATAGAATTTCCCATTGTAAAAAGCTGATGCAGATCCGTCCGCATACCGCGCACGGCTTAATTCAGCGTCTCAAAATTTTTGGTTTTGCTACACTGTACCGAATATAATTAATTATCTTAGATCCGACCCTGTATTCTGTCGTTGTGTGAATAATAATCTTAGTGTGTGTTTTTGCCATGCAATTTCAAATGACATGTTCAGTCTGCTTACTATTATTATATGTCTGTGGGTCTGAGCCTCCTCTACACGAAGCCAACATTGTGCATATTTAATAGATTCATTTGAATATGGAGTTCATTCGTTACATGTAAATAATTTAAAGTAATATATAAAGTTCATAAATCATAACACAAAATAAAAATTCAAACAGGCCTCAAATATTTTATTTATCTTTTATTATATTATAATCGAAATTATATACTTAAAAAAACAAAATGATTAATGATTGATAAGTTGACATGTCCATCACTAACGAATTTAACTGTCAAAAGATGCACCACGAAATATTAAAAAAAAATATATTTCAAATTCTTTGACCACGAATCATAGGCTCGAGGGCTCCATTTATAGGTACTATTATTTTACATTTTTATAACTAGGGAACGATTCCATAATCTGGGTAATAAACAAAGGCGTGCAAAAAAGTTTTCCATGGACTTTATAAATAGGGTATTTTACACTATGTAAGAAAAAATATAAAAATGTTTGTTCATAATAGATTTCGAAAAATAAACAGAACAACATATTTATTCATAAAATTGCAATTTTAATTTATAATTCCATTTTAAAAATCGTCTTTTCTAATCTGTTTTTCAAATGTCTAAAACGCCATTCGCCATGTTGGATCCCGCCGTGACGTCATTCCGATAGTAAACAATCTACTGAAAATAAGTTGTGCGCTGTTATTTTGATAAATTTACGAGTTATTAACACGTTTGTAGACTTCTAGCCTTTATTTCACTATGGAAGACGGTTTTGTGACAGCAGAAATTACAAATCTGCCAATTAAGTATTTCTCATTTTTACATCGCTTGGCACTTGAATCCATAATTTTTGTGGCGTTTTTACACTTGTATTTTTGCATTCAGGCACAAGACACCAATGATAACTCATTATTTTCACGAATCTTATTACTTGGTCTTTCGCAGTCGTATTGTTTACTAACCGAGTGACGTCATGAGATGAAAAAGCATGGCGGCTAGCGTTTCCGCGCGAAAATTCAAAATCATAATAAAAAACAGATTTTAAGGCGATTTTCGGTTTTTAAAAAAATTTACAAAATTTCTACTAGTTCATTACGATCTCAGGATTAATTTAAAACAGTTTTTAAAAAATGGTGTAATACCCTATTAACTAACGTCAAGTTTTTTCGTAGAGGATCTACGGATCTACGTCTTTTATTGAATAAGGCGCCTAACTTTTTTTAATTGTATTTTTGATGTTATTGACAAAAACAGGCAAAAATCGTAAAAAATCTATAATTTCCGAAGAAATAGAATGTTAATATAGCTTTAAATTTGGGGTTACCCAGTTTTAACATTTTCGTTGCGTTAACTTAACATCCATTTTGCAATAGAATAAATTCAGGGGAACGTTATATAAAAATAAAATAACGTTATATAAATTTAAAATTATTTAAAAATTGTCAGGTATATTTCATCATTACCTGCGCGATGACTATAAAGTACCCGCGTTTTTCTTTCAACAAAACTGAACCCCGTTAATGTGGGGGACATTAACGGGGTTCATTAACTGGTTCTTCCGCTCAGTATACTTTGCAACACTAAAGGGGTAGCATACGCGCTCGTTGCCTGATTTGTTTTATTATCGGCGATGAAAGCAGTTAAATTAAAGTTTGTCTCGATTTTGCGTCATTCCTGTTCGATTTTTGAACAAGGTAAGCAACTCCTGGAGTACACTTCCCATCTGAGTGAAAAGGCCGCTGGTAAGGGTGAAGTGGGGGTGAAACTTGCGCATGGGTACGACTGACGGAGACCAATCGCGCACACGCCGGATGAGACCCGCCCGACCCCCGCTCACCTCCTGCATAGAGCCTATATATCGCGTACTGCGAAGCTTAACCGCCAAAGCGGTCTTTTTTTACGTGACGGCAACTATAATACTTTACCATATCTGTTTGATTAGAAGGTTGGCATAGATCCAAATTAAAAAAATATCGACAAGATTAGATTTAGGGTTCTTGAATAATTAGGACTAAATCGACTAAAACATCATTTCCAGTAACGTCATTCCCTTGCTAAATACTTAAAACGGTAATGATAATATGTAGACGGAAATGACATTTTTTCTTAAATTGTTAATATTAGATGAAATTTTCAGCCCGAACTGCAGGAGACGAAGTGCAGATTTTTAGAGAAATCCACCACAAACTGAATTACCAGAAACTGAGGACAATCTGGAGAACGATAATAACCAGCAATATACTGTTTGCGACTGCTGTTTCTGACTTTGTTTTTGTTTTTGGACGACCATCGTGAGGTTGTGCCGTATCCGTATTCATTCTCTGACGTCTCATCCAGACTCATCCTACGCATTATATTTTACGAATCGGCGGACAATAAAAAAACAATAAGTAAAATGGCAACGAACTAATATACCATAGAATCTCTAACAACGCCAAAAAAAAATGGTTCCACGAAATAAGAACCTAGCTGGGCGGGGCGTAAAATAGAAACCTCACTTCGCCTCAGTTCGCCGTGGCGCAGCGAGTTCAACGGTTGTACTTGTACCTAACGCAATAAGTGTCAATTGTACGTATCATCGAGTAATTTCGCAAGTTTAATTGCTAGCAAAAATAGGCCATCGTGTGTCTCAAAGTGGTGTAGAAATCACACAGATATGCGAAGAACAGCGTGAAGTTACCTTTCTTTCCTTTTGCCGAGACTATGTAGTACTTTTTATATTGATTCTGTGCCGAGACTACAAACGCCAAAACGGCTGGGCTGTTTGTTTGAGCGAGGTAGCCGGCTACCGCTTGGTGTCGGTTGACGGCCCCGCCCCGTGACCTTTGACGCGCCCAATCGTGTACTAGTTGCTTTTTCTATGAGAATGTGTGAGTGTCTTTGTTGTATTTAAGTACATTTGTTTGCGTAAATGGAACCAAGATTAGAGCGTTCGTTGTATGAGAGTTACACTTCCATATTTATTTATAATTCAATGGTAAATGGCCACTCTGGATTCGGTGGAATGCAGAGCCAATAGAATAATCGAGCATAAAAAATTGACGAACGATTAGCTTCACAGCCTGTATGCTTGCTCATGAGCTCATACCGCCTGCCCCTTTTTTCAATCGGACATCCAGACGCACTGCGGGCTATTATTCCTTTTTGGTCTCTCTTTAATACCAGAGTGAATAGGCTGCTTTTGGGTAAGCTTGCTTCACAGTAGACCTGTCCCTGTCCTCGGGCAAGATTGTAGTCAAGAGCAAACCCATCTTTTATATAAAAAAAATATTTTAAAAAATTATACTTTTTGGTAATATTTGCTTCGGGATGAATGAAGAATGTATTTGGGTTGAATAAAGACAATACATCATTATAAAGTGTTTTGTATTGTATCATTGTTTTGTATTGGTCACTTTATTTCGTCTCAACATGTTAATTTTATGTTAATTTTTAAATAATAAAACATGATTAAATGACTTTCTTTCATTTGAATAGTCATTTCCAGGTACAAAACGTCATTTCCGTCAAACTTCGAATTTTCAAATTTAAATAACTTTTAAAATATTGGTTTGTTTTAAGTGCCTTCTCCAGAACCTACATATGTTTTTGCCGTAAAATGACTACTTAAAATCAAAACTTACAAAAAAGGCACGTCTAAAAAATCGTCAAAAAAAATGCTGTAGAATTCAACTGATGTTGATAACTCTCTCACCACAGCTCTCTACCGATTTATATTTCCGTAGTTTGTTATGGGCACAGAGAAAAAAAATCACTTGGTCATGGGTAACACCATAAATTTATAATGGTAACACTGACTCTTTGACATTGACGGCAGTTGGTTGAGAGGAGTTAGGTAGCGGAGTGGTAGTGGCTGTGTTGTGCGATTTTAATTTTGAATTTAATTCTATATTCCGTAGCTGTAGACGTAATACGCCTTGGTAATACATTCGTTGATCCTCCAATTTTTTTCTCCGTTCTCGTCAGTAATCCTTTAGTTTTATTTTCTGAACAAGTCATTTTATTTAGACGTCTTTAGCTGCTGGATTTTCTGTTATCAAAATGCAAGAAACCGTTACAAACACAAATGAAAGAAAATCATTATTTTCCTCGTTTTTCGAGGTTTTAGAGGCTCAGGAAAAACAAGCACAAACAGATCGTCAGCTTCAAGAAGAAAAATATTCGATGAGGACCCAAAAGAATCTACGATTTTCATGGTATGGACGTGTGTTTACCCAGGTGGTTGGTGCCTTTGTATAATAAATAATAAAAAAATAGGGTACTTTTTATAACACTACGATCGGGATAGTCGCTATTATTTATGGCTTTGCATTAGTTAAACAATTGTTTACCTTATATGTTGTGCCCTTTTTATAAAATAAAGAGTAAAAATTATGAGTAGGTAATTTTTATAATACTATGATCAATAGTACCTAGATAATATTAAAATTTATGGTTTTGCATTAGTTAAACAATGTGTTAAACAAATTTAAAACTATTATATTTTGATAGAGAAGTGTAGGTAGTTTTTAGCAATTATATGGACCACAATGAAGATTTTTAATAAAAATAATCTACCCTCACAAAAAAGATTAGGTACTTATTTTTGTCATAAATAGGCTTTCTACTTAGTTATCCTAACAATTCCATTGGGGTGTTGGCCTGG